>JARHVA010007578.1:125000-650850 GCA_037957365.1 Torreya grandis
AGTCATGATCTCACCTAGTTCCTAGTTTATCTTGTCATGCAAGTCATGTTTAGTGTTTAATTTCACTTTATTGATGATATAATATGGTTACATTGACTAGTTAGTGCCTTAAATCAGGCATCTTCATCACCTCCATTAGGTTTTGATCACTTCAAGAAATTCTACATGAAATATTGATGCATAATAGATATTTGGAGTTGTAGCTCCAGTCATTTGTTTTGTCTCATTAGTCTTTTTAAATTTTAAATATAGTGGATGAACAATAAATTTAGGTGCATCACCAACATTAGCTTATATTTCCCATTTATTTATATTTCTCTCCATTTTCACAATAGTAATTAGTAGGTTTTGGTGGAAATGAGCTAAGTGATACATTAGATGAGATATCCTCATTTAAATTCCTTGAGGTCTGACCTAAAATTATGTAACCCACATCCTAGGGTCATTCTCATGTTAGACTAGATTTGACTAAGGGACCTAAACAATCATTTACTTAGCTAAGGTGCAATATATACCTCCAATAATTTTGGCATGCTTGGTGGGACACAATTTTATCTATTGAAGCAAGTCTATATCACATTCATCTTCAAAATCAATTTCAAGTTCTCCTTGGTCCTTATTTCAAAGTAAGAGGCATATTCTTGATCATGATTTAAGTTATCTTCATGTTTTATAGGCTATGGCACCCTATAGAAAAGAGTTCTATCTTTCCTCTCCTTATCAAAAATTTCAAAATGATCCATATACATATTTATATGATCCTCACTAGTAATATGAGGACATACATTAATCATTCATGTGGGAGTATTTTCCTAATCCTCTATATGAATAGCTAGACCATGATAATATTTGTCATTTCTAGTATTATTATGAGCCCCCTTATTTCCAAGATCATCAAGCCTTTTATGAGTCTCATCTACCCCCTCTGCAACTTAGTTACCATCTTAATCAATCATGGCAGTAGCATGACATTCCTAAACAACCTACTCATACCCTAAGCTATTCCATATCTATCCTTAAATAAGCCCTATTCAACCAAGAATAGAATATGATAAACATTGATACATTGAAGGGGCATGGGTAGGGAATTCCAAAACATGTCATTAGAGGGGTTAAGATTTTAGTGTAGCAAGCAAAGGAGGAGTGGATGTGTTTCATTAAGAGAGTCTATTATATAAATATTACTGACATGCTTGACATAGATGGACTCATCTATAAGATTAAGGTAAAGGTGATAGCCTATGAAGAACATCAAACACCACATTACCCATCCTACCTTCCCTTATTCAGTCCATGTTAACCTCATGTTTATATTCCCATCACAACCCAAAAGCCCTTACCAAATGAGTTTCAAGGTCATCATAGTTCCCATCAACTCCTCTCAACCTTCCCCATATGGAAATTTTTCCAAGGGAATGTCTAGGAGGAAAGGAAAGTTTGTGTTGAAAGAGACATACATCATGAGAAATCAAGGTCTTATTTCTAAGCTTCCCTTGTTAGACAAATTGAATCTGTAGATAAAAAATTTCACCAAATATTTGTAGCTATAAAAATAACTTCACTTCAATTATAGATACCTCCTTTCATTCCTTAGGCTGCAATGCACACCATGTAGGAAAACTAGGAGCCCAAATTCCCATCTTAGAACCAAATCATGTAGTCAAGCAAGCCCAAATTTACTCAATCCCCAGCCCTCCCTCCTCAAGAATGTAAGACCTTTACCTTATGGATATCCATCTAAAGTGATATACAAAAGGAGGAAGTGGAGGTTATTGAAGACAACTAGCTAGATGAAAATAATGAGTTATATATTTTATCTCTATTAGAGTCACTCTAAGGATCCTCTATGCCACTTATGGAGAAAGAACCCATTATTAAAGAGGTAAAAATTCAAATTTAGGTTAAAATTTTAGTTTATGATGATGATTTGGATGAACATGAGGAGGAAATGGTTCTTGGGACACCTCTTGGAAAGATTAAACATGATTCATTCTTTCATAGTGTCAAAAAAGAAGTTATGGCTGATGTAGATGGAGATGAAAGAGTTTTGCATAGACATAATGAGGGCATCATCATAGACACAATTAGTGTCAATGAAGAAATTAATCCAATCATACACATTGTATGAGAAAGTGAGGCCAAATAGGTTGTTTCTATGATTGAAGATCAGTTGAGATTAGAGGATGAAATTCAAGAAGAAAACACTTTAATCATTCAAGTAAAAGGTGTTTTCCATGAAATCATTGATCCAACAATGGATGCCACCCATAATAAATAACAAGAGCTTGTAGAAGTGATAAAAAATGGGTAATAATAAGCACATGAAGTTGAATATAGTTTCCATCCTTATGATTGAAGTAAAAAACCTCCAATTCAACTACAACTTCTTTAGAACAAATCTTTAGATTTGCTTAATATCTTTCATTCAGGTTATTCTTTACTTAAATTTGGTCCATTGTAGGATAAGAGGAGTGTTATCATCAAGAAAAAGGTAGTTGTTTTCCTAGTAAATGACATGTTTGAACATTTCAAGCATGGTTATCAAATTTTCTCTTCAAATTTAGATGACTATCTACTTTTGGAAGCTGAGAATGAGCTTAAATGGCTTTAAGAAGTCACAAGATCAGATCCATCTCTCTTAGAGGTTAACTTTATAGATATGATAAAGGAGATACATCAAGCTAGTCTACAATATCATGATTAGTATCTTATGAACAAAGAAGAATTGAATTTTATCTTGTAAATTACATGAATTTGGGAGGAGTATGACTAGGTATTAAACTCACATCTATAACTCATGCACCTAAAATTGGTAGTAGAGGAACCATTTAATTCCCCAAGGAAACATGAGAATCCAATTGATCTTAGCTATAAAATAAGGCTTTCAATAGATGGCAATTCAAAGTTCCAAGATGGAAAATCCAACTTTATTTTTGATCATGGTGGATCATGCTTTATCTTAGTTAGTTAGGGTCCTTTGTACATAATTATTTCTTTATTTTCCTCCAAGTGTTATCCTAACACATTTATTTATTGTCATTCGCATTGCTTTGGTTAGGTTAGTTTTCCTATTTTTTATGTTTCCTTTCTTATATTGGTGTTTTTTTATTTTCATTAAGAGGTTTATAAAAGTCAAGGTTCAATTTTCCACTATCTCAATTTTCCCAAGAAGTCATGTAAATGTCTAGGTTCTCAAGCATAGTAGACATTCTTCCCATATAAGTCATAAAAATGTTAACATTTTGGCTTCACAAGCCAAATGTTAACCCTTATCATTCAAATAATGATGATTATCTTTTCCTTGGCTTGAAATAATTCCTTATAGTGTCCTTATTCAAGAGGAAAATGACTAACACAAGCCTTGAGAAGCCAGACCATCATGAAAACATCATGCAAAAATGGAAAGATTAGTTTGGTTAAATTTTTTTATAAATGCACTTGGGAGGTTGAATAAAGCCAAAATAGGTCATGGACATGATTATTTTGGTCCCATAAACATCCTCTACAAATTTTATATCTTAGTGAGCTTGTTATCTCAAGATATAAATCTTCACATTTAAGCTTGCAGAGTGAGGCGTGCATGTAGATGTCAAATTTGGTCTACGACAAATAGCCATTTGAGTTCAAATGTTTCAAGTTTAAACATGGATATGATAAGTGGTAAGATATTGGGTGATCAAAGGAATATGTAATGGTACATGGTGACTAACAAAGATAGTGGGCCCAAACAAATCTAACAATATGCATTTGATCATACACCTAAGATCTAAAAGTGAGCATTAAGTCAACTATTTAACAAATCATAAAGATAAACACACAAGTGAAAATTATCAAGATCATGGTGCATTTCAATTAGATTTATGTTCTACATGATGAAGGATCTAATAACACATGTTTAATCATGAAAAAGTAGATCAATAGTATATGAGGTCACTACAGGGTGTAAGCGTGTGAACCACAGGGACTGATAGAAGGGTCTATAGGAAGTATGCAAGATCGATAAGTGTCACATCCCCAAATGATGAATGTGGGGCTCCAAAGTGGAACAATTTAGAGAGCATATCATAGAATGAATATCAAATATGAAGATCAAAGGGGTCATATCTCAAATACCTACATCACGATCAATAACTAGTATTAAGGGTCAAAGATATGTGACTTTGAATGGAGGTTTAATAAGATTTAAAGTTGAACCAGAGTGGATATTTTAGGATCAAACATCACCATTAAATATCAATAGAGGAAGAATAGGTCTTTTAGGGCCTAATACAAATATCAAACATAGGAAACTAGTTGTTGCAATAAGATCAAGAAACCTCTGTATCTCCATTGTAATTATAGCTATATGAAAACCATTAAATAGGACTGGTTTTCATATATAGTAAACCAATGATCAAGTTGAAAGGAGTGTCTCATATTTTGATGTCATAGCTCTTACAAATAGGTACCTATGGTTACCCAAAGTAAACATGATAATGGTTCTATCAGAATTATAGATATGAGGATTTTATCCTTACAATGAAGGGCATTAATGTAGATGATATTGAGAAGGATTCATATGGTGGTTGGGATTGCTTCTTATAGTGGTATTGACCTTCATGATCCATCTTTCCATGATAGACAAAGTCATAGTGACATTAATGAAATTAGGTGCTTAAGGAAGATGTGATCTTGGTCATTATGACCCATTCTACACTCTCCCAATTATTCCTTTCAATATCTCTCATCCCATTATACTATATATATAGGCTTCTAATCATTGAAAAGTATCCCTCTCTTGGGAATGAATAGACTCTACCAATATTGAGCTTTGTAATCTATGGAGATTAATAGATGATTTTTTCATATTTCATTATTCTAGTATAGTTTTTTAATTTCAATTTGATTTGCATATGTGGTATAAATCTCTCTATTTTCAAGTTTTGATCTCACCTAGCTACTAGTTTATCTTATAATTCAATTCATGTTTAGTGTTTAATTTCATATTATTAAAGCTATCATGTGGACACATTGACTGAGAAGTTCTTTTAATTAGGCCTACCCATTACCTCCCTAATGTTTGGATCACTTGGTGAACCTATGCATCAAATACTGATGTCTAAAATATATTTAAAGTTATAGATCCAAACATTTTTTTATCTCATTAGTGTTTTAAAAATTCAAATAGAGTGGATCAATAACCAATTCAGGTGCATCACCAACATTAGCTTAGATTTCCCTTTAAGTTATCTTTTTCTCCCTTTTCACCCAAATAATTAATAGGTTTTAATGGAAATGAGCTAAGTGATACATCAGATGAGCTATCCTCATTAAAAATCCTAGAGGTCTGACCCAAGATTAGGTAACCTAAAACTTAGGTTCATTCCCATTTTGGACTAGATTTCAGTAAGGGACCTAAATGATCCCTTTCTTAGTTAGGGTTAAATATATACCTCTAATAGTTCTGACACACCTGATGGGAGACAATTTTAGCTACTAAAGTAAGTCTACAACACATTCATCTTCATAAGCATTTTTAAGTGTTCCATGGTCCTTATTTCAAGGTAAGAAGCATATTCTTGTTCATGGTTTCAAATATTTTCATGTTTTTAGGGCTATGATAGCTTATATTAAAGAGTTATATCTTTCCTCTCCTTAACAATAGTTTTAAAATGATCCATATACATCTTTATATGATCCTGACCAATAGTATGGGACATATACTAGTCATTCATGTGGGAGTATTGGCCTAATCCTCCCTATGAACAACTAACCCATCATAATATTTCCCATTCCTAGTCATATGATGAGCTTGCTTATTGCCAAGATCATCAAGCCTTATATGAGTCTCATCTACCTCCACTACAACTTGATTACCATCTTGATTAGTTATGGAAACAACATGACATTCTTGAACAACCTACTCATACCCCAAGCCATTCCATATCTAGCCTTTAACAAGCCCTATTGGACTAAGAAGATAATATGATAAACATTGATACATTGAAGGGTCATGGGTAAGGAATTATAAAACATGTCATTAGAGGGGTTATGACTTTAATTTATAAGGAAAAGGAGGTGTGGATGTATTTCATTTAAATATATTATTCTAGAAATATTAGTGAAATTCTTTATATATATGGATTCATCTCAAATATTGAGGAGAAGCTGACAACCCATGAAGAAAATCAAACACCTCATTACCCATTCCACCTTCCCTCATTCACTCCGTGTTAGCATCATGTTGAGATTCCCATCACCAACCATAAGCCCTTGCCAAATGAGTTTTAAGGTCATCATATTTCCCATCAACCTATCTCAAGCTTTTGCTCATGGAAATTTATCTAAGGGAAAGTCCCAAATGATAGGCAAATTTATGTTGAAAGAGATAGACATCATGAGCAATCAAGGTCTAATTTCTAAGCCTCCATTATTATAAAAATTGAAGCTATAGATAATATTTATACTAGACATTGGTAGTTACAAAAGTAACATCACCTCAATTGCACATACCTCCTTTCATTCCTCAGGACACAATGCACACTATGAAATAAAACCATGAGCCCAAATTTCCATCTTAGAACCAAATCATGCAGTCAAGAAAACCCAAAGTTACTAAATCCCCACCCCTCCCTCCTAGAGAATTAAAGACCTTTCCCTTATGGATATCCTTCCAAAGTGATATACAAAATAAGGAGGAAGTGGTGATTATTGAAGACAAGCATCTAGATGAAAATAATAAGCTATGTGTTTCATCTCTCTTGGAGTCACTCCAAGGATCCTCTATGACACTTATGGAGTAACACCCCCTTATTGAAGAGGTAAACATTAAAATTTAGGTTGAACTTGTAGTTTATGATGATGATTTGGATGAGCTTGAGGATGAAATGGTTCTTGTGACACATCTTGGAAAGAATAATCATGATTCATTCTTCCATAGTGTCAAAAATGAAGTTGTGGCTGATCTAGATGGAGATGAAAGAGTTTTGCATGGACATAATGAGGTCATCATCATAGACACACTAAATGTCAATGAAGGGATTGATCCAATCATATAATATATATGAGAAAGTAAGGCCAAATAGGGTTTTTATGTTATTTAAGATTAGTTAAGAGTAGGGGATGAAATTTAAGAGGAAAACACTTTAATTATTCAAGTAGAAGGTGTTTTCCATGAACTCATTGATCCAACAATGGCTACCATCCTTCATGAATAACAAGAGATTGTAGAAGTGATAGAAAGTGGGTACCAATTATCGTAGGAAGTTAAAGATATTTTTCATACTTATGATTGAAGTGAAAAATATCCAACTGAATTGTAGTTTCATGAGAACAAATATTTAGATTTTTTTGACATCTTTCATTTAGGTTATTCTTTACTTGGATATGGTCCATTATAGGATAATATGAGTGATAAAATCTATAAAAAGGTACTTTATTCTTAGTAAATTACATGGTTGAACATCTCAATCATGGTTATCAACTTTTCTCTTCAACTTTAGATAACTATATACTTTTGGAAGCTGAGAATGAGCTCAAATGGCCTCAAGAAGTCCCAAGATCATATCCATATCTCTTAGAGGTCAACCTCGTAGATATGATAAAGGATATACAATAAGGTGGAAAAGATGATCATGATAAAAAGCTTAAGAATGAAGAATAATTGAAGTTGTTCCTGTAAAATACCTAAATTTGGGAGTAGTATGGCTGGGTCTTGGACTCACATCTACAACTCATGCACCTGAAATTGGTAGTAGAAGAACTAGTTGCTTCCCCAAAGAGACATGAGAATCCAATTAATCTTAGCTATATAATGAGGCAATAAAGAGATGAAAAACGTGCTTAAAAGTTACAAGATAGATAATATAGCTTTCTTTTTGATCTAGCTAGATCATGCTTTATCTTAATTAGTTAGGGTCCTTTGCACATAGTTAGTTGCTTGTTTTCCTCCAAGTGTTATCCTAACAGATTTGTTTATTGTTGTTCCTTTATTTAGGTTAATTTTTTGTGTTTCCTTTATTATTTTTGTGGTTATTATCTTCATGAAGAGGTTCTTATCAATCATGTTTTAATTTTACATTGTCTCAATTTGCCCAAGAAGTCATGTAAATGTTTGGGTTCTAAAGCATAAAAGGCATGCTTCCCATCTGAGTCACCTAAATTATTAACATTTTAGCCTCCTAAGGAAAATGTCAACCCTTATCATTATAAGCATGATTATTACATTTTCCTTGGATTACCTTGATTCCTTATAGTTTCCTTGTTCAAGAGGAAAATGACTAATACAAACCTTGAGAAGCTAGATCATTATGAAAATGTCATGTAAAAATGGATAGATCATTCTAGTTACACATTTCATAAATTTACTTAACAGGTAGAACAAATCCAAAGGAATGAATGGACATGATTATTTTGGTCCCATAAACATCATCTAAATTTTTTTTATATTGATGAGATTGTTATCTCAAGATTTAAAGCTTCAAAGTTAAACTTACAAAGTTAGACATACATGTAGATGTCAAATTTAGGATATGATAAATAGCCATTTGAGTTCAAATGTTCCATGTTTAAACCTAGATATGATGAGTGTAAAGATATTGGTTTCTCAAAGGAAAATATAATGGTGCATGGTGACTGATAAAGATTGTGCACCCAAATAGATCTAATGACATGTATTTGATCATGTACCTAAGATCTAATGGTGAGCATGAAGTCAACTAGTGAACATATCTTGAATACAAATGCATAGGTGAAAAGTGTCATGATAATGGTGTACTTAAATCATATAAATTTTTTGTATGACTAGGGATCCAATAACACACATTCAATCATGAGAAAGTAGATCAATGGTGCATGAGGTCGCTATGTGGCATAAGCACATGAAGCATAGGGACTGACAGAAGGGTCCATAGAAAACATGTGAGACCAATAAGTGTGAGGTACCTAAAAGGATAAATCAAGGACCAATGTGGGGATGAAAAGTGTAATCATCTAGAGGGTATATCATAGATCGATGGCCAAATATAAAGGTTAAATATGTCATATCTTGAAGACCTAGATCAAGATCAAAAGCTAGTATTAACGGTCGAAGATATGGGACTTCAAATGGAGGTTGAAAATGATTAAAATTTGAACTATAGTAGATATTTTAGGATAAAAAATCACCGTTCAAGCTTAGTAGAGGAAAAATAGGTCTTTAAGGGCCTAATACAAAGATCAAAGATAGGTAGCTAGCTGTTGTAATAAGATCAATAAACATCTATATTTTTTTGGTAATTATGGACATATGAAAACAAATGAATGGGATTGCTTTTCTTATATAGTAAACCTATGATTATGTTGAAATTAATGTCTCATCTTTTGGTATTGTAGCTCTGACAAACAAGTACTTATGGCTACCCGAACTAAACATGATGATGACTCTATCATAATTATAGATATGAGAATTTTATCCTTATAGTAAAGGGCATTAATGTAGAGGATATTGATAAGGAATAATATAATGGTGGGGATTTCTTCTTGTAATGGTCTTGACCTTCATGATCCATAATTCTATTCTAGATAGATTCCCAGTAACATTAATCCTATCAAGTTCCCAAGGAAGACATGATCTCGGTAACTATGACTCCTTATCCACTCTCCCACACATCCCTTCCCATCTCTCTCATCCCATTCTACTATATATATAGGCTTTTATGACTTGAAGAGGATCCCTCTCTTGGCCATGACTAGAATTTGTCAAGATTGAGCTTTGTAATCTCTTGAGATAAATATATGATTGTTTCAGATTTCATTATTCTAGTATAATGTGTTAATGCTATTTTGATTTACATATGTGGTAAAAATATCTTCCTTGTCAAGTCTTAGTCTTACTTAACTACTATTTTATATTTTCATGTAGGTCATGTTTAGTGTTTAATGTCATTTCATTAAATCTAACATGTGGATACATTGACTGGATAGTGCCTTGAATTAGGCCTCTCCATCACCTCCCTCAAATTTTTATCACTTGGTAATCCTTTGCATGAAATATTGATGCATAACAAATATTTGGAGTTGTAGATCTAGTCATTTTATCTATCTCATTATTTTTTTAGAAGTTCAAATAGAGTAGATGAACAATCAATTTGCATGCATCACCAACATTATCCTAGATTCCCCTTTTAGTTATCTTTCTTTCCCTTGTCACCCCAACAATTAGTATGTTTTAGTGGGAATGAGATAAGTGATGCATTATAAGAACTAGCCTCATAAAAAATATTAGAGGTCTGACCCAAGATTAGGTAACCCACATCCTAGGTTCATTCCCATGTTAGACTAGATTTGAGTAAGGGACCTTAACAATCCCTTGCTCAGCTAAGGTGTAGTCTAGACCTCCAATAGTTATGTAAATAGAATGTATCATATCTTCATATGAGAGTTTTACTTATATCAACCTCTATAGGTGTAGGTAATATATATTAAATAAAGTAAACTAATATTATAATGTTATATATTATATAATATAAATTTAAATATATTATACTTAATATTATATATTATAAAATATAAATTTAAATATGTTATACATGAAAAATCTTGCACATTTCTAAATTAGGGTTAATCTTAAATATGTTATCTTGTAGTTATTTTCTCTCCCTTTAGAAGGCCAATTTTTTTTATAGACTATTAGTTGTATTATGGTGTTAGTCATAGAAGTGTTAACCATGTTTCATACTATCATTTCTACAAATCTTTCTTGTCAAGTATCTAATCTATTTAATGTATTTTTTTATTGTATCTAAAATTTGTGATTTGTTTTCCTCATAGTCCTTTTATTCATTATTTATAACTTTATGTTATGAAATTTATGAGATTTAGATAGACCTAGATTATTGTTATGAAATGGCAGAGATTAGGATTGTTTAGTGCTTACTGCTATTGATTATTATTTATTTCTTTATGTGTGGAAAACCAAAAGGGACCCAAATGGTGAATGTTAGGATAAAGCCAACTTTTTCAATAATTGTAATCAAATAATCTTAGTAACCAATATATTTAATAGTTTCAGATCTGAAAAATTAAAGATAATCACCTAGAAAAACCAAAATGACCATCTTATAGCCTCACAAAGACCTATTTATGTCTAAATAATCTTTCCACTTGGAATATGGTGAAATTAAAGAATAGATAATTTAAATAGAGTAATTATAGCATTAATTTATAATTAAATCTATGTGTCTAATGTGTAAGATTAAATTGGATAGGGTGAGTTTCACTTGACATCATTTACATGTTCATAGAAATTAATACTTTAGGATAATTAATATAGTTTATGTTCCAATCAGATGTCAAAATCCTATTTGATTAGCCTCACCAACCAATACTTATGAGTGAAGTCTTACATTTTTTTAAATAATGACCAGGGTTCAATAGGTCCACTGTCTAGAGAATATATTTTTAAAGTATACAAAAAGAAAATAGAAAACTCATAGATTTAAAAAATACTTATTTGACATCCTCACCAGAACTTAGGCAAAGACAACAAGTTGGGAAGTAATAAAAAACCATACTAAAAAAAAACTTACATACCAAAAGAGACAACAAGGTCATGAAATATACTGTCAAAGAAACTGGATAGACCAAAAAGGAAATTACCATGTACAAGAACCTAAAAACCCATAGGATTCAAATATTACCTTGCTTATCATCCTATATCACCACTATAACAGGTATGTCCACCAACCTTTTAAGAGTCCTCACCACACATACCCATATCTACCACCCCTTAGAGATTACATTTTATAAGACCATTACAGACTATGTATTGATCTCTATCTAGGCTCCCCTAGATCATTAAGTTCACCACCCATAGGGGATACTCAAATAACTAGTGAGGTACTATGCCCTAGCTTAGAACAACCATCTTATCTAAGAACTTAATAGCCTCCACACACTCAATTCTATTCCTAACACCCTTACACAACTCCAACTCATGAATTAGGCTCTTGATTAGAGCCATGAGAGGGACATACATAAAATTCCCTTTCAACGATGTAGAATCACATACCTTGTTCTAAATTTATTTCATAAACCCTATAAGAGAAACAAACCTTGATTTAAGATCTCTAAACACTGATAAAAACACCAACCCAAATTTTTTTGAACTAGAAAATGGAAAATTAGGAAAGGGACTATATTTTACCATGTTGATATCCTCCAACAAACCCTAATGATGGTCTGGAGCCATGAATAACTCAACCATTTTAACTACCACTTCCTTATTATACTAAATAACAAGAAAATTATTATCAAACATTTTTATCACCACCCAATTTACCCTATTAAAGGGGATCTTAAGTAGATAATATTCACCAAAATACCTAGAATAGTCTATAATATTTTCTCCTTTGGGGCCTAAAATATATTATTTAACCTTGTCCTAGAAATATACCCTTTGAAGTCCATCTTCCTAATTGAAATACCACTTATAACCATTGGGACCCCTAGCACCAGATCAACATTATGATCCATCTTGATTAATCACCATCCAAGACTTGAAAACAATCACACCAAACTAGCTAAGAGTATAATGTGTGTTTAGAGCCATGTTGAGCTCAAACCATGAATCTCCTTATTAAATACATCAAACCACCAACTCAATACACATGAGCAAGTCCATGATTTTATAATTTCCCTTCCTATAATCTAATATGATAACCTTAAAACTAATTAATTCCATAATTGATAATCATATATGGAATAATGATGACTATTAATGACCAAAGTTTATGGATCATATACCTCCAAAATATTCCCATGATGAACATTGATTATCCATTCAAATTTCCTACCCTTTTTCTATATCATTATTCTCTAAGAAGTCTACAACTGAATTAGCTTCCCTAAAGCAATGTTTTTAATCTAAAAACAAAAGTCTATCAAGGATTTACCAAGACTTAACTAAAATGTTCTTCAATTTCTAAGTGGTTATTGACTTCTTTTTAAGAGCAAAAATTAGGATTTAAGAATCTCCTTCAATCATAAGATTCTTAATTTTACACTACATCACCAACTCAAGACGTGTTATAAGGGCTTATGATTCAAATTTATTATTCATACCATCCAAGAGATTCTTAGAGATAGTTATGATGAGAGATCCACTATGATCCCTTATTATACAATGTGTTCTTGAATTACCCAGATTACCTCTCGAGGGTCCATAAAAATTCATTTTTAACCACCCCATAGAAGGGGGAGCCAAGAAGCATTATAATTTCTTATAATTTTAATTGAATTTACTATGAACCCATTATTGGGTCGCTGAACAATGAGCCTCTATTTAGCACACATATTCATATCCCACACCGACAGACAATATTTCTACATTTAATTTTGAGAAAAAATGATCTCTGAGATAGAAACCTCTATCTCTTTTAAAATTTAAGCAAGAGATCTCTCCTTACCTTAAAAAATATTTTGATTTATCTCCTTCCAAATTATCCACAACAAAATAGTTGGACTAACTCTCCAAAGTTTGATCAGCAAATTTTTACAATCACCAATTGGCCAAGAGAAAAATGCAATAAATAATGAGAAGAGCCAAGCCCAAGACCATTAAAGCTTACAACATAGCCACACCCAAACCTAATAAATAAAGGGGTAAGAATAAAATAGGTGATTGTAAATTATTCCTTATATTTGCAAAGACTACAATGGGAAGGGCCTATAAAATCAATTTTAGGCAATAGATCTTGAGTGAGGATAGGATTCTAAACTGTTACCCAAGTGAAAGACCTTGATTTTTTAAGACCTTTCTTATACTAACACATAAATCTCACTCATCTCAATGCATCATTTGTTACCTCATCCATTTCATAACCAAGGCTTATATTAAAAACTATAATTTTGGAATTTATGTATCTATTTGATCTATGATTTCAATGAAATGATATGATTTATTTCTAAACAAATATTGCAGGTTGTTAAAGTAGTATATAGTAAAATAGATCCATAATGTTTTCATATTTAATGTTGTTAAGGTCAAATTTGTCTAAATTTATTGTTTTATTTTTTGGCATGTCTATAATCCGACTAACTAGATAATTTGAAGTTATGTTAACCATGATTACCAAGTTTTATAAATCAATCATCACATTATTTTAATTGAATAAACATTTCCCTTCAGATCTTAATGAGGTCAAGAACACAAAGTCCCTTGATCATATGTGTTGATTTAAATATCAATAGGATTAGTTGTTATGGCTCAAATAGGAAATACCTTTTGATGTGAGACCTTACATCTTATTTAAAATGCTTTCACTTTTATCAAATTCCAATATATGAATAGATTTAATTTCTAAAAATATCAATTTCTCATTTTTAAAATCTCTATTTAGTTATTGTTTCTTGTCATCAATAACTTAGTTTCAACATTAAATAAAATGATATGGTATTATAGTTAGAGTCTTGTGTAATTTTTGAAGGATGTCAATAACTAATATGGTGTTATTATAAAAAAATAAAGTAATTGGGTGAGATTGTGCGACATGATTATATAAAAATCATAATAGTAAGAGATAACACTCTAAATTATCACACAATAAAATAGTTTTGATGATAACTCTATAAACATCTCAGGGTTGATCCTCAATTTATAAGAAATCATGTAATCCTACATAATTCATATCAACACAATAATAAGGTGAAAATTAAAGTTTGTATAATTATCATAACCATAATACCAAGGATTTTATGTATGGTTGCTTCCGTGAGCTCTCTCAACATTTGACCATAACTCAGTTATACCATTCATGTAGATGATTAAGTCAAAAACACTCAAATTCATCATCAGTATGGTTGGTCCAATTAGTGAAGCATATATTCCAAATGTAGAATGACACTGAAGGTATATACTAGGAGAAACCTTTAAGGTACCCTTGAAGGTATTACAAGATCTTTCAAGTTTTCACCTAGTAGTGCCGTCAATGTGAAATAAAATTCTACTCATGTGCATATTGAATGTATGTCATAGGAGATACCTTTAACGTCCCTTTGAATATATGAAAATTTATGTAGAGGTATCTCATATGATATATCTTCAAGGGCCTTATAATGCATTCATTGTTAACTTGAAGGTATCTTGTAGAAGATACCTTGAAAGATAAATCTAATTTGATGCATGTTTCAAAGGTATCTCATATGAGATAGCTTGAAGGTATTACAAGGGATTTCAAGTTATCATTCAATAATGGTTTTGAGGTGAAGGAAAATTATACTCATGTGCATGCTGGGAGATACCTTTAATGTCCCCTTAAATGTATGACAACACCGTTTGAAGTTGGTATAGGTATAATCACTAAGAGGTGGTAAATTAGTGAGTCTAGGTATTTCAATTTCAGTTTTAGTCTTTTAAAATATTAACCAATTAGGTATATAAACTTGATCAAGAAGAATTAACAAGAGAGATCATACATTCAATGCATACATAATATCAAATACATAACACATAGATCATATGGGAAACCCTCATGGGGAATAAAACCCACTCTCAAAATTGCAATACAAATGGACTACTATCCTATAAGAAATTACAAATAAGATACTGATCAACTCATTTAGACTAGAAAACATTGATCATATCCTCCTAACCAAAGGTATTTAGTGAAACATCTCTTTCACAAGGATCAACTACCCCTAAGGAAGACCAAGTCCTTTAGATCCTCCTTTGAACACCTTCACCTTAGAAATGATGTCTTCAACACATGATGATGGATATATATTTTCTAACCCCTACACAAAATCTCTCTATTTATGAAATAGGATTCTCACATAGGTATGACACTATCTCTCTCCTTCACTCAAACTGTCCTCATATGCACACTTAGACCTCTTCAAATATCCTTAAATTGTAAGAGTAGTATTTTTCCATTAGGCACATGACCTATAAGTCATAAACATAGTCAAAAAACTATTTTTCTCATTAAATCATCCAAATGAGAACTCTACCTCTACTTTGCTCCATAAATCTCACATCCACCTTGCACAAATATCTCTCACAAGTATTCCACACAAAGTCTCACATATACATCTTCTGTCAAAATCTCATGTACAAGTCTAGAAACATACACATTTAGTTTCACTATATATAGATCAATCATGAATTAAAAATATAATGATATTTTCTTTGTCAGCCATAATACATGCCTTCACCTTTGAGGCATCTCACATAAGTCACACTTAAGCACAATCCACTTTCAAATAGGCATAAGTCACTTTTAGTTCCTATGGAGACCCATTCAACTCTTTGATACTATAAAGAGAAAACTAAGAATAAATAACCACTTACAAATGCATGAACCAATTCTACATGACCCTTTTGACATCCTCAAATGATTATATTTTCCAAAACACTCTTCTGCCAAATCCCAATTAGCTTAAACACTTCTCTTTACACACAGTCATTATGAATGAAAATGTAATCAGCTGCAAAACCTTTATTCATACTACATATGATATGTCAAACCTTAAAAATGCACATATAAAATCCTCATAGATTATAAAACACTCCCTAATATCTAATTCATCATAAAACATTGAAACAACATTTTCATAATCTCAAATACTCTTCTTAGGTTATTTCTAGAACATGCACAAACACAATCAACTTTAGAGCTCAATATCTTTATTTGCACACTCTTCTAGATCTTAAAATCCATATTTATAGATATGACTTAGAGTTTTCTACCACTTTTATTTTTACAACAGGGTTAACTTAATTTTGGATTAAAATTTATAGTCCAAATCTTACATACTAGTTTTTTCCTTTGTTAAATTCAAATATTCAAAATCCAATGGCCATAGTTAAACTTTGATGACTCTTCTTGCATCTCATGTACTCATTACTCAAATAAATTACACACCATTAATATTGTATGAAATTTAATGCATATATGCTAATGATCAAACATTAAAAATATAATAGTTGACCTCATCTCATTCCCTCTAGAAACTTTGACTCAACATGCTCCATTGATCTCTTATACATGGCTTGGTATGTTACAATGCTAAACAGCTGTCACTTTGATCCCTTGACTTTAATACAAATTGTCTATCTCTATCTACATGATCAACATTGATCCTTGGAATAAGCTTGGTCTTTATCTCTACTCAAAATTAAACATCATGCACTTGTCCTCATCTTGTTGATTTATGACTTCTTCGAGCAATGCGCACCATCAAAGGCCAATTTTGAATAATAATATATTCTGCTTCACTCAGACTCATGATCTATAATTTGGATCATATGATATCATTATATAGCATAATGTAACCATATAAAAGTATACTCCTAGAACCCTAACAAGTGTGAGATATATTTGTACTAAAATGCCTTCTCAAAATCTTCTATCAGAGAGCCAACTATGCTTAGAACTTATTTGGGAGACCAACTTTGAACATGCATAAATTTTGTCACACTATATCGTATGACCTAAAATATGGATCATAATAACTAGGCACAAAATTAAATAAACCCATCTAAGCAACTTATCTTAAAATATCCACACGTCTAACATATGCCTTCATCAAAATACTTACTTGGCTCTTCTTATCACATTAGAAATTTGGCTATGGGAAAATACTATCAAAATGCCTGGAAGCCCAAATTTACACTTTAATATATTTTGATGAAATTTAGTGTATGACCTTATATATAGCGCATAATAACTAGGCATAATAATTAACAAACCCATGTAACCATTTCCTCTTGACTCATCCACACATGGCAATGGTGATGTCATCGAACTGCCTACTCAATATTTTTGCCACTGGACCTAAAGTGTCTATATGAAAACTATGGATAAATAGATTAATTATAATTATGGACAAAAGTACTAAAAGATTAGAAAACATCCTAGGGACATTTTTCACATGGTTAATACTCCATAATTATTTATTAACATCTATAACCATGCTAAAATACAACATCAACCAAACCAACTATAAACACGCTAGGACAAGCGCATTGCACATTTTACAATTGTTACTTAGGGTATCAAAGAACTTCATCCACTCATTAGGACACCTCCATGACATCACTAATAATTATCCAAAAATCTCCCCTTTTATAATTTATGTCGACAACCATCATATATAGCAATATATAGCTCACACTTTGTCTTCAAGTACTCTCACAACATGAAATTTCTCCCTTTTTGAAACAATGACAAAATGGGTACAATATAACCCTGAGGACCTAAAAAGGCCATGAATGAGAGAGGACCAGCTTAAAAATATGATATAAACTCCCCCTTACCTTGAGCCTGCCTCTCCTTACCTTGAAAAAATCTTCTTGCTCCATGCCAACACTCTCTTTAACCAAGCACTGCAACTAATGAAAAAATAACACACAAAAGAATTGAAATCTGATGGAACTCACTAAGAAACATTTAAGAGGGATTATATCTAATATTTTTGAGCCATTTCTCCTTTTTATCATCTTCATATCTCCACACACCAGGAATAACCACCATGCAGACATACTAGCCTTCTCTCTCAAGACACTTCCATGACTACCAACTCTGCATCTGCACTATAGCTTCTTTAATAACCTATAGAGAAAGATCATGAACTTGTTGCTCCTCCTTAACCAAATACATTATATTGATGCATATAGAAATGCATGACACCTAAGATTTGTTTTAGATACTCAAATGTAGTTTTTGACAATGGTTTGGTCATAATATCTACAAACTGCTCTTTTCTAGGCACATACTCCAACTTAACACTTTGATTATTCACTTATTATCTCAAGGAATGATATAAAATATGAATGCGCTTAGTTTTAGAGTACATAATAAGATTATTTTAGATACTAATTACACTAGTATTGTCATAATATATAGAACAAGGTCTATATTTATCTTACCTTATAATCTTCCAAAGTTTGTTTCATCCATATGACTTGTGTACAACAAGAAGCATCTACTATATATTCGGCTTCTAAAGTTGATAGAGACACTCAATCTTGATTCTTGCTTAGCTAAGACACCAAGCATTACATTATGAAGAATACCCCACCACTGGTACTTCTCTTATCATCCACACAAACTTCCCAATCTGTATCAGTATAATATTTCAAAGAGAATTCTTTACTAATAGGATACCATAAACCATACTCTATGGCGCCTTTTAGATAACTCAAGATATTTTTGACTAATTTAAAGTTATATTCTCTAGTGTCATCTTGAAACCTTCCTACAAGACCCATTTCTTTCATGATATCAGACCTAAAATTAGTAGAGTATAAAAGACTTCCAATCATGGATCTATACAAAGTCTCAGCAACTTTTGGTGATTCATCTAGTTTACTTAACTTGAACCTTATGATCATTAGAGTACCCATTGGCTTATAATCCATCATGTCAAAATTATTCATCATATCCTTGATGTATTTATCTTGTGAAATTAATATCCCTCATCATGTTGATTAATCTGTAATCCTAAGAAGAAAGACAGTTCTCCTAACATTGACATTTCATACTTAGTCTTCATAGTATCTACAGAATCTCTACTCATTTTATCATTATCAGATCCAAAAACTATGTCATAAACATAAAAAATAATAATTAATTGATGATTTCCTTCTATCTTAATGTACATATTACTATGATCTACCCCTTTTTTAAAACCTTGACTCAAAAGATACTTATTCATCCTATCATAGCAATCTCTAGGAGCCTTTTAAGACCATATAGAGACTTATTCAATTTACAAATTAAAAACTGATTACTTGGCATGAAGTATCCTTTAAGTAACTCAACATAGAATTCTTCTAAATTTCCATTCAAAAATGTATATTTCACATCCATTGTATATACCTTATAACCCTTGAATCTTACATATGCCAAGAAGAGTCTAATTGCTTCCATTATTTCCATAGGAGTAAAATTTTAATCAAAATCTATTCATTCAACTTGGTCATATCCTTTACACACCCATATAGCCTTGTTCCTTATGACTTTTCCTTTCTCATTCATATTATTTCTAAAAACCCACTTGGTACCTATCACATTTTTTTATTTTAGTCTAGGAACTAAGTCCCATGTTTTATTAATTTATATTTGATCAATTTATTCATTAATTTAATCATTATAAATTTAATCTTTTATAGCTTCCATGAATTTTTTGGGTTTAATGATGGATAATAGAATTGAGTCTTGTTGATTCTGATTAATCAACATTCTCCTTCTAGTCTAGAACCTTACACCAACATTTCAAATAATTTGAGAGATTGGATGATCTTTATGAATTCTTATAGATGGAGATTTAGAATCTTTTATTTCTTCCTCTTCTTCATCTTCATCATCTATTTGAATAAATAATTCATCACTATGTTTAAAAACATTTTGATTTGAGTCACTTACCTATAATTTTGGTCTTTTTAGTCTTCTAGTCTCATCTACCCTTACATTTGAATTTTCAATAATCTTGTTAAGTCTCTTTTTAAAGCACCTATAAGTAGTAATAATAGAGGAGTAATGTAAGAGGATGCCCTCATCAGACCTTGAATAAAATTTTCCAAGATTATCTTCATCTCTTTTAATGAAACACTTACTCTTAAACACTCTAAAATGTTTGACATTATCTGTTCAATTCTTTCATAACTCATAAGGAGTATTATCACCAATTTTTCTAATTTGACACCTATTTAGGATGTAGAATGAAGTGGTGTTTTCATCTTCCTAATAACCATATGATAGTTTATAATCTTGAAGCATGGTTCTAATCATCTCTTAAATAGTCCTATTCTTCCTTTCAACAACACCATTATGTTGTGGTGTTCTAGAAACATAATATTATATCCTTATCTCTTATTTTTCATAAAAATCATCAAATTAATCAAACCAAAACTCACCTCCTCTATCTAATCTAATACACTTTATAATTGACCATTTATCATTTTCTACAAGTGCTTTGAATGCTATAAAGTTTGTAAAAGCTTTTGATTTTTCTCTAAGTAAAAATATCCAAATCATCTTAGTAAAATCATCAATGAGAAGCATGAAGTATATATTACCTTGAATACTTTGGGTCCTCATATGTCCACATAGATTAATGTGGATCAACTATAATGTCTTTATAGTGGATAACTCCTTGTATTTGTATCTTCTTTTGGTTTTCTTCATCTTCTTTTAGTTTGCTTCCCCATGAAGACATGCCTTGCAGAGAGAATAAGGAATCTTAATTTTTTTTGGAATATGCCTTACCAATCCCTTTGAACTGATATTTACCATGTTATCAAAGTCTATATGTCCAAAAATTCTATGCTAAATCCATCTTTCTCTAATTAGCTCATGGAATACTCATCCTTCTTGGATTCATGAAATACATAGATGTTATTTGTTTTATAAACATTTGAAACTAGTTTTATATCCTTTATTACTTCACAAACATCATCATGAAAAGTTACAACATTTCCTTGATTACACATTTGTCTTACACTTAAAATATTATGTTTAAAACCTTATACATATAAGACATTCTTAGTCTTAGAATGACCGTTATCTAGACTCACAGTGCCTTTGCCAACCATGTTAGCATATTTATTATCACCAAATCTCACTAAACCAAGGTTGGTATTCCTTAGGGAGATAAACTTTCTCGTATCTTCTATCCTATGATTTGAGCATTCACTGTATATAAACCACCTCTTATTCCCATCTTCTTTAGTATGCAAAGCTTCTTAAACAAACATTGACTCTTCCTTTGGAGGACCACTTGAATTCTCTTCTTTTCATCTTTAGTCTTATAATTAGTCTTCTTGAAGCATTTGATGGTGTCAATGACTTGTACATCCTTTTTCCAAAAATATCTATTGAATTTTTTTGCTATATGACCTTGTTGGTTACAATCTTAGCATATAATATTCATTTTGATCTCTGGAGAGAAATCACAATCCCTATATCTATGACAAAATTGATTGTTGGATAATTTAGTACCCATAGAAGACATCATTCAAATTTGTCCTACCTTTCTCTTGATCATTACCTATCCATGAATTTTCATTCTTTACCCTTTTTGTGGATCTAAAATCCCTTTTGTCCTTAAATAAGAGCATATCTTAGTAAGTCATGTCTTTATTTTCAAATTATTCCTCCCTTTGGTTGAGACCACCAACCAACATGTTTTGTAGATTCTTGAATGTTGCTTCTAGATCTTTCACTTGCATCTTCACAACATCCATGCTTGAATTGACATTTGATAAAGCACATACTAGTTTGTCTTGAAGATAAGACATAACATCTTTGTCAACCATGTCTAATACTAATTTTTAAAGGTATAATCATTGAGAGGGTGTGAATAATTATCCCATATATTTCAACTTCAATTGAAGTCTTTTAAACTATTAACCAATCAACATATATCAACTTGATCAAGAAGCATTAATAAGATAGCTCATACATTCAATGTATACACAAGATAAAACACATAACACATAGTTCTTGTGGGAAACCCTCATGGGGAATAAAACCCACTCTCAAGCCTATAACACAAATGGACTATTGTCCTATAATAAATTAAAAACAAGAGACTGATTAACTCCTTTAGGCCAAAAAACTTTGATCATATCCCCCTAACGAAAGGTATTTATTGAAAAATATGTTTCACAAATATCAACTACCCCTAAGGAAGACTAACTCATTTAGACCCTCCTTTTAATAGCTCCACCTTAGAAATGATATCTTCAACTCTTGATGATGGATTTATATTTTTTAACCCCTTTACAAAATCTCTCTATCTCAAGTAGGCCTTTTACATAGGCATGCCACTATCTCTCTCCTTCTTCACTCAAACTATCCTCATATGCACACTCAAATATCTTCGCATATCCCCAAATTATACGAGCTCTATTCTGACATTAAGAACATGACTTATAGGTCATACACATAGTCAAATTACTATTTTTCTCATAAACTCATCCAACTGGGCACTCTACCTCTCATTTGCTCCAAAACTCTAACATCTACCTTATACAAATTTCTCTCACAAGTCTTCCACATTGTGTGTCACATACAAGTTTCCTCTACAAATCTCATGTATAAGTCTAGAAACCAACACATTTGGTTTCACTATGTATAGAGAAATCATGAATTACCAAGATCATAATTTTTTCTTTATCAACCACAATACATGCCTTCACCCTTAAGGCATCTCATATGGGTCACACTTAAGTATAATCCACTTTCAAATAAGCCTAAGTCACTTTTAGTTCCTATGGAGACCCATTCATCTCTTTGATACTATAGAAATCAAACTCAGAATATAAAACAACTTAAAAATGCATGAACCCATTCCACATGACCTTTTTGACATCCTCAAATGATTATATTTTCCAAAAGACTCTTCTACTAAAGCCCAATTAACTCAAACACTTCTCTATACACACAATCATTATGAATGAAAACATAGTCAACTTCAAAACCTTTGCTCATATTGCATATGATTTTTTAAACCTTAAAAATGCACATACGACATCTTCATGGAGTCTAAAACACTTCTTAATATATAATTAAACATAAAAAATTTAAATGACATCTACATAAGCTCAATTACTCTTCTTGGGTTATTTTTAGGACATGAAAGAGCACATAGTCAACTTTGGAGCTCAATATTTTTGTCTGTAAACACTTTTAGATCTTTAAATCCATATGATAGATTCTACTTGGAGTCCTCTAAAAATTTTTTTTACTGTATGGTTAATTTTTTTTTGGATAGAAAGTTATAGTCTAAATTCTATAGACTAGTTTTTCCCTTTGTTAAATTTAAATATTCAAAAGCCAATAATTAGTTAAACTTTGATCACTTTGCTTGCATCTCATGGCCTTGTTGCTTCCTCATCTCATTGTATTTGGAAACTGACTCAATTCACTCCATTGATCTCTTGTACGTAGCTTCGTATTTAACAATGCTAAACAAGTGTCACTTTTAACTCTTAACTTTAATACACACTATTGATCTCTATTTATATGAACACCCACTCACTATTAATCCTTGGAAGAAACTTAATATTTATCTTTGCTCATCATTAAACATCTTGTACTTGTCCTCATCTCATTACATCTTGACTTCTTGGATAAATGTGTTCCACCTACGTTTCTCAAACATTAACTTGTGAAAATTTGAAGTATGGTAATTTTACTTATCTACCTAGAAAGCCAACTTTGTACAATCATATATTTTACTGTGCTTGGATGCATGATCTAAAATTTGGACCATATGATATCCTTACATAGGATATTTCAACCATTTAATAATATACTCCTAGAACCCTCACACATGTGACATATATAACCATTAAAATTCCTTCTCAAAATCCTCTATCACAGAGCCAACTATGCTTAGAACTTGTCTGGGAGACCAAATTTGAACATGCATAATTTTTGCCACATTACATTTCATGACTTGAAATTTGGTGCATAAGAACCAAGCACAAAACTAAAAAAAAACCATATGATAAACTTATATTGAAATTTCCACATGTGTGAGATATTCCTTCATTAAAATTCTTACTTGGATACGTATGGGAAAACACTCAAAATTCCTAGGAGCCCAACTTTGCACTTGCATATCTTTGGACATGCTTTAATGAATGACCTAAGATTTAACATATAAGTACTAGGAATAATAATAAACAAACCCATGTGACCATTTCCTCCTAAATAATCTATATGTGGTAATGATGATGTCATCAATCTACCTACTCACATTTTCTAGCATTTGACCCATAGTGTCTAAATGAAAACTATGCACAACCAGATGAATTCTACTTATGTACACTATGAAAAACACATTTAAAACTTTATCATTGTTACTTAGAATATCAAAGCACTTCATCCACTCAACAAGACACCTCCATGAAATCACCATGACATCACTTATAACTCTCCAGTAAAATTATCTCCTAGGAGATGCCTTCAAGGCCCTTTCAATAGTTTCATGGGTAACTTGTATGTATCTCTTTAGAAATACCTTGAAGCAAAAATATACTATTTTTCATGTTTTAAATGTATCTCCTAAGATATACCTTGAAGGTATTATAATTTCCTTAAATTTATCACCCAATAGTGCCTTCAAGGTGAAATAAAACTCCACTTGTGTGCATGTTGAAGGTACATCCTATGAAATACCTTAAATGTCCCCTCAAATGTATGTTAACGGTCTTTGAGGTATTTCATAGGAGATACTCTTGTCTCTCAAATAGTGTACCCATAATAAAAAATTTTATTTATAGACATAATGGGATAAAATACAAAACTTGGGACCTACGGCTCTTTGATCTAAACCTCTAGAGATGCATAAGCTTCCCTTACAAACTCAGTGCATCAGGTTTAAGAATTCCATGCAGGTAAAAGGTTATAAAGATGTATTTTTTTGATGTGTTTTTATGCATACCCCCATAAAATTTTATTAGTTAGCCTCTAATATTTTAGGACCACTAAAATATATCACTCAAACACATGAGTTCTAGGGTATTCAATTTTATAACAACCTATTGTTGAAATATTGGTAAATGATATGGATTGTTTTCCACAAATGGAATGGTTATGAATGAACTTAGATCTACTTGGATTGGGTGGAAATATGATGATTATAAATAAGGTGGATAGGATATCAAAAAAATTCAAAAAAGAGGGGAAGATTAGGGCAGAAAAGAAGGCCTAAGGATAACCCAGGATAAAACACTTCAAAACTAGGACTTGATCTTATGTAGGATTGTGAGACTTGAATGAAGTGTAATTTTAAAAAATAAAAAACAAAGACCAGTTGCTGATACACAAATGCCTAAGAACAAAATTTATTGATGCAAAAATGGAAAATGCCCAATTATGATTGCCAAAGTGTAACATGTGAATGCAAAAAAGTTGAAGTGTCAAAACTTCTATAACACACCCACAATCAAATGCAGTATACTCAAATATTCAAAGTCAAAGGTTACCTAGTTTTTAGACTATTATTGCACACAAGAAGGATTTTGATTATCATGTAAAATATATTTCATGTATAACATAAAATGAATGACTATATTTAAAATGGATAACTCATACAAAATTCTAAGTACTAAGTTATCATAATAATAGTTCTCAAGTAATACACATAAATCAAGATTTACACATAAAGAAAATACCAGCATAACTCTTTCAAATTTCCTATTAGTCTAAAAAGCCAAAGTTTTCCTCTTTTAATGACTAGTATGTTACATGTATTTATAATATTGGTATGGGAAGGCCTCATCTTTTCAAGCTTCACCTAAAATTACAACTTTAAAAATAGAGCCACATGCTCAAGATCATGCAAAATATGCATGCACAATGGAAGTGTCTAAACTTAAACTCTTAATTAAATTACAATATATATACAATATAAATATATTAGGAATTAAAATTATTATTTAAATATAATACACATATATAAGCATTTCAAATCATGGTGGTGATAATTCACCACTAGCTTGAGGAGTTGAAGAAGAAACTAAAGTTGTCATATGAGTAACTGTGGGTGAAATGAGCATTGGGCATGTGGGAGTTTGAATTATTGTGAACCCAAAAGACTAAGAGTCCTAACCTATTATAGTAACACTTTTATCTATTTGATTAAATGAAATTGAAGATGAATTTTTATCTTTTCTTTAAGTTTCTCCAATAATGTGCCCCTTGCCTTAAATTCTTTGTTTACAATATCAAAATTGAGCAAGAAAAGATTAGGAATTATATGTGATTCATCCATTAACCTAAATTGATATTCCTCCAAGATATTAAATATAAATACTAATTATTCATCCTTATTTAATCTATTCTTAGAAAAATTGATTAGGTGTAAAACCTCCTAATTGGTTTTGTATATGATTTCCTCCACCTCCTTAAAATTGTTTGTTGTTGCATGAAAGAGGTTTCCAAAATTAAGCCTCTTAACCAAATCCATAGTATGAGTAATCAAATGAGTGACCCTCATATATAATAAAATTTCTAGGGCCTCACTCTCATATCTGATAAATATTCCCAACAATGCCTTCATTTGATAATGCGATTTGATAGAGGTATGTCTTTTAACAGTGGAATAAATCAATCACCAGGATGCATCTATACCAAATATTAAATTAAAATGGTTTAAATAATTTTTAATTGAACACAAAATCAATAAATTCAACATATTTTCAAATTATTTAATCTTGTGCCACATCTTGGTGATGTTTACTTGATTAGGCTAGGCAACTTCTCTAGAGTTTGTCATACTTTATAGATTATCATACAACTTATTGGCTAAAATATGCACACCAACAATAATTTCATGAGGGACCTAGGTGATTTGCATTTTATTCCACATTTTAAATACCTCTTAAATACTTTGATGCATTTAATTTAATGTTACCCCTATGGAATCAATGAAATCATTAAATTTATCAATATATTATGTAAGGTCCCTTGGGTTCTTCTTTGGTTTCTTTGCAAGATGAAAAATATTTCATGTCTAATCAAACTCCACATTCCAACTTATACCAAGGTAAATAACCTTCCTATTCCTCACCCTCTAAATTATCCCACTCTTCTTATCAAACCTGGTGGAGACTATGGTTAATTCAGTTACAACTAGATTTTGTCTTCCATCCCTAGATTCATACATCTCTTTCACCCATTGGAGAACTATGATAACCCTTGTTTCTTAAATTAGAGTTGGGCCTTGATATAAATAAGGTGAAGGAGTCATATTAAGAGGTTTAATTATTAAAGGCATTGTGGAACTATTAATCTAAGTGGGAAATAAGAAAGTCTGATGAATAATTCTCTCCCTTAGAGATGACTCTCTTCTTGGTGAGACATCAGCTATATACCTAACCAGACTATGGTTTCTCTCCACTATCATTATAGTTGAGGATATTGGTGATGCCTATAAAATGGGAACTCCTATTTGAGCCAACATTATATTTTAAATGGGTGAGCTTTAAGAATAAAAAAATACACAATTACCTAGTATTCAAAATGGACCCTCTTCTTTGGGGTCTTTATTGATTGAGGGTAAATAATTGATGAATCTTTAGGAGGAATAAATATAAAACCTTGAGATATGAAAAAAGGCATACTTACATATGGTATTTCAAAATTTATAGATGAATAAATAACATAAGAGAATACCTCAACAATATTTTGGCTTGGTTATTCTATGAGGACTTGTTGTTCTCATAGACTCTCAGCTTTGGCTTTCTCAAACTATGCCTCTTCATCATCTAGGTGAGTCTCTTCAATATTTCCTTAATCTAATTATTTTGTTTCCTCAAAATCATCTTCTTCATATTCATCAACTGGGTATTAACCAATGATACTAGTTCTATTTCTTCTTCCATAAGAAACCATGCCTGAGTTTCTCCTTCATTTTCTTTCTCAGCTTCCTCTATTTTTTCCCTCTCATGGGACTCCTCAATAGTAGATAAACCAATATATGATCTTTATTCCATTGACTTTATCTTAATAATAGTATGAGAATAATGGGGATTCCTTTGGTATGTGATTATGGGGAGAGTGGAAGGTGGAATTTGAGGTGACATATCTAAAATAACAACAGTGGTGGGAGGCATCATAGGAGATGGTGGTGAATTCATGGTAACAATTGTTGTGGAGGTGGTTTGAAAGGTGTTTGGAGGTGAAATGGTAGAGGTACCTTGATTAAAGGTATCCTTACAAATTGATGTAAGTGATGAAAGGATATCCATATTAGATGTTGGATAATCAATAATAGTTAGAATGGAAGATAAAGTAGATTACAAGAAATTTAGAAGACTCACCTAGGTCACATTTTTTAATGGGGGGAAAGAGTCATTAGGAAAATTCTCTTCCTTTCTTTGCCTATAGAAGATGCAAACCTATTTGTTGTTTTGTTGAGCTCAAAACTCAAATGTCAGGAGATTTTTTCAAGGAAGGTACTTAGGAACTTATAAAAACTCTTATAATATCCATTCTAAGCTAAGGATTAGATTTTATTTGGACACTAGAGTTAGTTGGCTTCTCATTGGTAGGCTCTTGTAGAGGATAAGGAGGTTGATCCTCTTTCTGAGGGACATGAGGATGGAATGGTGGACAATATTTGATTCAACATAATCTCAACTTCTTCCTTGGTATCTTGAATATTTTAAAAGATGGGATCATGATTGTAATATATGAATATGAATTTATCCTTGATATTCTTCCATACAACTAAATCATCATGTGCATTATAAAATATGGGATCATGGTCGTACTCCTCATGACCATAATAAAAATGCACCTTATTCTTATCCTAAATATGTTTAAGGTTGTTGGAGATTTTTCATTGATGTCATAGAGGCTTTTAGGTGAGTGGATGAAGTGTCTTGATAATCTAAGTGTCAATAATAAAGTGTGTAGTGTGCTTGTCTTAGTATGCTTGAAGTAGGCTTAGTTGATCTCAAGTTTTGGCATGGTTAAGTATGTTTAAAGATGATTATGGTGATTTGAGTATATGAAAGGGGTCCTATCATAGGAAAATAATGATTGGAGATCTTGTGAAAGTGCATGGTATTCATACAGTTCTTCATTATGTTCATCTTGGCATAGTTGGTTCTGCGATAGAAAAATTTGAGTAGGCATATTGATGAAGTTATATTTTACACATGTGAATGTTCCAAGAGTAGACTAATATATGGACAGTTTCCCATATGTAAGTAGATCATATGGTTCAAATTTTAGGTCATGATATTGAGTGCAACCAAATTTATTAAGCAAAAAAGTTGGCTTCTCAAATATAATTTATAATGTTCCCATACTTAGCTAGTCCGACAATGCACATCATGCATATATGTATGAACTAGTATGTTTGTGAATTTATTTTAGGTTTCAATAGATTCAATAATGGTAAAATTTTTAAATGAATATGTTTTCTATAGTTCTAATAAGATACCCTAAAAATTTAGAAACTTGGAGTGTTATCTAGTTCAAGTTATAAAGCTTTAAAGTTGCTCTAGTAGACTATGATGAGTCAGAGACTATTAAGTTTAACCACATCAAATACTGAGTTCATCTACTTAGTAGATATAATGTTTAACTTTAATTCATGATCATGATCCAATGGTGTATGTAAGAGTAAATATGTCAAAGGTTACATGCAGTGGTGATAAGTGTCACAAGATTTTTAGTTCGATAGAATATCAACAATGATCAAAAGTTTGTATCAACAAAGATAAATGTTATGAGATAAGTCAAAGAGTTAATAATGCATGCATGTCTACTAGGTTGAACAAGCACATGGACTATTATTAAAGTGATTAAAAGGCATGCAAGGGTACCAAATGTCATAATCTTAGGAGTTTTGAGTAAAATATAATGGTGAGCACTGCAACATAAAGACTCGATTGATCCACACAAATCAATGATGAGCATTTGGTCAAGATTGAAAGAAAGCATGAGATAAGTTCAAAAATTTTAAGGTTTAACATTTGGATGGTAGAAAATTATGAGTTAAATTTTGAGCTACTCTCAAAGATATTGATAGAGTGAATTTGTTCTAAATTATCAATGAATAATGAGATGATGACAATTTCTTGATGTTTAACTATGACCATTTGGATTTAAATATTTAAATTTAACATAGGTAAGACCAATGCTTGGTTTTTGACCCCTAAATTTTGATCTATGTAAAATTTTATGTTGTAGCAAAAAGAAAACTTGTATCATACTTCAAGATGCATCTATAAATATTCATTTGAAGTCTAATTTTTAGTACAATTAAAGTTATTGAGATCCAAAGTTGACTATGTTTGTTCATTCTCAATAAGTAACCCTAGAAGGGTAATTATGTTATTCTTGATTATATTTAAATGTTTCAAGATGAGATAATTCCTAAAGAGTGTTGTAGACCCCTTGAGGACCATTTTTATGTATTTTGGAGGTTTGGCCAATCCATATTTAGTATGATCAAAGGCTAAGAAGGTGACTATGTACACATAATGTTGTTTGAGTGAATTGAGATTTAATAGATGGTGTTGCGATGGTTGTTATCACTTAAGGAGGACCTATAGAGTGTGTGACATGGGTTCATGTACTTGAAAGTGTTCTTGTGTTCTTAGTCTGATTGAAGAAGTGTCAAAAAGGTGAGTGGGTCTTTATAGGACTTAAAAGTGGACTTATGCCTATTTTAAATAGGGTACTATTTAAAGGCGACCTATTTTAGATGAATTAAGGGTGAAGGTATGTGTTATGGTATACAAGGAAGGTTGTGATCATAATAATCATAAAGGCTCTATATAAGGTGGAACAAAATGTGATGGTTTCTAAGATTGTGAAATAGATTTATGATATTGGGGAGAAGAGGTGTGTGTGACTTGTGGAGTGAAAGAAAGCATGTGTGCCCAGTGGATGGGTTGAAGAGAAAAGTAGGTTGATGACTATGTGTATGACCTCTAGGTTATATTTATGATGTCAAAACCTCTTCTCTTACAAGTTTCAATATTAAAAGTGGTTATAATGATTTGATCATCTTAGGGGTAGGTGCTCCTTGTGAAATATGTGTTTCAATAAAGCTGATAAGAAGGACCTGATCATCCTAGGGGCACAGGTTCCTTATGAAATAGTTGTTTCACTAAATTTTGGTTAGAAATACTTGACTAGTCTCAAGTTTGTGATCATATTATAGGAAAAGTAGTCCATGTGTTTGTAGGCTTGAGAGTGGGTTTTATTCCCGAAGAGGGTTTCATGCATAGATCTTGTGTTTTGTGTGTGAACTTGCATTATCTTCATTTTTCATTTATATAAATATATTTTATCTTTCATGAATGGTTGTATTATATGCTTAAGTGTTTAAAGAGTTTGAAAACTGAATTGGATTATTTGTAACCACTGATTCACCTTGAATGATTGTACCTCTAACAATTAATATCAAAATAGGTTCTTCTTGCAAGTTTAACCACTTGAAGGTGATCAAATGTATAATTCTTGACAAAGAGGTTATGTCTTGTCTTAAATAAAAACTAGTATGTTCTTTATCAAATGTCAATGTAAGCATGGATGATGTGAATATGTAAGTGAAAGATGTAGAAGAAATAGTTAATAATCTATAGGTCATGATTGATAAATGTATCAACCAAATGGTGGAAAAATAACTTACTCAGATGTGATCTTATCCAAGGACAAAATGGATTTTAGATCACCAAAAGGGTCAAGAATGAAAATTCATGGATCATTAATGATCAATAGAAAGGAATGTCAAATATGAATAATGTCTTTAATGGGTATTTATTTTCTTAAAATCAATTTGGTAAAAGATATAGGGATTTTGATTTCTATTTAGAGATCAAAAGGAATCTCATATGCTAAAATTGTATCCAACAAGGTCATATAGCCAAGAACTAGAAAAGAGGTTTTTGGAAAAAGGATATACATGTCATTGACATAATCAAATGGTTCAAAGAGATTAAATCTAATATTGAATAATAAAACAATTAGAATTCAAGTGGTCCACTAAAAGAAGAGTCAATGTTTGTTCAAGTATATTTACATAATCAAGAAGATGGGAACAAGATATGGTTCATAGATAGTGGATGCTCAAATCATATGACAAGAGACAAGAGAAAGTTTATCTCTTGCAGGAAGACCAACCTAGGTCTAGTGAGATTTGGTGATAACAAATCTACTAACATATTTGGCAAAGATACTATGAGTTTTGACAATGGTTTTAAACATAATATTTTAAGTGTGAGCCAAATGTGTAAGCAAAGAAATGTTGTAAATTTTCATGATGATGTATGTTAAGTAAGACAGGCTAGTAGATTATTTTCAAATGTTTATAAAATAGAAAACAACATGTATGTATTCTATGAATCCAAGGAAGAGTGATTCATGAGTCATTTGGAAGAAAGATAGTTTTGGCATAGAAAGCTTGGACATATAAATTTTGATAATATGGTAAATATCAATTCAAAGGGGTTGGTAAGGCATATACCCAAGATTTCTAAGATTCCTCATTATCTTTACAAGGCATTCTTCATGGGAAGTAAACCAAAAGAAAATATAAATCTAAGGAGTTATCCACTACAAAGCCATTATAATTGATCCACACTGATCTATGTGGGCCTATGAGAACTTAAAGTATTCAAGGTAATATCTACTTCACTCTTCTCATTGATGATTTTACTAGGATGACTTGGATATTTTTACTTAAAGAAAAATCATAAGATTTTTCAATATTTATGGCATTCAAAGAATTTGTGGAAAATTATAAACGTTCAAAGATCAAGTGTGTAAGATTTGATAGAGGAAGTGAGTTTTGGTCTCATGAATTTGATTATTTTAATGAGAAATAAGGGATAAGGAGAAAATATTTTTATGATAGAACACCATAATAGAATGGTGTTGATGAAATGAATAATAGGACTATTTAAGAGATGAGTATAACCACGCTTCAAGATTCCAAATTATTAAATGGATATTGGGAAAAGATAGCCATCACTTCAGTTTACATCTTAAACAAATTTTAAATCAGAGTAAACAATGATAATAATCATTATGAGTTATGGAAGAATAGAGCATCTAGTGTCAAAATATTTATTGTTTGGGAGTAGGTGCTTCGTCAAAGAGATGAAGAGAATCTTGGAAACTTTGATTCAAGTTCATACAAGTGAATCTTCTTAGATTACTCTTTTATTAGTACTACCTATAGGTTCTTCAACAAGAGACTTCACAAGATTGTTGGAAGTTCAAATATAAGGATATATGAGATAAGTAGATTCAAGATGCTAAAATTGCATGTAAGTGACTCAATTAATAATTTTATTGCAAACAATGATGAGTTATCTATTCAAAAAAATTATGAAGATTAAGAGGAGGAAGAAAGACAACACTCTAAATCTCCATCTAGAAGAATTTAGAAATATAATTCAATCTCTAAAATTATTGGAAATGTTAGTGCAGGTTTGTAAACTAAAAGGATAATGTTTATCAATTAGAATCAACAATACTTAGCTCTTTTATCCATGATTTAACCCATAACATTCATGGAAGCTAGAAAATATGAAAGTTGGATTGGTGTAATGGATGAAGAACCTTTTTAGATAGTAAAGAATGAAACATGGGATTTAGTTCATATGCCAAAAGATAAAAATGTGATAGGTACCAAGTAGGTTTTCAAAAAAAATATGAATGAGAAAGGAGAAGTGAAAAAGAATAAAGTTGGATTGGTATGTAAAGGATATGCTCAGGTTGAAGGAATAAATTTTGATGAGATTTTTGCTCCTGTGGTAAGAATGGAAGCAATTAGACACTTCATGGCATATGCATGTTTTAAATGTTTTAAGGTATACCAAATAGATGTGAAATCTAAATTCTTGAAAGGAAAATTAGGAAAATAAATCTACATTGAGTTACCTGAAGGATTCTTCATGTCCAATAATCAATATTTTGTGTGTAAACTGAAGAAGGCTCTTTATGGTCTTAAACAAGATCATAGAGCTTGGTATGACAGGTTATATAAGTTTCTTTTGATTCAAGGTTTTAAAAATGGGATAGATGATAGTAATTTATACATTAAGAAAATAGACAATCATCAATTTATAGTGGTTGTATATGTTGATGACATAGTTTTTGGATTTGACAATGATAATATGAATAAAAAGTTTACAGATATTATGAGGATTAAGTTTGAAATTTCTATGTTAGGATAATTTTTTATTTATTTTTAGGATTGTAGATTAACAAACTTGATGTATGGATATTCATTTCAAAATATAATTACATCAAGGATATGCTAATAAAGTTTCACATGATGGATTGTAAACCAATGGGTACTCTAATGATCATAGGATGCAAGTTAAGTTAATTAGATGACTCACAAAAAATTTGATCAAACTTTGTATAGATCCATGACTGAAATTATTTTATACTCTACTACTTATAGGCTTGATATCATGCAAGAAGTTGGTCTTATAGGAAGGTTTCAAGCTGATCCTTGATAATCTCACTTAAAATCAGTCAAAAAAATCTTGAGGTATCTCAAAAGCAATAGAGAGTATGGTTTATTATATCTTAGAAGTAAATAATTCACTTTAAAATCATATATTGATGTAGATTGGGAAGGATGTGTAGATTATAGGAGGAGTACCAGTGGTGGGGTATTCTTTATGGGATAATGCTTGGTGTCTTGGTTGAGAAAGAAGCAAACCTCAGTGTCTCTATCAACTACAAAAGCTGATTATACAATATCTCCTTCTTGTTGCATGCAAGTCATTTGGATGAAACAAACATTGGAATATTATAAGGTAGGATAAAATGGATATTGTCCTATCTATTTTGACAATACCAGTGTAATTAGTATCTCAAAGAATCCTATTACACACTAAAAGACTAATCACAATCCTATCAGATATCATTTCTTGAGAGAACAAGTGAGTAATCAAAGTGTTAAGTTGGATTATGTGCCTACAAAAGAGTAGATTATAGATATTATGACCAAACCATTATAAAAAGCTAATTTTGAGTATCTAAGACAAAGATTGGGTGTCATTTCTTTCTCTATGAATCAATATAAGGTAATTTGGTTAAGGGGGAGAAATAAGTTCATGATATTGCTCTAGAGGTGGCTAGAGAAGGCTAGTAAGTCTATGTGGTGGTTTTTCATGGTGTTTTAGTATATGAATATGCTCAAGAGGTGAAATGGATCATATATCTTAGGGGGAGTCCCTCTTAGATGTTTTTTGGTGAATTTCATTAGATTTCAATTATTTTGTGTGTTCTTTCTTCATTGGTTACAATGCTTGGTTGAAGAGATTGTTGGCATGTATTAAGAGGTAGGATCAAGGTAAGGTGGAGTTTATATCTTCTTTATAATGTCGCACTCTAATGCTGATGGTATTTCTAGGTCTTCAAGATTAGTTTGCGCCTACTTTTTCATTGTGTCAAAGGGGGAAAAGGTTCTTATTGTTAGAGTGTTTGAAGAGATATATTGAATGTGACCTATATGATGGGAGTTGACATTAATGAAAAAGGGGGAGAGTTTTGGAGAGTTTTCATTAATTTGATAGAGGTGTATAGGTGAGTGTATGAAGTGTCTTGATAATCTAAGTGTCAATGATAAAGTGTGCAGTGTGCTTATCCTAGTATGCCTTAAGTAGGCTTGTTTGATCTTCACTTTTATCATGGTTAAGAATGTTTAAGGATGAGTATGGTGATTTGAGGATATGGAAGGGGTCTTATAAGAGGATAAAAATTATTGGAGACGTTGTGGAAGTGAATGGTATTCATCTAGTTATTCATTATGTTCATCCTGGCATAATTTGTTTTGTAATAAAAAAATCTAAGAAGGCATATTCATAACATTATATTTCATAGGTGTGAAGGTTTCAAGAGTATATTGATATATGTATAGTTTCCCCTATGTAAGGAGATCATATAGTTAAAATTTTAGGTCATTTGATTAAGTGTAGAAAAATTTATTAAGGGGAAAAGTTGGCTTCTTATATAGAATTTACTATGCTCCCATACTTAGCTAGATTGTCAATGCATGTCATGCAGATATGTATGAACCAATATGTTTGTGAATTTATTTTAGGTATGAATAAATTTAGCAATGTCCAAATATTAAAATGAAGATGTTGTCTATAGTTCAAAGAAGCTACCCTAAAAATTTGGAAACTTGAAGTGTTGTTTATCTCAAGTAATAAAGGTTAAAAGTTTCTCTAGCAGACTGTGATGGGTTAGAAACTACCAAGTTTAACCACATCAAAAACTAACGTTATCTAGTTAGTATATCTAATGGTGTGCATAAATTCATGATCTTGATCTAATAATTTGTATAAGAGTTAATATTTCAAAGGATGCATGTATTGATGATAAGTGTTACAAGCTCGTTAGTCTAATAGAAGATCAAAAATGAGTAGAGGTTCTTACTAATGAAGATAAACAGTGTGGGATAAGTCAAAGAGTAAACAATGTAGGCTACCATTTAGCATAAGTGCATGGAATATTAGTAAAGTGATAAAAATACATTTGAGGCTAACAAGAGTCACAACCTTAATATTTCTAAGCAAGATCTAAAGGTGAGCACTATAAGATAAAGACCTGACTAATCTATAGAGAATGATATTGCACATTTGGTCAAGATTACCAAAAAGCACGAGATAAGGTCAACATGTTTGAGGTTTAATGTTTGGATAGTGAAGTGATATGAGTTACATTTTGAGATAGTCTCAAAGATATATATGAAGCACATTTTTTCCAAATTATTAGGAAGTAGTGAGATGATGACAAGTGCTTGATGTTTAACTGTGATGTCTAGATTTAAATATTTGAATATAACAATGGTAAGACCAGTGCTTGTTATTTGATCCATAACTTTTGATCTATGAATTATTTTATGTTGTAGTAAAAATAAAATATATATAGTAATTCAAGACACATCTATAAATATTCATTTAAATGTCTAATTGTTTATATATCCAAAGTTATTGATCTCCAAAGTTGACTATGTGTTCGTTCATGCTATGAAATTAACCCAAGAAGGTTAATTGAGTTTTTATTGATGATATTTTGATGTTTCAATATGAGATAACTATTAGAAATTATTATAGACTCCATGAGGACCATATGTATGGATTCTATAGGTTTGACCAATCCATATTTAATATGATCAAAGGCTTAGAAGGTGACTGTGTGTTTATTCATGGTGATTGTGTGCACATAATGTTGTTTGAGTAAATTGAGTTTTAGTAAAAGGGTATTGTGATGGTTGTTATCACATAAGGAGGACCTATAGAGTGTGTGGCATGTTTCCATATATTTAAAGGTGTTCTTTTGTTCTTAGTTTTCTTAGATAAGTGTAAAAAAGGTGAATGTATCTTCATAAAACCTAAAAGGTGACTTAGGACTATTTAAAAGAGGGTACTACTTAAAATGTTAGATTACTTAAAGGTGAAGGCATGTTTTATGGCCAAAAAGGAATATTGTGATCATAATAATCATAAATGCTCTATAAAATTTGAAACCAAATGTGATGGTTTCTAGGATTGTGGAATAAATTTGTGATATTGTAGAGAAGAGGTGTGCATGAGTTGTGGAATGAAAGAAAGAGTGTGTGCCCAATGGATGGGTTAAAGAGAAAAATAGGTTGATGACTATGTGTATGACTGATAGATTATATTTTTGATGTAAAATATAATGCTCTTATAGGTTCAAAGATTAAAGGTGGTTAGAAGAACTTGATCACCTTAGGTGTAAGTGCTCCTTGTGAAACATGTGTTTCACTAAAGCTGATATGAAGGACTTGACCAATAGGTGGTCAAAATGACTTGATCATCTTAGGGGCATGTGCTCCTTATGATATAGTTGTTTCACTAAATTTTGGTTAGAAAAACATGACCAGTCTCATGTTTATGATGATCTTATAGGATGTGTAGTCCATGTGTTTGTAGGCTTGAGAGTGGGTTTTATTCGCCAAGAGGGTTTCTCCAATAGATCTTGTGTTTTGTGTGTGAACTTGCATTATCTTCATTATTCATTTCTATAAACACCTTGTATGCTTCATGAATAGTTATATTGAATTCTTAAGTGTTTGAAGGGTTTGGAAATTGAATTGGATCATATATCACCATTAATTCACCCCCCTCTTAGTGATTGTACCTCTAACAAAGGTATACTCTAACCCTTTTCATTGGATCCCATTCTATGAATGGTTCTATTTTTATATTGTAATAGTTCATGACTTTATTTTCCTATTTGAAATGTAATCTAACCACACATTACATTTGGTTCATGCTCATGAGAATCTTAAAATAATAATCCATCTGCCTATGACCTAGTTCTTCGTCAATAACGTTATAAACCAAAAAAGCTATTTCTTATTCAAAACTCATATCTAGAATATGGTGTTGTAGAAATGAGGGAGAAGTCTTTCTCCCTTCAATATGAATTCTAGTAACATCTAGGTAGAACTAGTATTCTCCCCATTTGTGAAATATCCTCAAAATGTTCTCAGACAACCTCGACATAGATTTACAATGGATTTCATGATATATATGAAGGTAAGCTTCATTATAATTTTTTTAATTATGCACATATATCTATGAATAGACATAAATTAATGATCTTACCAATTTTTTTAGCCACATATTCTTCTAAAGGTTACCACAACTCGCCATAGCTTTTATAAACATTTCCCATAATAGAATCCAATAAATGAGAAACCATGTAAAAATTACAATCTAATGGCCTTTGGTATTGATAGAAAATATGGGACTTCAGTCTGGCATAAATAATTTATCCTAGTGTAACCAATTGATCTGAGGTCAACAAAATGTATAAGAATGGAACTCACTCAATTTGAGCATATGTAATACTCATAAATACATGTAGTCTATTCCATTAATCCATTTTTATCCAAAATTTAGGCCTATATTTAATTATGAAATTATAGGCAATGCCCACTTTGAGATTCAATTTATAGACATCAATAAGACACTCTTTCAATTTCCCCTCTATAGTTTTTTATTCAAGACAAACATTAGTTTATTTTTTATTTTATGTTGTTTCAGGGGAAGGTAACCTAATACACCTTTCAAAATCCCTACCCAAAATTTACACAAAAACTTTCTTGTTTTTATTAGTATATAATCAATTAATAGAAAAAGATCCTTTGAAAAATAAATCTTTGAGAGGGTCTATGCATGTAATTACCTATGATTTTGCATCTACCTGATGAAGACCCAACACCTCAATGGGAAAAAATCATCAATGTAATGGTTATGGGATTGTGTAATTCTATCTTGATATGATTATGAAATTATTGATTCTAACTCATCCCATTGTTCACAATAATGGTGGAATTTGAAATCTAAGTCACTTTTCTCAAACATTATATTCGTGTACTCAGTCACGCTAGAGAAAGAATACAAAGAATAAACATTAGATTATTTAGAAGTTAATGCCATTACTAAACTAGATGTATGCATCTAGTTCTGTCAAAAATATTGGTTCAAATTTACAATCACCTATGAAAAATCAAGGCTTCTAAATGTAAAGGATCTCAAATATGTAGTGTTCACTTGATAGTAATGACTAAGGAAACCCTTTAGTCTATATTTTACATATATCATTCACAAGATTCAAACATTAAATGTATTCATGTGCCATTAATGGAGATAATTAAATTTTGGTTTAAATTATTGTTTAATTATGAAAATTATAGTTATCTTTAGTGGGTTTAATTACCTTCCATATGATAAACATTTATTAACTCTGAATGTTCAATCATTGAATTTGAGATAGTTTGCAATGATGATTACTACATACTTAAGTTCAATTCTTTTAGATATTGACATGTGTCAATTCTTCATTAATATATGGATTCAAACATTTCACTATAGTTTAACATTCCATGGTTGTGATTTAGTATATCACACCACATGTTGAGTTCTTAGAGGTCTAGAGATAATAGAAGTCTAGGGCATTAGACCACAGACCAAAAAATTGCTAAATCTTTTTGTGATCCTAATTCAATGAAGATTTGCCAAGTTTCATACATTCAGGGATCCGAGAGTACCAAAATATGTGGTACAAATCCTTTTAAATTTAAGCCTTGCCAATGAATTAATAATTTTTTCATGTCTCCATAATACCCTGTAGAAGACTTAAAACTTTGGTTGGCTTATAATAGCTTCATGGGTAACTTGAAGGTATATCTTAGGAGATACCTTGAATCCACTATTGGTTATGTTTGAAAGGTATATCCTATGATATACCTTGAAGGTACCATTGAATTTATTACAAGGTCCATAAAGGTATTTCCTAGTAGTGACTTTAAGGTGAAGGAAAATTCCACTCTTGTGCATGTTGAAGGTATATCCTATTAAATACCTTATTCATCCCCTTGAATATATAAAAATTCCCTTCAAGTTATTTTCCATGAGCCCATTTTAATGAAGGGATGGCAAGTTTCATGATTTTGGGTATTTAAGAGTAAAAAAATGTGAGGTAAGAAGCCTTTTAACTTTATCAAAGAATGTTTGAAACCTTCATAATACTTTCATGGTTAACTTGAATGTATCTCTTAGGAGTTACCTTGAAGTTACCCTTGAATTTATTATAATGCCCTTAAAGTAGTGTCTTAAAGCTGAAGGAAATTTACAATATCTATTGACATGGGTCTTATGATCCTACCAAAGATTAAATGAGGTAGCCTTTAAAATTTTATGATCTAAGTTGAGGTGAAATCAACTCCATGGCATGAGTTTCAGGTATGAGTTAGACAACCTTATGGTGGAATAGCAAGCAGGGCATGCTAGTTTTTAATTAGGTTCACTTGTAGTAAAATGAATCCTAATCGAGAAATAAAACCTAAATGGGTGAGATGGATGGGTGATATATAATCTAGAGTGGGTAGATCTCAATCAAATAAACATTAAAAGGAGGTAGGGGTAGATCATAAAATAAGGTTATGTGATCTCAATTTGTCACTTCCTAGGTTGGCTTCTTAGTGGAAAAATTCTCTCAAAACTAATGCTTACTACTTGCAGTTGTTTCACACTTACACATAAACACAATTATGAAGTCTGAGAATGGATGATAAAGGAAACTTGATTGTCTTGACTAAAGATTACATCTTTTAGATTATCTTTTGGACATATTTATTGGATGTTTATAACTCAGACCAAGAAGGCATCTAAAGTAGTATACACACACTTAAAAAACTATACCAATAGAAAATATCCATACACACTAAGAAAAATAAACACAGTTTAAATGAATTGATTAAAAAAATATATTAACTTTTAGTAGAATTTTCACATCTAAAACTAGTATGCACTGATCTAAAAAATCAAGATCTATCTACAAATTTTTCAAACTTCAAATTACTGTATTATAAAAATAAAAAAAATAAAACTAAAAATCACATAAATGGAAGGAGATAACACCAACACAATTGCATGACAATCAAAATTGAATTTTTCTTGTATTGATAAAATCTTCCAACCATATGGAATGCAAAATTATATTGATATATAGATTTGGGGAAGGGAAGCCTCATACTCAAAGTGTGTGTAAACTCATAGTTATTTGTTTCTATTATAACCTTGGTTCTAATTTTAGTATAAAAAATGCATGTTTTTGCATGTTTTTATCTAATTACATTTAAGTGAAACTTATTTAACCTATGTAATGCAATGTGTGTATGATTACAAAAATTTATAAGACTTTAAATGTACATTGGAATAGTAAATAAACTATGCATGTATACATATACAATTGGACTTCTTTTTAAGGTTGATTAGGTGTTTGTATGGCTGATGTGGTTATTGGAGGCACTGAAGTGGATGATTGAATTGAATAAGGAGATTATGTTTGAATTATAATTTACTTAAAAATCTTGATAGTGGTTGTTCCCAATGTCATATTGATATTTTATTATATCCATGTTTTGGAGCAGAGGCCTATGTACCTTATTCACTTGTTCTAATAGCCTAAAATGTTCAACTTTGGTAGTCTTGAATTTAGATATAAAGATATAAACATTAGTGGCCTTATTTATATAAAAATTTAGATCTTCCTATATGTATTATATGGTCTTCCCTTCTATGTCTTGTTTTAAATTATATAAAACTTGCTACAATATCTGATCAAAATTGGCCCTTCTAGTGAGTGTTCTTGTTGAATCCTTGGCCTAAAAAAGCTTCATCTCATCCAAAATTTTCCAAGAGTGAGTCCAATGTTTTTAATAATTTATAATTACTACCTCAAACACCTCAACCCATGATCTAGCCTTTTATGTTATGATGGCCACAAAGTTGAGGGCATTGGTATCCTTCAATGGTGCCATTAGGTTCAAATGTGCATATGAAATGCTAATTCTAAAATGAATAAGGAATTTGACTTTATTTTTATCTATATTCAAATAATTTAATAATTTTGTAGTCTTTAATATGTGGGTAAATAATTCTACCCTCATTTCACTAATCATCTCAATGGTATTGTACAATCCAAATACTACATTCTAGACATCCATTTCAATTTGTGCTGGAACATTAATTTTTTTGTTCTCTTAGTTGTTTCAATTCTTGTTCCATCTCTCTTTGTTCCATTTATGTCCCTTCATGTATTTATAGTATAACTTCTTTATGTGTTTCCATGTAGGACTTGAAATCTTTTATATATGGGGATTGTCCCAATCTTCTATCTTTCCTCTTAGTTAGAGTGGTCATTTCCTCTCTTTCTTACAGAATGACTTCTCTACTAGTGTCATCTTCTCATTTTTTATCCCTCACCCTCTACACACTCAATATGGATTTATTAAAACTCTACTCATGGTAGTAAATTTAGTAATCAAAATATTACGTCTTTTTTACTCCCCTAAGTGCATGTACATTACTCAATGTGAGAGGACTAGTTGGGATGGGTCCATGGGTTAAGTTTTTGAGGTTGTAGTCTCAACCATTATCTCACATGATGGTTTATTCAAATTTTATTCTAGGATGGTATCAGGGAGTGAAGGCCATATGATCTTTGACCGGTCCACTCCATAATACTATGGTAGTGGATGGACTGTGTATGTTGGCCTTTTCTTCTTCTCAGCATTTTTAGTTGTTATCACAATTGTGTATTGAAAAAGACTGGAAGGGGGAACTAGAAAACTTAAATATGTAAAAGTAACATGTAACTAGTGAGTGAATACTTCTTTATTCACATTCTTTATGGAGTTTTCTCTTGGTTTTTTTAGTAGGGTGGAGCATTAGTGGAAGGAATTATAGTAGGAATAGTAGGAGTGGATGTGGGAAGAGAAATTAGAGGAATATAAACTGAGGAAGTAGGGGATATAATGGTAGAGGAGGGATCAAACTTGACCTTAGGAACCAAGAGAGGAGGTGCACTAGGAGGGGTGAATGAAATGGGAACAAATGAACTAATTATAGAAATAAAAACTTGGGAAACAACAAGAGTGATAAAATTTTTAGAGGGTGTTGGCTCACCTAATTTATGGTAATGTAATAGTTCCTTACGCTTTAATTCATAGAGGCTCAAGACTTTTCCTCTTTGTAATTTCTCCTCCTTATAAGAATTATCCTCTCTAGTTTCCCTCGATGTAGCTAGTTCTATCGAAGGTCCTTCCATGGTTGGTCTCTATGGAAGGGACTAAGGCCTTGGCTTCCTTTTATAATAAATGGTAGTCTTTGGAGATGTAGAAGGAGACAATTGTGTGCTTGAGGTAACCAAAAAAGTAATATATAGTGGTAATTAAACTTAAACTTGTTTAGGTCCCTCAAATTCTAAGGAATCTAGGCATATGGGATCATCTTTCTTTCATCCCAATCAAGCATATGACACCCCTACTTCTTTCTCTACTTCCTTAAATGTTTTAGGGGGTGTCTAATAATATTAACCTGGTTCTCCTACTACCTGAGTAGGTCTACTAGTCCAAAAATTAGCTATGTACCATACTTTAGTTAGTGGGAGTTTGGTTCATGCCTCCTTTATGGAAAGGGAAGGTTACCCTTGAATGAGATTTAGAAGGTCCTCCATATGAATTTAGCATTCCCTTTCTAATACCTAATAATAGTTTTGAGATTTCAAGAATCATGATCATAGGGCTCGTGTTAATATTCAATGCCCATTCCCTTGATGTGGTTTTTCATCTATCTATGGGGATCCTAGTCCCTATGTGGTACTAAAGCCAAATAGTAGTATTCTTTATATTTTACATCCTCATATAAGTACTTCCTAATGGTGTAGCACATTAATCAAATCATTATGTGTGAGCCATGAAGGTAGTATTTCTTCTTCCTATGCATATCATAATCAAATACCCACTATATATGGTATGATATCGCCTACTATACTACCTTATTTGTGACATAATTGAGGAGCTATAGAGGTGCAACCTTATGCTCAATTACCATGATAAATTTATAGTTAGGGTATAACCAATAGTGTCTACTTATCAGTAGTATATCTATGATACTCTTTGATATCCTAATAAAAGGGGAATATTGATGGACATCCATACTATGGGCAAACATCCTCAAAAATGTGCACAATATTATGAGTTACACATTTATATGCATGAAATAATAAGAATCACATATCCTATTCTTTATATAGTCTAGAGGGAGATATAGAGTGAGCCATTAATGATGTATACCATCCTAATAATTACGTCAAAAAAGTAAGACATTATGTAAAAGTAGTCTCCCAGAAGCTTCTTATCTTTATATATAACTTGTTCTCTTAACCTTACTCTAATTAGTTATCATATAGCAAAGGTTAATTTTGATATCCTCAATAAATCCAATAGTATAACCCATACCAGCTGGAGGAATTTAGTGGTAGGGTATCCAAATAGCCTACTCAATAGGGCCACCCCAATCCAAATTCCCATTTTGAATTTTGCTATTGATTTGGGATACTTGTATTTCAAGTTGATTGTCTCTACAAGGAGCATCTAACTGTTAAGTACCTTATTGACATACTTCTCTTTCCTTTATGCCACTAATCTATGTAGATTATAGGTGGTGTCTGATATGGGAAGAGAGAGGTAGCTTTGAAATGTGTCTCTAAATATTCATGCTATAACCATATTGTGTTTGACATTATGTAGGTATACTCCTCTTAATTTATTCCATATGAATAATAAGTCTCACATTAGTTTGATACAAGGCATGACTTTTGGCTTTATAGCTATGATGTATATCCCTTGTCTCTTGAGTGGGAAGAGGTCTATGTAAAATTATCAGGATGATATAATTAGGCTATCTTCATATGTGTGCATTAACCTAGTGTATGTTATCCCAAAATGTTGATTACTTATTATAGTCATTAAATAAAATATGTTCAAAGAGTGTGTCTATGTACTCACTAGAATACTTGATGGAGAACCTTGAAGGAGAAGAGTTCCTCAGAATACCTTTGATGAGGATGCCATTTTTGTGTAGTTAAGATAGTAATAGTTTATAATTCAATTACTCAACTCTCCTAAGTGTGTGACGTAAGTCGAGACCAAACCTTTTCTATTAATTTTGAATCTAAGATAATGAGAACCAATTTATGAGATAACTCTAAAAATATTTTATTATTTATCGACCAAAAATAATATAACCATCATGAGACCATCTAGGCTTATATCTAAAATTAATGCTGTTGATTAAAAAGAATATATATAATCCTTTGGGTCTTGCCTATCCTTGACCTTCTTTTGGTGTATTACAACCCAATTTTTGTATATACAAGTTTGTAACAAGAAATATGAACTTAATTCAAATTACCTAATGGTACTAATAAGATTATTAATTCCAATTAGAAACTAAATTATCTAAAATAAAATTTATTTCATATATCAATAAAGTTGATGCTCTTTAGCATTCTTCACTACTCCATAATATTGTTGAATCACTTTACATTCATCCTGGTTCCTTTGTACTAGTAGAATAAGACTAGTCTTAAAATAATTCCCAAACATACATAGTTGGGAGCACATAAAAAAAAAGGTCCTTCATTATTAATGCTTTCTGACATGCAACTTCATTGAAAATCAAACACTCTCTTCTTTATTTACTCATGTAAACTATTGCATTATCTTCACTTATACAATTGATTTTATACCTATTTGGGAATATCTCTAGACTTGATCTTGATAAGGTCTTCAAAATTAACAAAAATACCTCCTTCTACCTTTTCATTCATGTATTCAATCATTCTTTTGCCTAATTTGGTTATTCAAGCAAGACTGTGTAACAATTTTCTTTATTTTCTTGACTATCACAAAGTCATTCATTGGTAGACACAAAAGGAATATAAATAAGATCACACAAATTTCATAACCTCCATTGACTATAAGACTCTTCTTACTCCTACTACCCTTTATTATTCACACACAAGTCTACCTATTAATCACTTGGCAATGACTTTATTTACACAGGAAGACAATCCACTAGTTTGAATGACCAATTAATATAAAATGGCTTCTCACTATTGTATGCCACATTATATGAAATGGTTCATCCTCATTGCATGGAAAATTATATGATTAGTGATTCAACAAAATTTTAATGTTAGATGACTTTTCAATACAAATAAAGGAATTTTAATCATTTAATCTTCACACAGACCATTTATAAATTTGAACATCTTTTATTAATAGTTGATACAAATTAATGTACTTGTACAAATATTTTAAAACCAAATCACTTATGTCCATCATGCATAAATTTCTTCCAATAACATCATTATTCAAAGTACTATTACAAATTAACCTCAATGTTCTCCAATGAAATTATTCACTCTCTCACACAATACTCAAGATTATAATTATTTATTCTATATCTATATAAAATGACACGAGATAATTCATCTCTATGGGCTACCACATAGATAGAATATTATTCATGGACTCAAAAGTAGATAATTTGACAAATTTACTAATTTTAGTATTGGTCAGACTTAAAATATGTGCTAAATAGATGAAATATCATCCTTGATTATCTATAATGATGAAATTGGCAACTCAATAATCTCCACAAAACATGAAAAATCTTACCACTATGCATGATTATAACATATCAATTCTCCATTACTTATTTCAATTATCCAACATCTATTGTTAATCCTATTAGCATTGATTTCTTTTAAAATCATATGAACAAGATACTTACAACCTAAAGAGATACTTCAATAAGACTTCGAGATTCTTTTACTATTCACAATTAAATGTTACAAATATATATATATATATATATATATATATATATATATATATATATATATATATATCTGTGTGTGTGTGCACGTGCGCACACGCGCATGTACAAAAAGCGTACTGTAGACTTAGTCTATTTATAATCATCCTTGAGATGTAATTCTCTAATTTTCATCCATGCTTCACCCATGTTCTAAATTTTTTATTAGGTTTGCTTCATATAATATTTTTGGTTTCCTATCCCCATTATTTGATCCATATCATGAAAAATTCAACATTTATAAGAATAGTTTATAATTATAACAATCCCTAAACTTCCTTAATAAACATTGAACTTGATCAAACTTTCTTGTTTTAGCCTTAGGAATTCAAATTCTTCCTCAAGGTTATTCTCGACTAAATTTTATGGTAGAATATAGTTTTAAAATAGGCAATTTGATCTCCTTTACATTTTACAACTTTTCACAAGGATTCAAGCCTTCAAACATTACAATATTCAAACTTAATGTTTTGAAGGAAAGCTCACACCATGTTATGTAAACCTATTTCATGGCTTCATAGAGACCCTAGGACTTTCAAATTTACACACAAATACAATTTATTGTATTCACACAATGAAAATGGAACATATCTTGATGCTCCTCCATCAATCTTCCCTGGTGGAAAATATTTGAGCTCCTGCTCAAATGCAATATTATCTTCTTATTTTGTTTCTTCTAATTTTTTAGTTCTTTGTTCTTCCTTATTTTTCATGATGTATGAGCATAAGTGGTTCACTCTTTAATTAAAATTATTCAATGAAGCCTATTATATAGGAATCCATCTCTTCTTCAAAAACTACACATGAAAAACTAAGTAAATAGTTAAATTTAAAACAGGAGGCATTATTGCCTCTCCATTAGCATTTTATTCACTTGAGAACTTCATTATCTCCATTATATATTCTTTGATAGATTCCTCATCTCCTATGAGGCTTAAATCTTCTAATTCTATCATGATTTTTTACCAAATCAACTCCTCTTCTTCATTATACTTTGCCATTTTTTTGTTTATAGTTTTACCTTCTCCTTCACAAGGTACTAAAACATGTTGCATAGTTTGAACCAAAACTTGTTTATCTTAAACTTGAGTTAATGGAGGCACATTTTCTCACTAAAAATCAGATGTCATAGGCACTCTATCAAGTGATTCATCATTTTCTATCATTCCAATCGATGTCAAAAATATTTTTATAACTTCATCTTCATTTTCTATGGGACTACACATTTACTCACCTTCTCTTTCATATTTTATGAGTTCACATAGGAACTCATTATCTTCTTCCTGCATTGTACCACCAACTTCTCATAATTCTTCATCTTCAATCATTTCTTCAAGCATTTCTTCTTGATTTGGATAACATATCTCTACACCTTCAAATCCTTCTTCTTAATCAATTTATTCATAAGCATGTTGCTCATGCTTGATTTCAAGTGATATGACCTCAAGTTGGGATTTTTTACCATCATCTTATGAATGTGTATTCATGCATACAATTAAATCATCAGTTTTAAAAACTTGAGGCTTTATTACCTCTTTCTTTTTCTCCTTGGATTTCTTTAGTAGAAATCTCTCGTCTTTTTATTTTCCTCTTGTCCATAATATATTTAATATTCCCTTTGATCCTTACTCTAATACTTATAATAAATATTTGTCTTAACTCCTCCAATAATTCCATCATGGCTACTAAAACCATCTCAATTTCAGCTATCTCCTTTTCTATATTTATCTCTCTCATATTCCTTTAGTAACTTAACTTCTTTTAGCCATCCATCTCTTTATTATTTTCACTTATCTTCTCTTATGTTTCACTAGACCTTTTCACTTATCAAGCCTTTAATATTTCCTAGCCATAGTACCCCACCTAGGTTTTTTTCACCCTAGTATATGGGTATTTTAATCAGTCCTTCAATTGTAATTTTTTTCCTCTCTAAGCTTTCCTTGAGCTTTTGTTATCTCTCTCAAGCCTATATGGCTTTAAGAATCCTTTTTCCACTTACCTCTTCACTTGAGTTTTAATACTTTTCACTTTACATCTCTTTAATCACTTACAAGTAGTGATAACTATAATTTATCACTTAAAAAAATCCTCAAACACATACCTTTTTCAAAGAGCTTCTATCTTACTCTTCAAATTCCTTCACTATTTTCTTGTAGCTTGATCACTGTAACTACATCAAGAATTTAATCTATAAATTTTTATAAAAATAATTAATTTCAAAATTTCATGCTCTTCCAAAAGAGTTCCTTGATCTAATAGCAAAAATTGATGCAAGTGCAAACCAAACCTTTTTTGTTAATTCTTAATTTAAGATAATGATAACCAATTTTTTAAGATAACTCAAAAACTCTTTTATTATTTATCAACCAAAAATAATATAACCAATTTTTGTATATAGAGGTCTGTAACAAGAAATATGGACTTAATTCAAATTACCTAACAGTCTTAATAAGATTCTTAATTCTAATTACCAAATAAATTATCCAAAATGAACTTTAATGCATATATTGATAAAGTTGATATTCTTTAGCATTCTCCATTACTCCATAATATTGTCGAAGTGCTTTACATTCATCTTGGTTCCTTTATACTAGAAGAAAGAATCATTCACAAACATATGCAATTACAAGCATATAATAAAATGGTCTTTCATTATTAATGCTTTTATAACATGTAACTTCATTGAAAATCAAACACTCTCTTCTTCATTTACTCATGTAAACTATTGCATGTTATTCACTTATACAAATCTTTCTACACCTATTATGGAATATCACTAAACTTGATCTTGATAACATCTCCAAAATGAACTAGAATACCTCCTTCCATATTTGTATTCATGTATTCAATCATTAATTTGTCTAATTTGATTATTCAAGCAATACAATGTAATAATTATCTTTATTTCTTGACTGTCATGAAGTGGTTCATTTGTAGACAAAAAATGAATATAAATAAGATCAAATAACTTTCATAACCTCCATTGACTGTAAGATTATTCTTACTCCTATCAACCTCTATTTTTCACACACAAGTATTCCTATTAATCACTTAGCAATGACTTTATTCTACATAGGAAGATAGTCCACTAGTTTTGAATGACCAATTAATATAAAAAGGCTTCTCACTATTGTATGGCACATTATATGAAATAGTTTCTCCTCATTACATGACACATTATATGATTAGCCAATTCAATAAACTTGTAATGTTAGATGGATCATCAATACAAATAAATGCATTTCAATCATTTAATCTTCACACAAACTATTTATAAACCTAAACTTGTTTTATTAATAGTTCATACAAATTAATGTACTTGTACAAAAATTTATAAACCAAATCACTTACATCCATCATGCACATATTTATATGAATAAATTCATTATTAAAAGGACTGTTACAAATTTACCTCAATGGTCTCCAATGAAATTCTTCACTCTTTCACACAATACTCAAGATTATCATTGTTTCTTATTTATCTATGTAAAACCATGTGAGATAATTCATCTATATGGGCTGCCACATATACAAAATATTATTCATGGACTAGAGAATAGATAATTTGAAAAATTTACTAATTTTACCACTAGTCAACCTTAAAATATGTGCCAAATAAATTAAATATCATCCTTTCTTACTTACTATGATGAACTTTGTGGCTCGATCATCTCCACAAAACACACAAAATCTTACCATTGTGCATGATTGTAACATCTCAATTCTCCATTACTCATTTCAATTATCGAACATCTATTGTTAATTTTATTATCATTGATTTCTTCAAGAATCATATGAACAAGATACTTACAACTTGAAGGGATACTTCAATAAGACTTCAATCTCTTTTTATTGTTCACAAATAACTATTAAATATACATATATATATATATATATATATATATATATATATATATATATATATATATATATATATAGTGTATAAGAAGCATACTATAGGCTGAATCTATTAATAATCCTCATTGAGATGTAATTCTCCAAGTTTCATCCATGTTTCACCCATGTTCTAAATGATTTCTTAGGCCTTCTTCATATAATATTTTTGGCTTCCTATCCCAATGATGTAATCCATATCATGAAAAAATCAACATTTCTAAGAATATTTTATAATTAGAACAATTCCTAAACTTCCTTAACAAATATTAAACTTGATAAAACTTTCTTGTTCTAGCCTTAGGCATACCAATTATTCCTCAAGGTTATTATTGACTGAATTTGAGGGTAGAATATGGTTTTACAATAGATAATTTGATATCCTTTACATTTTACAAATTGACACAAGGATTCAAGCATCAAACATTCCAATATTCAAACTTAATGTTTTTGAGGAAAGTTCACACCATGCTACTTAAACCTATTTCATGTCTTCATAGAGATCCTAGGTTTGTGAAAGTTAGACACAAATATAATCGATTGTATTTACATTATGAAAATGAAACATATATTGATGCTTTTGTATCAGTATGTTTTTAAGTCAAAGACAGTAGTGGCTAGGTCTCTATCATAGGAGAGTAAGTAAATTCATAAGTATCTCAAGATTTAATGGTCATGCCATCATTTTAAATCCTTTAATATAACTTCAACATTGATTTATAGTTTGTGTACCATTAATGTATAATGGATATAACTTCACTTTGTTTAATATGAACTTTGCCACCTCATTTGGTAGGTATGAAACACAAGCACTATTGACATTTATTAGGAGTGACACATTATTTCCCTATATCAAGCATTATTTCATTACTTCTTCAACTTTATTTTATTGAGTAAGAAATATTTCAATAGTTGGAATTTAGGAGTTGAGGTATAACATTATTTTTTATCATCCCAAACAAAGGTTTTGAACATTGTCATTGAGCACCAAAATGTGTATGACTCTTCTACTGAGCAAAATTTTAAAAGGCTTAAATGTGTTGGAGGGACCTACTAAACAAAACTATTGAAGAAATATTTTTGAAGATCTAGATAAAACATAGTGTAAAAATATAGACCTTGATATTTTAGAATAATGGCTAAAGAGTAATTTCTAAATAGTTATAATACCTATTAAGTTTAATTTTGGGTCCTATACCCTAAATCCATGAATAATCTATTTCTAAAAAGTCCTTCAAATAAAAATTCTAAAGAACTAAATTCATATGGGATATATAGATTGCAAAGTGCCCAAGACTAAAATGCATTGGAGGGATTCATTAAGTAAACTTGCTAAACAAAATAACTGAGGGAATGCCACTTGGTAGGTCCCCAAAGCATGGAATTACTAAACACTTAAAAATTATATTTCATTATAATACTTTCATGGGTAACTTGAAAGCATCTCTTACGAGATATACCTTTAATCCACTATTATGCATGTTTTAAAGTCATATCTAGGAGATACCTTAAAGGTACCCTTGAACGTATTATAAAGCCCTTCAAGATATCACCCTTATGTTCCTTTAAGGTGAAGTAAAATTATACTAATTATCATGTTGAAGGTATCTCCTAGGAGATACCTTAAATGTACCCTAAAATATATGATAACTCCCTTTGAGGTATATTTTATGAGCCCATTTCAATGAAAGGATGCCAAGTGTCATACTTTAAAGGATCTAAGAGTTTCAAAATATGAGGTGTAAGGCCTTTTAAATTTATCAAAAAATATTTTAAACCTCTATAAACCTTCATGAATAACATTAAGATATCTCCTAAGAGATACCTTGAAGTTACCCTTGAGGGTATTACAAAAACTTTATCTAGTGCCTTCAAGGTGAAGGTAAATTCCACTCATGTGCATGTTGAAAGTAACTAATAGGAGATACATTCAACATACCCTTGGATATATGACCATTGGTAATGCCCTCTGAGGTATATCATAAGATATTCCTTCAAGGGCCTTGAAATACCCTTGTAATACATTCATGGGTAACTTGAAGTTATATTTTTAGAGATATATTAAATTAAACATTCAATCTTGTGCATGTTTGAAAGATATCTCATAGGATATATCTTGAAGGTAATTATTGATGGGTATTTTTACACAACAATCAATTTTAGGCTAGGTATGATAGTTTTAGTCCATTGAAATCTTATTTTGAAAGGAATATTTCCCACCTAGTCCTACAAGTTATGGGTGAGGGAACTTCCCCAATGTTTATTTCACCTAATCTAGGGACACTGAACCTCACTTAGTGGCTCATTGAGATCATTCCATACAAGTGTCCTTTTTTTGAATTGGAGGTAATTCAATAGTTCATTTTCAGTGGTAGTGGAAACTACTTTGAGTAAACATCCTTTGGTGGAAGATAATTGATCCAATATTAAGGTTAGCACCAAATTATTTGAAGTTGTGATGCAAGAATAGTTGTAAGGTTTTTCATTTTTTTTGGTGTTTGTGTTCGTAGGTGTTGGTAGTGGTTATGATATTTTTTTAAAACTTAGACAAGTTAGAAAAAAATGTAATACAATTATCCTTCTAGCTCTTGTTGTTGAATGTTAGACATATATTAAATGAAATGGCTTAGGGCTTGCCATATTTTGCAACATGTATATTAATTTGGTGTTGACTGATATGCATCATACTTCAAGATTTGTACATTGTATCATCAATTTGAGGAGTTTTGATACTTCATCCCACATGTGGGAGATGAATTATGTTTTTTAAATAATGATGAAGCCTCAGATGGGAGATCATCTACATTTGTCCAAATTTTTAACACCTCACCTTGGACCCATTAAGTTAAATATTTAAAGCATACTTCCCCTCTTCTTTCACATTCAAAATAAATTTTTGTAGATTCCTTTTCCTATCTATTTATATTTATTGGTGTTTTTATTTACTAATAATCCCTAACACATTTAATACATGTATTTAAAATTTCCTCCACTTTCTTCTATTTAGTCCTATTTTGGATAGCATACTAATTCATGGGCCTTGTCATAATTTCAATGGGACATTGAAGATATATCTTAAGAGATACTTCAACATTCCTATCAATGAAAAGGATAGATCAATAATGGCTATTTTTAAAAACTAGATCTATCTCACTGAGTCAAAACCCTAAATAAGTATGGTGTTATACTTTAATGATATGCTTAGTAAGTACCTAATATGTTAGAAATGAACAATAAACTTTTAGGTAATCCCATTTGATGAGATTTACATCTCTCTTTATATAATTTATTTATATTTTGGTCATATATTTATAGTTTATGTCTAAATTAGTGTACATATTATGAATATATAATATGTATTTTATATTTTAGATTAGAGTTCACATTTGATGATATACAAATAATCATTAGTTAATTAAAAATAATTTTATGAGAGATATAATATGAAACTTAGATTTTACAAAAGGTAAATATTTAAATCATTTCAATGGATTTTTAGAATGTGTTTAGGGGAGAAAATAATTCCCTCACTAAAAAGGTAGAAAAAGGATTCAATTGAAGAATTTTTTTATATAGTACTATTTAAACTACCAAAAATAATATTAAATCCACATCACCATCTTCCATTTTATGGCATAGAAAAAATTTCCTTTGACTAATGGGTATTTTGAGTTGTTTGATCTAAAAAGTATGCATGTAGATATTTATTTATTTAGTACTGTATCGGGAAAAAACTTATCGTATTGGAATAATCCTTGCATATGATAAGGATGAACTTGAAGATTAAATTCAAGTCAAACTAGAAGTATAAAATAGAGAAGAGGTAATTCTCCATCATCCTACAACTAATTTTAATAAATTTACACCTATATAAATGAAATTGACAAAAATGAATGTTTCTCCTTCTAGCAAAACTTATGGGTTTCATTTGAATAGCTATGATAACTTTGAAATGTCTGGGTTGATAGATAGAGATAATTTGGTCCTTAGAATACAAAATATACTAAAATAAAAACATGAACAAGGGGAACCTACTTATTTTAATTGACACCATGTAAATATGCATTTAATATACCCTTTAATAATGATAGAAAAAATATTGAAGAAAACAAGACAAGCAAGGGAAACATATTTATATGCAGATTTGAAAAAGGCTATACATTTAATCACACCAATGGAGAAATATCAGACTAAAAAAAATGTTGATACACTTTTTTTGGCACATAATTTTGATCAGACACATAGTGAATTCTCTACATGGTACATTTCCTATAGCAAGTATGCCTTGAACATTTCTATAGAGATCTATGAATTGGGGGATTCTAATATCAAAATAATAAATCTAAATGAAAGATGGGAGAATGCTATAATTCATTCATTCATGAAACATAATGAGATTCCAATGAATTATGATTTATTAATTATTTTTTTATCTAAATAACCCTTAATGCATTATCGAATTCCTTGAAGATATGATGGAGAAAAAAGCCACAAAGTTTAAAATTAAAGATGGACAATAAATAATTACAACACAAAAAAGAATTATTTTAGATGATGAATATAATTCACTATCATTGAGAAAAAAAGTTATTTTATAAGTAAAATGTTTCTAAAAATAGTTACTTTGTTCCATATTGTTCACAAAATATGTAACCAATATAATGAATAAAATAAATCAATTTATAAGGATTCATTTGTAGAAAGAGTTTGATCTACATGTGACCTTAACCAAATGAGAGTTTAGAAGAATATTGAAATAGGGGGAAAATGTATAATAAATACATATACAATATAAACACTTGTTTACACAAATGATCTGCTCAACACAACAACTACAGTAGAGAAAATGCATTCTTTTATGGAATGACCTGTTTCAGATTGTTTTGATAAGATGTTTTATTTATTTTCAAGTGGTACTTTACCTTATTCAAATAAATGATATTTAAATATGATTGGTATAATAGTATTAATAAATATTCAAAGGATTTTAGATAAACAAAAAATAGAACTAACAAAATTATTGGAAAAAATGTCTATTTCCTTCTTGAAAACCCTTGGGTGTAATAACATGGGCACTTAGTGGAAAAAAGTGAAGCTGTAAAGTAACATATTATCAAAAATTATATATTATTTTACCAATGATGAGTTGACATTTCTAATAAAAAAATTAATCACACCCAAAGAAGTAATGGAGCATTATAGATTTCTACCAAAAGGTTTGAATATTTGTGTGTCCTAAATGAAATTATTTCAAAAATAAAAAAATCTAGGAAACATTATCTCCATATTAAATAAGAATATCAACAAAAATTATAGATAGTGATGGAGGTTAGCTAACGAGGACATATATATAAATATCTAACTACCATGAAGGCCCCCCATGTTTTTGGGCATCCATTTTACAAGATTTTAGTGCAATGTTCATTGTTGATGTGAATGTTGATTTAATAGTTACTAATCTTTTAAATTCCATTTAAGATTTTAAGGAAGAACATCTTTGCCTATTTATTCAGTCATTGATTGATAAATTTATTATTGGGAATTTAATGTATTCATCATTCACAAACTTGACCATTTCTCTAATATTTATAACTCCCTCATAAAGCTACGCGTTGGTATTTTCCATTATATGAAAAATATGGGTGTCATATTTTGAGTTCTAGATAGTGATGGATTCAATTGGAATCATATTAAAGGTATCAATTTTTCTCAATATTCCACTAATTTTTAACTTGAATATTTCATCCTTAATTCACAACAAAGTAAATTAGAGGAAGATGTTGACATCAGTAAAGACGTACCAATATTTCAAATGATTAGTTCACACAAAAAAAGAAGGCCATTCAAAAATGAATTAAGTAACCTTTTTTTGGAGAGACTTATCTCTACTTTAAATAATTCATATACATGTGATGTACTAGGGGTATATACAAGAGATGGATTAGTGTGTGATTATACACAAATGCAAAGGAATTTATCTTATATTACATAAATTGAAGAACAAACAATTTTTAATGTTCAATTTCAAAAATGTTTGGTAGATTCCTGGAAAACAATAATAGAACAACCACTTCAATTACTACCAAGTGCATAAATTTTTTAATTTATTTTATAATTATGATTTATTTTTCAAATAAAACATCTTAACAATATTTTGGCATGTATGATTTATTTTTCAAACCTAATATCTTAGCAATATTTCGGTGTGTATCAATAATGGAATTTAATGAAAGTGAAAAAATGATAATAATGGAAAATTAAATCAATGAGCATGACAAATTTTAAGTTGAGGAAGGTAAGATGAGGTCATGCATATTTTTAAAATTATATATATTTTTTTAATTTCTCAATTTATTTATAATACTAAAAAAATATGTTTTCATCTATTTATGTCTCAATTAAAATAGGTCACAACATAGCTCTACAAATTTGTTTCTCCAAAAAAATAACCCAAGACACAACTATGCATCTTCAAGCCTCCAAAAAGACAACACAAGATAAAACTTTACAACAAGACACTTTTTTAAAATATGAATATCAAATCAAATGATGATGATAGTTTTTAGTTATTAGATTATATAATACCTTGCAGGGAATAAATAATTAATGGTTCAATGAAAGAGTGCAACTGTACAAACTACAAAAAGGCAAAAAATAGGCAAAAACCCTCTTTGAATGAATTTGTAATTATATAATTTCATATACTAAAATATATAAATTATCTTTACTCATTTAAAAACATTACAATTTAATTTTACTTTATCGATAGGAGATTGTATATGATAATAAAATATAATGCATCTATTTGGGATTTTAAATTATGGGTTTATTTTATTTTTTTGTTGACTTGAATGTGGTTATATTTACCCATTTAAATATTTAATTTTCACTGTTTAAAATAACTCAATATGTTTTATAATTTGTCTTGATGACAATAAATTATTTTGAGAGTGTACATAATCTTTATCAATATAAAAATGATTTGTTTAAATGGATAAAAGTATTGTGATTATGATAAATTCACTAAAGAGTATATTCCCTAAATAATAATATTTTGATGAAAAAGGGCATATATGTGTGTATGGGTGTGGATATATCTTTGTGTGTATGTGTTTATGTGTGTGTGTGGGCACGTGCGCATGTGCATATGTTTAAATGGCACAAACAGATTTTATAAGTCATCACATTTTTTTATTTTAGAATAAGATGAGTTACATGTGTTTTAACAAATTCATAAGAAGTGTCTATAATGGTCAATTTATGAGGATTCATTATAAATATGTATATGCATATGTATGTTACAAAACTAGAAATAGAAATTGTACATCTTTGTATAAAGAGTATAGTTACATGTGTGTGAGAATGTATATATTTTTGTATATGTTTATATCAGTCTTTATAATATTTTAAGAAATGCAAATAAAAAATGCACTAAATGAAATGCAATATGTTTATATGTTACAATATAAAATTCAAATAAAAAGTGCATCAATGATCAATCTAACATGTAAAATATTTTATTATAAAATTTCCATGTTATATTTATTATAATATAATATTTTTAATAAATGATTACTTACTTTTTTACAAATTGTAGACATTTCAAAAGAGATAAAACTATGAAAAAACTATTAATTTTGGGTTTGGATGACTTATTATTTATTGTGTACAAAATAAAGATATGAAAATGAATGTTATGAGAATAAAATAATTTTATATAATATAAAATATGTTACACTACATTTGAGATCATTCCAATGAAATTTTAAAGTTGGCATTACAGTGTTTTTCTCACATTAGCCTTTGGTCAATGATAGAGGACAATCATTTGAGGATACTCCTTCAAGCCATGGATTAAACAAGTTTAAATTTCATGTTTGTTTGGGGGAAAAAATATTCTAAGACCTTAAATATAAATATAAAGAAATTGGATGAGGTTATTTTTAAATTGACCTTTTGAGATAATTTTTCAATTGCCAACATGATGTTCATTGATCACAATTCTCAAAGTTATATTACAAAACAAAAATTTCAAATGAGTTATGTTATCACAAGTAGATATAGTTTAAATTAAATTCAAAATATGAAAATAATTGGAGAATAAAAATGACTTTTATCATCACATTCTTGGGAGAAGCTAAAAAATCCATGCCAATAGCTATGAAACATTGTTTAGAAGGATGCAACTTCACCATATGATTCTTTCAAGTGTATTTATTGATTGTAAATTATATTTTTGGTAACATTATAATTAATTTATTACAAATCAAATCTAAATTATTTTAAATGTAATCCGATATTTTTCAAATTTATGGATTTTAATTTTGGTCTCCTTTCATGTAATTTTATTTATAGTCAGAGATACCTTGAAAGTAATAAATCAGGTCCAAGTTTGAAAGTTAATCCCCTTTAAAGTGGATATTTCATTATTTTGACTTTTAATTACCCAACTTGATCCACTATTAAATTGTCACATGCTCATGAAGATCTTCCTAATGAACAAAAAATAATTCCCAAGCCTCTCTCTCATTAATTATTTTTTGTCGATTCCCCATTAATGGGTCATGGGTATATAGTGATTTATCTCATCCATGTTTTAAGTCTCCTTTGAATCCCTCCACCAATGGTTTATTTAAATTAAATTTTTATCGAAAAAAATGGGAAATCCCATAGCCTCGGGAGCAGGATGTAATATTCAAGATTGTTCTAGTTATCTCACTTGTGTCTCCTAAGTGAACCTCCTAGATGGAACCAATAATGAAGATGAATCTTATTAAATTATCCAAAGCATACAAATTTCAAGATAATATGAAATATAATATATTATAATTGAAGGAGATTCTAATCTCATAATGCAGGTGATTCATAATCGACATGCTAAGGCTTGGTGACTCAACAATATCCTCCACCTGATTTGGCCTCTCTTAGATGATGGAATCTTGGCTAGTGTCACATTACTTTAGGGAAGATAATAAACAAGAATATTTCCTTTAGAATTAGGGGGTGGACCAAGTGACTAATGTAGTGATGGATAATTTATATGATAAGTGGGCGAGACATGATTTGGTGGACCTTTGATGACGCATATTACTAATAGGTCTTTATAAAATTCCATTAGACTTGATGAATTTAATTTTGGGCATACTAGATATTCCATGTGTAAATGGATTTTCACTTCATGATTGCACATTAATCCCTTGGGTGTAAAGTGTTTTTTCATGATAGATGATAACTCATTGAAGTGATTAACTATCGACATTTGTCTCTCCTTGTTGAATTTATTATTGATTTTTCCCCTTGTTTAAATTGCCTCTATTGTGAAGATGTATTATGTTGTGTCAATATTGGTCATCAGCACCCAAATTTTATCTCTCTATGTAGAGAATCATGAACTATATTTCTTAGATAGTGTCTCAGATTATAGACTCTATCTAATCTTTTGGATTCTAAATGTGGAGGTTTTGGAGGCACTTCAAAAGTATTATTAGTAAGAATTACCTTCATGTTTTTTGGAATAAAAAACCAATGTGGATATGACATCATACTTCTATAGTAACCTACTTTGGGTGGTCTAAATTTGGGAGGAATCTCTTTAAGTGGTAAATTCCTTTATATGAAAGGAATTTCAAGTTGTCCTCATTGGATGGCTAACTAGATTTGAGGTAGTAATTGGGTCTATTATAACTCTATCTAGTTCACATTATCTTGGTTTAGTTACTCTAAGTGTCTTTTGGGAGTTATAATCTTGTTATGTTCAGTTGCATGATCTTTACATGTCTAAGGTGGAGGGCACATAAGATGCTACCCTTATATGCATTTTTAGATAGAACTATTACCATCCCTAGTCCCTTTTAATGATAAATTTGACTTGAATTATTTCATATAAAAAACTCATTATTTGTTTGATTTATATTCAAACTAGGGTGTGGTGAATGATTTGGATCCAAAAAATGCTAAGGCATAGGGTGTTGGTCATTGTAGGGATTCTCGACTGATTTAGAATCGTATTGAATCTATGGTAGATTATGTTAGGTTTGGTGGTGTATATGTACCCAATAAATATAATGGGTCAATTACATATAATCCTAGACATACATGTAAATTAACTTGATCCAAATTCATCCTTAATATGTAATGTTTATCTATATTTGTCTTTTTGATGTATTTTACTTGTTTTTTTGTCTTCGAGGTTATCCCTCAGTTTTTGTTATTGTCCCTTTTGGGAATTGTGTTTTGGATGTCAATGTCATAATGATCATAATTAACATCATATTATATATTTATTTTCCAATTTATTCAAAATGATCTATGCCCAAATGGTTTGAAATAGTCTAATTTATTTGGAATATAAAAAAAATATTTTTAAACATAATTTTATAAACTCCACTTTAGTGGGTATAAGTCCAAATTATTAAAAATGATCCCTACCCAAATGGTTTGTAATAGTACAATTTATTTGGAATATAGAATAAGTCAAAAATATTCAAAATATTCAAAACTAGTAAAAATGATTTATGCCCAAATGGTTTGAAATAGTCCAATTTATTTGGAAAATTAAAAATTAATCTAGAATAAAACTTTCTCCTATCAACTTAAATGTGTATAAGTTAAAATTATTTGAAATAGTCCAATTTATTATAAATAATATGCTCCTACATGATTTGAAATAGTCTAATTTATTTGAATTATAGAAAACTTATTTTTGGAGAAAATTTTCTCCACTCCACTTTAGTGGGTATAAGTCTAAATTGTTTGAAATAGTCTGATTTATCTAAAATGATCTATGCCCAAATGGTTTGAAATAGTCAAATTTATTTGGAATATATAAAAATTATTTTTGGAGAAAGTTTTTTCACTCCACTTTAGTGGGTATAAGTCCAATTTATTCAAAATGATATGTACCCAAATGGCTTGAAATATCCCAATTTACATGGAGTATAGAAAAAAATTGGAGAAATTTTTTTCCAATCCACTTTAATGGTTATAAGTCCAAATTATTCAAAATAGTCCTTGTTTGAGATTTTTTTTAAATATATTTTGATTAAGACCTAGATTTCATACACTAGTTAATTTTATTCCAAAATGATAAAAAAAAGACAATTAATGCATTCCATACCTATATGACTTTGGTCATAGCGATAATGTATCCACCAACATGACTGTCTCCTCATCTATGAATGATGATCTCTTGAATCACTACATTCAGATATAGAGAAATATGGTTTCATAAAATTATAACGCGTGTAAATGAATAGTTTTTCACCCTTTTATATCATTTTTTTCATTTAGGCTTTAGTTATCTACTAATAAATTCCATTTTTGCCCATATCTTTGATTCCATATGTCCTTTTCATAGACCAAAAGAAACCTTATAATGCTGACAAGATAGATAATTTTTATGTACAATTATATATTTTTTCAAACATTTAGAATTTTTTCTTATTTTTTAGGTTTATCTCTTTGTTTTACACATTGGGCACCTTCCAGAATTTGTTACATATACAACATTATTCTACAAGGAAATTAAAGGTGCATATCTACATATTATTTAATTTAATTTTAATTATATTTTCATCTGACTTAACACATTTGTTGTGTGACTATGTTATTTCCTGAAGCATCATTCCATGTTAAACTATTGTGACACGTGATGAGCTTTGAGTGGGGCATATGTATACACATAATAATTTTAACTTTATTGATCAATGATTGATTTTGAATCAAACTATAAAAGATCAGTTGTCTTGGGTGAACTCGATAGAATACACTAGGAAAGGAGTGGGATGTTATTTGGTACTTTTTGAGATATCTTTCTATCTATTTCATGATTATATCATTATTATCTACAATTTAAATTCCTCATATTTTCCTTCCTACCTACCTCCTTCCATACTACCTAACTCAACTGTGTCAATTCCATCATCTCCTACAACATCAGCCTTGGATGATACCATATATTTTACACTTGTTTCCTTTTTATACAATATCAATTGTGTTGATGTCATTCTGATTTCATCTATTAGCATTTTTACTACTTAGTCCTAGATGACACAATTTAATGTTAGCCAAGTCATTTTAAACTAAATCATACCTAGATGATGCCATCAACTTAGCCTAGGTTTGGGTATCTAATAATTAATTATAATATTTAATTATAAACATATACAAACATTATTCTTCACTTATCTTCTCTAATTTTACTTGCACATCTACGTTAATTTAGAGGATCCATAGGTAGAATCATGTCTTGAGGGAATATTTTCTTATGAAAGTCTTAGAGATACAATAGGAGAAGTCATTGGGATTATTATTAGATCTTATACCAATTATTTGAGGTATTAATAACCATAATAATTTATTTAAAAGAACCACTTTCCAAGGGGGATGTTAAAGCTTGACAAGTCCACTCCAAGGTAATTAATTCTAAGTTTATGTTCTTTCCTTTATTTAATTTAGTACGTAGATGTTGCTTATTGCTTAACATATAAATGTGTATGTGAGTTCTTGTCCAAGTTATCTCTAAACTTATAATTAATATGGTTATAAGGTTACTTAGACTTTTCATTTATCCATTTTATATCAGCTATCCCTTGTATGTATATGAAATTGACATAGTAAAATATTTTGAATACAAATTTGATAAAGATGGAATTACCTCTTATTTTTTTATCTAGAGGGAAATATATATACCTATTCCCTCTTTATTCTTACCTATTTATTTATTGACCCCTTTTTGTCCCTTTAATTTGGACCTTCTCTTGTCATTTCTGCCTTATCTAAAAAACAAACCTTGGATGACAGAATCACACCTCTAGATTCCGAAACCACCCCTCAAGTCACATAACCTCCATAATGGTTATGCAATATAGGAGGTATTTTTGACATAATAAGGTAGATTCACATTAAAACAATGGTGATAGTGAAATAATATATGGATGTTTTTTCACCTAAGTTGGTGGTTATACAACTACCCCTTGTATAAAGTGATAGTTTTGTCATATTTGAAATGCCTTCCAAAATTTACTTTTGTGACTTTAGTTTTCATGTGTTTTGCATAACTATCTTAGTGTTTCTTATTCTCATAAACTTGTGTTATCTTCTAATTATTCCCATCTCACTCACTATCCTAATTTTATCCTTATTCAGTTCATCTCATGTTTAACTCATTTTCACACTTATTTGAACTCCTCCATGCAAACTCAATTTTCTTCCTAGAAAAAGGTCAATTTTGGCCTAATTTTAGATCTAAAAATTACCATTATAAGTTGTTATTGATAATATTTTTCAGACATATCCCTAATATAATTTCCATAGGAATGATCTTCTATTATTTTCAATTTGACTACATATCTACAAGTGAAGAAGTGTTCTTGGTGAAATCAACTCAGCCTTTGCAAGTTAAGGCATTATCCAACCTTAGTTCACATACTCTTAATTTTTATATTATGTCTCCATATTTTTAATCTTATCCCATAGTTTTTATATCATCTATCTATAGAGTTTCCATAATTTTTTCAAGAACACCTGAAGCTAGCATGTTGAGTATTCTCTTATCAACACACTACATGCACTTCAATTGATTCATTCCATAATGATTTTGGGGTTTATTTTAGTTTTCATAAATTTTTATTTTTATATTATATTTGGTATATATTTTTATTTTTATTAGAATTAGTTTTCCATAAAAGAAAAAAATAAGCAAATTTCATGTTGAAGTAGATGCATTTATTTTCATTTGTCTTTTCTACAAAATCATAGTTAGTTTTGGTTTATGCTTATATTTAAAAAAAAATAGTTTCCTTTTAAATCAAAATACACTTAGTTAATCATCCTGAAAAAGACCATAAAAAATATCTATTTTCATCCATCATAGATTCTCTTTTCAAGATCTAAACAAGTCTTTTGCATTATAAGCAACCATCTAGTAAAACATATGAAACATAGATAATCATAGGTGCATAATTAAGAGTGTTATATTTCTAGACCTATTTTTTTTCGAGATTTAAGATAATTTTAATTTTCCTCTCTCAAAGTAGAAAATAAAAATTTGCATCTCTTTTTCCTATTTTATAAAGACATTCAAAAAATTTATTTGTGACAAATTAGAAAGGTTGAAAAGCTAGCCTCGTTTATATATAAATAAGAAAATTAGTGAAAACTATTTTGTTTATAATATTAAATATTGTATATCCTCTTGCATTTCTTGTATACATATATTTAATTTACACATTCAACTTACTTTTAAAAAAACAATCAAAACAAACAAAAATATTTCATCTAGTTTGCATACAAGTAGAGATAGGAAAAATCAACATCTTTCATAATAGCATAAGTTTCTTCTCTCTTCCATTACATGCATATAAAACATTGGAAAGGATAAAAAAATAAATTTTTTTTCATTTGATTTTAGTTTTGTTATTCTTTCACTTTCAGTGCTTTTTTTTAGTAAGTAATCATTTATCAAAAACCAAGGAAATCCCAAATACAATAAAATAAAACAAAAATAGTGTCAAATGCAAAGTTATTTTCTTTAATCCATAACAAAATCCTTGAAAATACCTACAAATAAACACATATAACATAAGAATTTTCCATATGCATAATCAAACATGTACCAATACTTGCTTCAACATTCCATCAAACACACTTTACAAGACTTGTTTCAATGTTCCATCAAGCACACTTTATAAGCCACTGCCTAAACAAACTCATATTATTTTCCTTGGCTTCCATGTAATCTCTTTTAGATGACATTTTATAAAACACTACATCTTGTACAACATGGTATATAACCTAGAGTTATATCACTTGGTCCTAACATCATCACATAATTTAATATTAACACCAAGTTGAGATGTGAGGTCTTTCAATCCACTTTGATTCCCCACCTCATTATAGAGTCCTTAGCCACCTTATAATAATAAGAGAACATCCATGATCCACCTATCATTTTTATCCCACAAAATAAGAGACATCAACATAATGTTATCCAAGATTTTTAATCCATCCATCACATCTTTTTATCCTTGAGTCTAGCCTCATCTTATATCATTCAAACTTAGTGGATGACATTCACCAAGAAGAGTCAACCTAGAAGACTAGATATTATTTCATGAGTCATTCAGCTCAATATCCCTCATTTTATTGAGTCTAGTTTTGACCAAAAACTCTACATTCTCATGATATCAGAGAATGAAGGGTCTTGGAGATTTATTTATATATAGCTCGATGATCTTAATGAGCATGAAGATGTTGATGTATTTGGTTCCATCATGAAAGCCCATTATAACCACCTATTTAATATCCTTTTCCACCCAAAAATCAACCAAACCCCTTATCCATACATTATGTTAGCTACCTCAACCAATCATTGGGGAGTTGAATGCATAAATTAACATGTGCTAATTTATGTGCATATAAATTAGTGAATTTCATGTGAACAACTTTGTCCTTTGCATATCCCTTTGTTCTTTTTTATACCTTTTCTCTTATCCATCTCCCTTCCTTCCATTTATCCTATGGGTATCCATATACCCATAAAATATGTTTATATAGGATATCAATGGATCTCTTGACTTATAAGTCTATAAGAGAATCCAAATTAACACTAGAGAATATTTTTTGATGAGTTAGAACAACACAACCTTTGATACTAACATGGAGTACTAGTTTCACACCCACTATCATTTAGACAAGGAGTGAGTTTGTCATCAAATAGATACATGACGTATATAAAGCTTAAAGTAACCATTTTGACTCCAATACAATAACCCTTATGGGATGAGGAACAACCACTCCTCATATGGTCATAAGGCCATCTATTAGTTTGTAGAGCCCAAATTCAGAAAGGATCATCAAATATAATCACTACTTAGGAAGGATCCATCCTCTATAAGATTATTTTAACCACATTAAAACTAATACATGTCTTCCCAATAGGAATTAGGAAGCCTTATAATATCCTTTTTAAATTAATTCATTATGGTGTATGCAAAAACCATTATCATATTTATCATGGGCTAAGATAAATTACAAGGGAAATAATTGTTAATTATGTGGGAGCATCTATGACAATGCATTAATTATGGGATATTTACAATGGTATTGTCTTATAAATAACATTTCTATTATGGCCACTCTAGGACAAAATTTATGATGATTGTAAGAGAATGGAAGTGGCATATATTTATGGCTTAAATTTATCAAGGTGCAATAATGAATCTATGACAAATAATTAGTGGGACTATTTTGGAGGGAGAATATGGAATTAATGACATATTATTATTTTTAATTATTGGATGTTTTCATTTATGTTTGAACCCCTTATTTAAGCTAGGTAGCTTCACCAGTTTGGAATCTTTTACTAATTCAACAATTTCTACACATTTGATGCACTTCTGCTTCAACTATAGGATTCAAGGATGAAAACCTTGGGTTATTATATATTAGATTATGAAACCCATTTTTTTAATTTAATTAAATGTTGTATTTTCATGTCAAAACTTTGTTTAAATTTCAACATCTATTTTGCTCTGTTGTAGTGCATGTTTGTGAAGAAGGGTGCATAGTTTACTAAGTGTGTATTTAAAAATTTATATTTATACATATTAATTAAAATTATGACTTATTAAATAATATGGATGTAAATTCAATGATTATAAATTATATATATCATTATTGTGGTGTTCTATTCCATGAATATGAACTCTAAGTGGATTGAGGACATAGTTATGGAAAATCAACATTGTATTCATCACTAGTTTGGTATAAAACTATATGTATATTATATAAGGTATTAAAAAATTCCATGAATTTGTTTTATTTGTAAAATTATTTCATATTTTAACATATTTTCATAAGTAATAGGTCAATATAGTTATATTGGTATGAAAGCCCTAATTCTCCTAGCTTGTAGGGTATATATTTTTGTTGATGATTCCTAGTGAAAGAGAAATTAGGTACTAGAGGAGAGAGAGAAAATTTACATAAAGTACAATATATAAATAATAATGAAATCATGGAATAAGAATAATGAATTATTAAATGGACATAAGGAGAGAATTATGAATTATTCTTTGGGACACTGGCTAAACTTAATTAGGGACATGATAACCTATAAAATCTCTAGACAAAATTATTACAATCTCAAATTTTGAAAAATATAGATCCCACAAAATTATATCAAGGATAAGGGAGTAAATATCAGAAAAAAATTATCTTTGATAAAATCCATACCTAATCCATCTATGCCTATGTTTTTATAAAAATTTGAAAATGAACCTGAGGCTCCTCACATTGAGGATATTGATAAAATATCTTTAACAATACCGAGTTAAATATAAATCTTTCAAAAATATAGTTACCTTTTTGAATTACATATAAATTATTCTAGTAATAATAAATGGAGAAATAAAATCTAATGTATGTAGAATTATTGATAAAATGGGGTTGTAGCAAAAGGTAATTAAATTAAATCCACCTACCTTTGATGAGAGTAATAAAATATCTACTCAGAATTGGCGACAAAAGTTGTATACTTAATTTACTCTCATCCCTATGGAAGAGGAATATGCCATAAATTTTTACATATTGTATTTATAATTCATTGCATAAGGTTGGTATTTATAAAAATTTTGATGATTTTAGCCAAAGGATTTTTACACATTGTATTTATAATTCATTGTATAAGGTTGGTATTTATAAATTTTTTGATGATTTTAGCCAAAGGATTTTTTTACCACTTTGTGTAGAAATAAAAGGATGAATATTTTAGTGATATTTAAAGGATATAACAATAAAACTTAGTGGAATAATATGTTTTAGAGTTATAACATGTTTTAGTGATGGTACTAGATGTATCTAAAAGAAGAATTGCCTTTTTTTTAAAGGTTTTTTGGAAACCCTCAAATGTATTGTCAAGGATTTTAAATTGTATTCACTCCAAGAAGATAATAAAATATATTTAACATAGAGACATCTATATTTAAGATAAAATATTTGTCTCAACCCATGACACCCATATTTGGTCAGCATAAGGATACATTTTAAATAAAGGGGAATCAAATCCATAATCTTATAAATTTACACCAAAACCACATATGGGAAATAAGGCATATGATCAATCTAGGAATGAACTCAAAAGGAAAAAGTTAGTATCCAAATTTATGATCATGTCACAACCACCTAGATGCCACCCATGAATATATAAAGAGGATATAGAAAAGGCCATAAAGGAACTCTTGAAAATGGGTCACATTAGGCTTAACTATATCTCATTTTCTTCATCAATGGTTATTATGAATAAAAATGATGGCACCATGCATATGTGCATCAACTAAAGGGCCATGAGAAAAGACCATAAAGAATAGATACCCCATTCCCAGGTTGATAAGGTCATTGATGATTTATATGGGGCATTGTAATTTAAAATATTGATTTAAGGTTAGGTTACCATTAGATCCACATGAAGGGATGAGGATGTATATAAGATAACATTCATATTTTATTTTGAACATTTTGAGTCTTGATCATACCTTTAGCTTTGACAAATGCACTAGCTACCTTATATTCATGTATGAATTAGGTATTTATAAATCAATCGATAAGATTTGTTTTGGTTTTCTTTGATGACACTTTGATCTATTGTAGGACATGAGAGGATAACTTAAAGCATTTTGGTGTTGTCCTTGAAATTATAGAGAAACAATATCTCTTTGTAAAAAAATCAAAATGTGAGTTTTGGGTGATGTAAATATTATAATTGGATCATGTAATTAGTACTCAAGGTGTTTAGGTAGATCATTAAAATATATAAGATATCTTAGGTTGGATTATTCTCACAATACTGATAAATAAAGGATCTTTTTCATAGACCCAAATATCATAAGAATATTTTGACAAGTTTAAAGAGGTAATGAGTTCATGCCCTATAATTTCTATTCCATATTTTTAAATTCTAGTTTTTATAGAGTGTTATACCTCAAGGGAAGGAAATAGAGTAGTATTATTTCATAAGGGCATACCATAACTTCTTACAGTAAGTATTTTAAATAATAAGAGAAAAGATTTACAATATATGACAAAGAAATGTTTATCATCATGAATGATTTGGCCATGTTTTGATATTATTTGATTTATAGAAAATTTGTGGTGAAGATGGATCATAATAGCTTGAAGTTTTTCCTTGGCCAACATGACTTGAATGATAGGAAACAAAAAGGTGTGATTAAACTACAAGGCTATGATTTTGATATAGATTACATGAAAGGGAAAACTAATATACTAGTTGATGTTCTTTCTAGAATGCCTACTACACAGTCTACTTCTATTATTTTAATAGATTATAATGTTTAAATCATGAAAGAATATGTTAAAAACACATGTTATACTAACCTCATTGATGGGAATGTGAGAGATGATATATTTCTAGTGATGGATGGCCTTATTATACTTTATAAAAACATAATCTTCCTAGTTCCTAAACCCAAAATGAAGGGGAAGATTTTGAGAGATTTTCATGTTGCACCACTAGTGGGACATCCAATATTATACAAGACCTACAAACATATCCAAGAAAAAATATCATGTAAAGTACTCAAGAAGAAAGCACTCAAACACATTATATAATGTATCACCTATCAATAGAACAAGTTAGATCATGTATATCTAGTAGGATTACTACAACCATTGCCTATTATGAATTAGAAATGGGAAAGTATATCCATGTATTTAATTAAATGTCTCCCCAAGGTAACTAGGATATATTATATTTATGTTTTTGTGGATAACATAGCTAAATATGCACATTTACTTTCTATCAATTCTGAATTTATAGTAACTCAAGTAGCAGATTTATTATTTAGATAATTTTTTAGGCTACATGGGTTGCCTAAAAATATTATCAGTGATAAAGATAGAATATTTATTATCTCTTTTTTATAAAAATTATTTTGTTTAACTAACACATAACTCACCCCTATCATAATATATCACCCAAAAACACATGGGGAAATATAAATTGTGAATAATTGGGTTGAAGGATATTAAAGGAATTATGTTTTCAATCAATAATCAACATGGGTTAAGTGGTTGCACTTGGGAGAATAATAATAAAACACCACCCACCATATGTCTAATAGTATGTCTCCATTTATGGATTTGTATAGATATGATAAATTGACATATTTTCATTTGACATTCACAGATAATAGACTGCTGACAACTAGTGATTTAGTAAAATAAAGTCAAGACATATTCGTATGTCTCAAAGATCATATCCAACAAGGTCAAAACTAGCAAAAATTTTATGTAGATCAGAAATTCATTGATATATTATTAGAATTTGGGGATATGATATTCTTGAGATTGCATCCTTATAGGTAAACATCCATCAAAATAAGTGGTGTTGATAATCTTAAAGCATGATTTTATGGGCCTTAAAAAATCATCAAGAGGGTTGGTGAAGTGTCTTATGATATGAAATTACCAGAGAATAGTAGGATCCATAATGTTTTCCATGTGTATCACTAAAAAAAGTCACTTAGAAATTTTTTCATACCCTCAAAATAGATTCCACCCTTGGATGATGATGGAAAGGTAATATTGGAACTAGATGTCATTATTGACATGAGGGAAAAGAGACTGAGAAATAGGAGCATTATAAAATATTGGATTCATTGAAATAATCTACCTATAAAACATGCTACTTTATAATGACCTAATATTTTAGAACACCCAAATTGTATTGCTTGATGGTAAGCAATTTTTGGGATGGTATATTTTTAATGTCCCCTTTTTAATTATTTCATTATGGTGGACCCAAAATCCCATTCTCATATTTCTCATGGGGTAAGAGAAATTACAAGGGAAATAATTTTTAATTATGTGAGAACATATATGATAATGCATTAATGGGATGTGAAGTTACAATAGACTAATTTTAGAAAATGCATATCCATTATCTCCACTCTATGACAAAATTAATGGTAGTTGTAAGAGAGAGGAAGTGGTGCATCTTTATGGATTAAATTTAGTAAGGTGTAATAATGAATCTATGAAAAAAATTAATGCCCCTATTTTGGATGGAGAATATGGACTGCATACCATTATTTTTATTTAAAATTATGGGACATTGGGATTTATGCCCCAACCCTAATTTAAGTCAAGTAGCTTCACTAGTTTGGAATCTTTTACAAATTCAACAATTTCTACATCTTTGATGCACTTAATCTTCACTATAGGACTCGAGGATGGAACCCCTTGGGTTATTGGAGATTAGAGGATAAAAAACTTTCATTTATTGAGGTAAATCTCTTACATAAGTTGTATTTTCATGTCAAATATTTATTTAGATTTCAACATTTGTTTCGGTATGTTGTAGTGCATGTTTGTGAAGAAGTTTGTAGTAGTTTGTTAAGTGTGTGTTTTATATTTCATAGTTATATGTATTACTAAAAATTATGATTTATTTTAGCATATGGTTATACATTTAATTAGTATAAATTAGACATATTATTGTGGTGGTGTTTTATTCCATGCATGTAAACTTTGAGTGGATTCATGACATATTTGTGGAAAATTAACACTACATTCCTCATTAGTTTGATATAAAAGTGTATGCATGTTATATAAGGTATTAAAATGTGCCTTGTAGTGTGTGATTTGTATAAATATTTCATATTTGGGCATACTTGCATAAATATGAAGTGTAGGTCATTACATACCTCCATCCCACCAATGATCATTACTGAGACCACTCTCGAGGATCCCCATGAACCAACCACTATATGAAACCTCATTTCATGTGTTTATTCCTCCTGCATTAGAAACCCATGGACCCAGAAACAACACTAGTCTAATTCAACTCATTAACATCCTAGTGGTTCATATATGTGGCCTCGAAAACAATCAACAAGATATTAGACAAGGGATAGGCCAAAACCCTCTCATGCCCACTCATCGGTCACTTATCATCCCATTAAAATGATAATTTACCCTATGCCACAACAAAAAGCCTACATGCTCTAACCATTATAAGAGTAAGTACCACTATAGAACCACATCTCTCACCAACCCCTTAGAGATATTCTCACTCATGGGGTCCCAAAACGTGATGTATCCAAAACCATTTCACCCAACCAAATTTATAGATAGACCCTAATGGGGGGTATACATGTATGCTCTACCACTAAAAAATAATGAAATAATAATAAATATACTATTCTCCATGCCTCCTATCCATGCACCTCTCACATATAACCACCCTCCATAGACTAGGTATGCCCCACCCTATATAATGTTTCAATATATAAAAACCACATATCTGACACCATAACAAGCCATATACACTTTACCATAATAATTCACGATGATTCCCACATCTCACAATATCCCTTCATTCTTCTACATGTATTCAAAATTTACTTAGTAAGATAATTATTCCTTAGCTTACTCTGTAACACCTTATCAAGCTTATTCCACACCTCCTGGTGGCTATTAAGCCAACCCATACACTACCCCACCTCATCATTCCAACCCCATTATGATGGAGATAAACTTTAACATGGGAATCGATTATAGATACCTCAAATTACCCCTTGAATTTAACATTTGATGAGTCATTCTCCAATGTATCCTATTATATCTTCCTAAGTTCTAAGGGGAATATGACCCCAATGTGCATTTAAAACTTTATGCTATTGCCATTAAATAGATGTTTCCTTATGATGGGGTTGTAGTAAATATCTTCCCAAAGACTCTCAATGGGATAAAACCTGATTGGTAATACCATAATACCAAGGGATCTATACAATCCCTTTACCAACATATGGTTGAATTTGACAAGTCATTCAACATGAACAAACTCTTAAATATTGGCATAAAATATTTCTTACATGTCAAACAAGATTACATCAAATTAGTTACCCATTCCATCATGAGATGGTGGCAAGTCCTATATTCTTCTTATATTGCACCAAACATGTACCAATGATAATTATGAAATATTTTCCTTCACTCCCTCAATAAAGAAATAAGGGAAGATGTCCATAAGTTTTTTTACTATTCATATGAACAGGCCCTCAAATGTGCATTACACATTGACTAAGAAGCCATCGATAGTGGCTGATAGACCTTTGTACCCAATGGGTAAGTCATCCCTCTTAGACAAAATAATGGCAGGTCTTAAAATATGAACCCAAACCCAAAACATGTCAATAACCATGGTCTTAAGATAACAAAATGTGGTAGAAATGCTACCAATGATGGCATCATCGATCAACCCAATAAATAAATCCCCATAAGTAATAGCCAATATTCACCTATAAATAACACTAAAAATGCTACCAAAACTAGTGTCAATAGCTAGATACCTCATCCTACCATTCATGTGGTTGATTTCAATTGACAACCAACTCATAATATCTAATACCAAAACCACAACAAAACCAATATTGATAACATGAATAGTACCCATCATTTTAAAATTAGATCCACTATCAATAAAATAATCAATAGGGGCTTAGAAAATAAGGAAAAAATATGTGACATAGTTATTACGAACCCAATGTCTATTCCCTCTTCCATAGAGTCATAGGCAATAACAATAAAATCTATATAAAATATTACAAGTTCATATAAAGACTCTCAGAGGATCAAAGTAAAATTTTTTTGGATATGTTCCTATGAGGCATGCATATAAATACCCAAACCCTTTCAAATGGTCCTATTGCTCCCTGTTGATGTAGCAAAGTGCACCCAGTGGTAGGAAAATAGGTTCCTACCTTCTCCTCGCAACATGGAAACTCTCCTCTCACCTGTGGGACTGGCGAAGCTAGAGGAGAGAGTCTATAGATAAGGTCTAGCTCCCTTTGATGCATCGTGTTGTTTCTAGCAAGTGCAAAATATAGGTATATATATATATATATATATATATATATATATATATATATATATATATATATATATATATATATATATATATATATATATATATATATATATATATATATATATATATATATATATATATATATATATATATATATATATAGCGGGATGAAAAGGGAGGAAAATATAGGAAAACAAACTACTCTAAGGAGGTGATACACCAAAAAATAGGTCATCCTTCACACATCCACATTCAAAATCAGATAAAACAACAAGACATACACTTCAGGCTTGGCAAAAGGACTAGACTATAAGAGAAAGATAGGGAGGTTCTCATGAAAACATAGAAATAGAGACTCACCAAGGTGTTGTATAATACACACTGTAAGTGACTTCCCCTATTCTATACTACCAAAAAGATCTCTTCTCTTGTAAGCTGCAAACTGGCACCTTGAAGATAACTGGTCTATTGGTGTTGAACCTGTGAGAGCATCAAAGATAATGACTAAACATAAATAACACTCAGAACATACACAGAATATCTATCCAAGATGGAGGCAAAACTATATTATTATTAATTCAGGTGGAAATTTATCAGAGCTACGCTTTATAGAATTGTGGAAGATGATTACAAAAATTACAAGTATCAAATATATATGAGAAAACAAAAAGAAGCCCATGTGACATTCCTTCGATAAGTGGCCATCGCGTCCCTTCAACAAGTTCCTCAAAACATTAATGAGCCATGTGCTTTGTCTACTCAAAGTCCACATTTTCCAAGTCAAAACGTGGTTTGTCCACTCATTAAATGTAAAATGGAGAAAATTGGTTACATTACTTAGCTATTTCATCTTCTCATGATCAATTCAAAGGAATTATTTCGCTTGCTAGAGTCACTTCTCAAATTGGCACCACTTGGACTTAACTGATTGCTCATTCTATGCATGTCTTCTTGTCTTTTATCAATTTTGTCTCTATTTGGCTTGTTCAGCCCCTCAGGGGCAAACTTTTAGTAGGTTGCTACATTCTGGGTTCCTTGGCAATATTTTCTCAATTTGAAATAAATGCCATTTTATTTTGCTAAATTTGACGTTCAACTGGATGTTGAGCTTTGAAAACCAATGAAAATTCCATCCTCTTAAAACTGATAGCTTTTCAGGCATCATCACTTAAGAACCAATGGATAAACCATTTTGCTAAACTTGACATCCATCGAGACATCATCGGGTCCATTGCCACGTTAGTCAAGTCCACGTGGCATCCTCTCGGGCACTTCTCCATCTTTGAATTTTCCTGGCACCTATCCCTTTGAAAAGTCTTTAGACTCAGCTGGAAGTCCCCTATAAGGGCACCTACCCTTTGGGGTTCTTTGGCAGGTCCCTTTGTGTTTATATTGCCCTCTTAGGCTTCTGTAGGCAAATTGTCTGAGGATAATTTCCTTGAGTAAAAACCCCAGGTCACTTTGCTATGTATTTTTGTGAACAAAATGTCCACAAAAATTTTGTCTGATGATTTCATTGACTATTTAACTATGCCCAAAACCTTTGAAAAGTCTTTAGTGTTTGCCTGCCCTCTAAAAGGGCACTTTGACTATTTGAACTACCCTTTGGCCAAGGGTAGACCCTTTAACCGAACCCATTGAACCAAAATTTAGTTAAATGGTTCAAGGTTTAAAGGAGTGCACTGATGAACCAAGGCCTAGCCTGATGAACTCTTTGCATTAAACCAAATGTTGAACTTAAGTCATTGAACTAAGTACATTGAACCAAGTCTGTTGAACCAAAAATTTGGTTCAATGGTTCAATGGCACGAAGGTTCAACACATATTGTATTGAGATGCTTGAACCAAACAATGAACTCCTTAAACTTGAACCACGCCCGTTGAACTAAATTTTTTTTGGTCCAATGGTTTGGTTCAACCATTATTGAACGAGATACTGAACTCAAAATGAACCTTTAAACCAAGAAACTAAACCATTTAAACTAGGGCATGAACCAAAAAATGCTAAACCTAAACAATCTTGAAATAAAACTGGCATGAACAGCAAGGGAGGAAGGGGACCATAAATTTTACCTATGGGCAAAATTTGGTCAACAAATTGGTGACTCCCAAGGGAAGCATGCCTGCTATGCTTAGAGACTAGTTGCCTTGCAATCCATTGGGCATGGAGTCAGATGATAACCTTGAAAACCAACAAGAGCTCTAACAAAACTTAGAACCAGCCACATAGATTACCTCCAAGGAAATGAAAGCACACACAAGACTAAGAAAACTACTACTTATGCAATAGCACTTAGGCAAAATGGGAAAGAAAATAAGGGAAAATATGTACAGCTAAAAAGAGACTCAGTGACAATGCTTCAGATGTATCCCATTAACTAGCATAAATAATTCTTCACCATCCAACCTAGAGTGTTGGAATGCGTTATGCTACTTGCACTGAGTAATTATGTAAGGACTGCTCCATAAGGCATCAAATTTTGCATGTTTTCTAGGCTTGGCTTGATCTTCATCCCACTTTAAGACAATATCTCCTTCAGTGAAATCTTTTGGCAAAGATTTCTTGTCAAAGTTCCTTTTTACTTGCTATTGGTGACTAGTCATAGAAGCCATATCCCGATCCCTTACCTCTTGGAGATCCATTAGTTCACACAACCTAACCTCCATGTTACTTATTTCTTCTAATTGTACCTGATGAGTGAGGAAATTTGAGTGAGATGGGAAGCCTAGCTTCCCTTTCATACACGAGTGTATATGGAGAATTTCTGATTGCTCTCTTTGGAGTAATTTGGTCAGCCCATAGAGCTGTCTTTAGCTTGGCATGCCAAGTCTTTTGATTTTATTCTATGGTCCTCTTTATAATCCTGGTCAAATTTTTATTGGTGGACTCAGCTAGCCCATTTCCCTATAGGTAATAATTTCTGAAGTGCTAATATATATACCATACCTTAGTGCCCATTCACTTGTTCTGGTCCTCAAGAAAGCTAAGGCATTATCTAAGATTATGGTGGTCGGGACCCCAAATCATGTTACCAAGTCCTCATAGAATTTTAGGACTGCACTTTTATTCACCTCTTTTAGAGCAACAGCGTCCACCCACCTTGTGAAATAGTCTGTGGCAAGTAGAACCCACTTGTGTCCAACACTAGAAGGAGGATTGATCATTCCTATGAAGTCAAGGCCCCACTGCATGAATGGCTATTCCACCTAAATAGTCTATAGGGGCATGACAGCCAATCATTATTTTCCATCAAAAAGTGCACACTTCTGGCACTTTCTTACCCAGGCATGGGTATCCTTAAAAAGAGTAGGCTAGAAATAGCTAGCTCTCATTATCCTTGCTGTAGTAGCTCTAGGAGTGAAATGATCACCTACTAGCCCATCATGAAACTCAGCGAGTACCTTATCAGCGTGATTGAGGTTAATGCATCTTAGAAGAACCTCAGAGAGATCCTTCCTAAATAATACTTCATCAACTAGAACATAAGGAAGGGACTAGAGTTTAAAATACCTTCTTTTGGTCTTATCAAGACCCTATGGACACTCACACATGAGAAGGAAATGCCTCATGTCTAGCGTCCAATCCTTTATGATAGCTAGTTCTTCTACAGTGGCTACATCATAGAGCAATAAGTAGTCTTTTCTTTTTTGTTTGAAATCCTCATCCAGCTATTCACACAGGCCTCTGCCCCTCACCAACTTGGTGATTTTAATGTCTACATCATACTCCATCACTTTGGTGATCCATCACACCCTTTTCTCATTTAAATCTCGATTGGTCAAGAAATCCTTGATGCCAAGATGTGGGACCATAAGGTGAACCCTGTTGTTAGATAACATATACCTAAATTTCTTCAAGCTCCACACTACTGCTAGGACTTGTTTTTCTACATATATGTACCTAAATTTGAAGTCATCTAACCCTTGGTTGAAGAAGGCGAGTGGCTGCTTGAGGTCATCACCATTTTCTTGGGTAAGCATGGCAGATATCACTTCTTCATTACTAAATGTATAGAGGTTAAAGTCTTTACTAATGTCGAGGCTGATCAAAGTGGGTGCCTAGGCTAAAGCATACTTGATGGCCTCAAAGCTATCTTTTCTTTGTGTTATCCACTTGAATTCTTCACCTTTCCTTAGCATAGAGGTCAAGGGCTTAACTATCTCAGTGAAATTCAGAATGAATGTTCAAATGAAATTTATCCTGCCAAAGAAACTCTACAGGCCTTTCTTGTGCTTTGGTAAGGACATATCCTGAATGGAGTGAACTCTCTCGAGGTCAATGAACAAGCCCTCCTTAGACATGATGTGGCCAAGAAGTTTCCCCTCATGAACAACAAACATGCATTTATTTGGATTAAGAGAGATGGCAAATTCCCTGCACCTCTTAAAAAATTGTCTGAGGTGTTTTATGTGATGGCTCGCTTCCTTGGAGAATACCATTACATCATCGAGGTATACCATCACGTTGTTATTTATCAATCCACCAAAAGCCATGTCCATGGCTCACTTAAAGGTAGCACTAGCATTAGATAGCCTAAATGACATCTTCTTATAGGCAAACATTCCCCATTTGGTGGTGAAGGCTATTTTGTAATGGTCATAGCATTACACTAGAATCTAATTATACCTTGAATAGCCATCCAGGAGGGAGAAATGCTCGCTACTAGTTACTTTCTAAAGGATCTGCTCCATGCTCGAGAGGGGATAATGATCTTTTAAAGAGACTTTATTAAGGTCTCTAAAGTCAACACATAGCCTGATCTCTCTATTTTTCTTTCTAATAGGAACAAGATTGGCTAGCCATGAGGAATGTCTGATTGGAAATATAATTCTAGACTCAATCAATTTGGCCAATTCCCTCTACATGAGGGGCTTGATTTTAGGATTGATAGGCCTCTACTTTTGTGTGACTAGCCTAGCACCTTCCTCCAATTCGATGGTGTGCTGGGTGAGTCTTGGGTCAAAGCCTTTTAAATAACTATAATCCCATGCAAAAAACATTAGCAAATTCTTGACATAGTAGAATTAAAGCTCACCTCTCTTGAAATGTGCAGACCTTGCCAAGCGCCAGTAGCTTGTCCTTGATGATTTCAACCCTTTCATAATTTTCCTCTTTGGTCATGATGCATGCCTTGTCATTTCTTAGTTGGTCATCTCCATTGAAAATGCTTTCAAGTGTGACTAGACCTTTAGGGAGTTTATTGTTCTTCAACTGATCAATTTGATTGCCATATTGCTATTGTAATTTTGCCTAGTTGTGTATTGCAAACTTAGCTTCTTCCTGAAGGAAAAAAGCTATCTGCTGGTCACTTTTAAAAACTTGCCAATTTGCAATGTTGTTTGGGATAGAGGGTCAAACTACCACTTTTAAATGACATGAACCATAATTTCAGCTTATTTCCCTTGAAACATCAAATTGAGCACCAATTACTGCCAGCCTGTCAGCTTGTTTATTCTGCTCCCTGGGAATCGAGGCAATGTTGAGGGTAAGGAAATCTTCCATCAAGCCCTAGACCCTATGCTTGTAAGACTTTAGCAAGGATTTCTTTGTTAGATTTTGGCCTTTCACTTGATTTACAATCAGCTCACTATCTCCCAAGACCTACAACTCCTTAATCCCTCCTTTTCTTGCCCATTCAAGCCCATGGATCAAAGACTCATATTCTAAAACATTACTCATGCAAGAGAATTGGAAATGGAAAGCTGAAAAGTACCTTTATTTTGAATGGGAAACTAGCATCGCCCCACCACCAACACCCAACTTACTTTTGGAACCATCAAAATACAGCTGCCATAGACCAAGGTCGTCTTGGTTAGCCTTCATTAAATTGGGCATGAAGGCACTTTCTTCATGCAAACAATAGAATCCAAGGTCTGCCTCCTCAATAAACTTATAAGGATCATGCTCAAAGTTATCATTTCCCCATTCATCCAAGAGTAAGTCTATGACTCCTTCAAGAGTGGAAGACAAAGATTAGTCTATCTGGGATTCTTCTGGGTCGATAATAGTGTAACTGACATTCATTGCCTTGGGCTAATATGGTTCTAGATGGTCCTTGTAGAGTGGCTCAGACTCAATTTTTACCTTGGTCCCATACTTGATTCTGAAAACTAGATATGGCCAACTCACTGCTAGATAGCCACCTATCTTTGATGTGAAGTCCCTGGACAAGCAAATTGTGAAATACAGAGGAACATCTGCTACCACTATATCATGGGAAATTGAGAAGGTTGGGCAAGCATGCAATGTCAAGCCTAAACCCTTCATAATCCCAACTATTTTTGTAGGTGTCCCATCTAGCTGTAGGACTCCTTTTTTCATTTCTTCATACTTTAATCCCATCTTATCAGCAATGCACTTGGGCATCACTGAGGTGTTGTCCCCACTATTAATTATGCAGTTGTGTACCAAGAAATCCCCTATGACCAAAGATACATAGAAATGGGGAATATTTTCTTCTTTATTTACCTGACCTGAAGTGAAAGGCTACCCATTTGTCATCACAACATTATTAGTGCTTGCTGGGGTAGCTTGTCGGTCTAGCTCATGCAATTCTTTCTTCAATACGTCCTTCTATCTTGAAAGAGACAATGAATCCCATAAAGAGATGCTCACATGCAACTTCTTCATTTGGTCCACTATATTGACTTTGGGACTGCTTCCCTTCATGTTTTCTTTTGGGCTGATCCCAATCAGAGTTGTAGGCTAAGGCACTGAAGGTACAAGTGGCTATTTGAAAATTGATGCCTTTTGAAATGAGTGTGATGGATGAGGTGCTACTATTACCTGAGTAGTAGCCTACACCTCTTCCACTAATCTTCTCTTAAATCTTGTGTTGTCTGCAACACAATTAGCCTGATTGTCTATAGTGCCCCCATGATTAATTGCACAAAACTCACCCTCTAGGTGATTCATAAGAGTAGAATCTGACTGGGCCTAATTACTACTTGTGCTGGGTTGAGCTGGAGCCTCAAAAAACTAGGAATGAGTAGTAGCCTAATTTTATATATTCTAGAAATAAGTCATCATCTCATTTGTGTGAACAACCTATTCTTGACCATATCCCATGGTCGAACAACTTGGCTATTCCTATATAAGATTATTCTAGACAGGCATCATGACCTTAGATGATGAGGGGGGGCATGTATTATAACTTTAAAATGGCTTGGTTGTAGTGATCTGCCCCTGACCTTGATTATAATTTTGAAAGGGGGGTCTAGGGGCTTGACCATAATTGTGGTATCCCTGATTTGGTCGATTGCCTTGAGCTTGCTACCTTTTAATGGCAACAAGTTCATTGGACATGTTCTGCAATAGACTCTTAACCTCATGAAGCTCATTTGATGGAACACCAGCTAGTTTTTTAATTGTAGGTAGGGGAGCAATTATGGGAGCAACGGTTTGAATTGGGGGCAGCAATTCTGGGAAAAGCTACATGTGAGGCCTAGGGGCAATCTTTCTATCTTGTACCAAGCAATTCTCAGTGGTTATGGCAATGTCATAAGCATTAGGCAATATATGCCCTCCCATAGATTGTATCATTACTGCAATGTCACTGTTTAATGCTTTTAAATAGTATAAGAAAGCATAGCTAGGAGTCGGCCTTACCAAGATGGGAATTTTATCCCAAGTCTTTTGAAACCACGTATTGAAGTCTTGCATATACTCATGCGAAGCTCTCTTTATGGTCGTCAACTACTCAGTAAGTGAGAGGCCATCATTTTTTTCCCCAAAATGATCTGTCAACTAAGTGCCCAATTCATTCCAATAATGTATTGAATTTACTGGCAAGGTCCTGTACCAATCAAGAGCCTTGCCTTTCAAGGACAATGCTAGCAATTTGATGGTGATGTTTTCTTCTGTGACATTGTGAATATTGCAGAGGTTAGCAATATTATTAATATGCTCAATGACTATAATGGGCCCCACTCCATCTAAAGAAGGCACATTTTTTAGAGTTATTCTCAGAATTGGATCATAGCATGGGAGATTTAAGGGGCTCTGACCACAAAAAGTTGTAAAAGGCAAAGCCATGGCTGGAATGGGCTATAATTGTGACTGTGCTATGTATGTGGCCCTTACAATAGGTCTGGGAGGGTTGTTTTTTGGATAAGGATGAGTTCTTTCAAACCTTAGCCTTTTTGTAGAGTTCAAAGGTAACTCAATAAAATCAAAAGGAACCCCTCTAGAAGCAGACCTTGTGGTGACCTTAGGCATAGAAAGTTAAGCAACTGGTCTTAAAATAGAAACCAAGCTCTTACCAGTGGAGTTGTCAGATGCTGAAAAACTTTGAATTGGCTATATCATGACCAACATCAATCCTAAACTTTATTGAGTGATCAAATTGAATCCCATCAGGTGTGCCAAAATTATTGACACAAGAAAGTGCACCCAATGGTAGGAAAATAGGTTCCTACCTTCTACTCACAACATGGAAACTCTCCTCTCACTTGTGTGACCGGTGAAGCTAGAGGAGAGAGTCTCTAGATAAGGGCTAGCTCCCTTTGATGCATCGTGTTGTTTCCAGCAAGTGCAAAATATAGGTATATATATAGATATAAATTGGGGGGATGAAAATGGAGGAAAATATAGGAAAAAAACTACTCTAAGGAGGTGATACACCAAAAATAGGTTGACCTTCACACATCCACATTCAAAATTAGACAAAACAACAAGACATACACTTCAGGCTTGGCAAAAGGACCAAACTGCAAGAGAAAGACAGGGAGGTTCTCAAGAAAACACAAAAATAGAGACTCACCAAGGTGTTGTACAATTCACACTGTAAGTGACTTCCCCTATTTTATACTTCCAAAAAGAGCTCTTCTCCTATAAGCTACAAACTAGTGCCTTGTAGATAACTGGTCTATTAGTGTTGAACCTGTTAGAGCATCAAAGATAATGACTAAACACAAATAACACTCAGAACATACACATAATATATATCCAAGATGGAGGCAAAACTATATTTTTATTGATTCAGGTGGAAATTTAGTAGATCTATGCTTTGTAAAATTGTGGAAGATGATTACAAAAATGACAAGTATCAAATATATATGAGAAAACAAAAAGAAGCCCATGTGACATTCCTTTGACAAGTGGCCATCGCGTCCCTTCAACAAGTTGCTCAAAAAATTAATGAGCTATGTGCTTTGTCTACTTGAAGTCTACATTTTCTAGGTTAGAACATGGTTTGTCCACTCATTAAATGTAAAATGGAGAAAACTAGTTACATTACTTAGTTGTTGTGTCTTCTCATGATCAATTCAAAGGAACTATTTCACCTGCTGGAGTCACTTCTCAAATTGGTGCCACTTGGACTTAACTGCTTACTCATTCCATACATGTCTTCTTGTCTTTTATCAATTTTGTCTATATCTAGCTTGTTCAGCCCCCTAGGGGCAAACTTTCAGTAGGTTGCTGCATTATGGGTTCCTTGGCAATATTTTCTTAGTTTGAAACAAAGGCCATTTTATTTTCCTAAATTTGATGCTCAACTAGTTGTTGAGCTTTGAAAACCAATAGACATCCATCCTCTTGAAATTGATGGCTTCTCAGGTGTCATTGCTTAAGAACCAAAGGCTAAACCATTCTGCTAAACTTGACATCCACCGAAACGTCATTGGGTCCATTACCACATTAGTCGGGTCCACGTGGCATCTTCTTGGGCACTTCTCCATCCTTGAATTTTCCCATCACTTGTCCCTTTGAAAAGTCCTTGGACACAGCTAGAAGTCCCCTATAAGGGCACCTACCCTTCGAGGTCCTTTGATGGGTCCCTTTGTGTTTGTATTGCCCTCTTGAGCTTCTGCAGGCAAATTGTCTGCAGAGAATTTCCCCATGTAAAAACCTTGGGTCACTTTGCTATGTATTTATGCAAACAAAATGTCTATAGAAATTATGTCTGATGATTTCATTGACTGTTTGACTACGTCCAAAACCTTTGAAAAGTCTTTAGTGTTTGCTCACCCTCCAAAAGGGGCACTTTGACTATTTGAACTGTCCTTCGGCCAAGGGTAGACCCTTGAACCAAACCCGTTGAACCAAAATTTGGTTCAATAGTTCAAGGTTCAAAGGAGCACGCTGATGAACCTTGCTCTATCCCCTTAGGAAAGGGAACCTATCTAGTGTCACCCCTCTTACATAATCCAAAATAAACCACATATATTTATATATGTTCCCCTTAGTAAAGGATCACATGACCTTAGTTACTTATTTAACTTACATAACCTTCCACCTGACTTTGATTTATCCAAGAGGGGGTAGTCAGCCCTATTATTACAATTATGGATCTACAACAACTACATGAAAGGATTCATGGTTTAAAATAGAGTGATGGTTAATATCATCCCTTTTTATTTCTTGTAAACTCTTGGTTATGGGGAAACCAATTGTTTAAATGCACAATACACTCCATATATATGATAGCCTAAAGTCCACTTCCATAAGATCTAATATATTCCTAATCACTCTGGGCCTTAGATAGTCCTATCCAAATTATAGGTTATAGATAATGACACCAATTACAACGTGATCTTGGGATGCCCTTAGGTACATCAAATTAAATACATTCCTTCTACCCTATTCCAAAAAATATAGTTCTTACAACTAGGAAAGGTGTCCATATTGTAATGGTATCATACACCCTTCTATATATTAAAAAATACCATACATAAGTAGCTTGAGTTACACATATATTATCACTTACCTACTAATGGGTTTACAAAACTTATATAATTGGTCAATGTTAATGAACCCCCAAAGCCTAAGGTATTCATCCTAAATAAAGGGGAGGTATTCCCCCAAATTTTATAAAAGGTAAATCTAATGAGAAGGATGTAACCACAACCAAAAATATCCTCCACTCAGAACCAATTATTTGTACCAGAGTTTCCACCTTGTTGACAATATAAATGATTAGTCTAATAGAGAAAGATACTCCACTAGTTTTTCCATTCAATCTGCAAGGGGTGGGATCTTATGTCTTCTCTAAATATTAGGGTTGACAACCCCATAATGGGTTGTCTTTCCTTCCCTACCTTTATATGATAGAGGTATCTATAGACATGAATGTATCCCTTTAAAACAACCACATAAGGATAAACTATGACCCAACTTATGCCGTTGTCACTTGTGAACCACTTAAGAGTATTCTTGTTGATCTTATTATGATGGGACCATATCGATTCTTAAAACATCATGATATATTAAGATTAATACCTATTAATATTTCATCTATCTTACATTGACCTAAACCTCATTGTATTCACCTTCACATTCTGAGTCTAGCGATGATTGATCAAAATTCCTCCCCTCCCTAAGTCACCTCAACACCCAAAGAATGGAATCTTACTTTGATAATAGGTAGGATATAAATCAACATCAGAGCTCATGGTTACCCCTTTATTCCAAATAAGGGTCCCCTCTCTCCCATCATGTAGGAGAAGGCCCCTAATAGATCACTCACTAAATTCCTACAATGTTTTCCCTAAATAACAATGGGTCAATTAATGTTACACATTTCCTATCCATATTATTTCAAGTTACATGACTGCACCCTAACACCTCTTTTACCAAAATAAGATCCTAATCATGCTAGACTACTCCCCACACCTCAATGGTACCCTAATTATGTTGTTATTCTTCCAACCTCAATGAAAAATCCAAATGATCAATCTTTCATGTTTCATGAAGTAATTGCCTACCTAGACCTGAAGCTTGATATACATCCTTTAAAGCTCCCATAGGTTCTTCTATTCCTCCATTCAAAACATAAGGGTGTATTTATCACACCTTCACAAATCATCTTGTTTTTTTCACATAACACTCACCACCTACTTGAATCTCAACACTAGAGACCTAAAAAGGGAATACCCAACATATTAGACATCTATATGATAGAAATATTAAAGGATGATGAGGTCTCCATTAACTTGTCATGCCACTACCATCATAGTTATCTAACACTTAATCATGCTAAGGTAATTAGTGATATGGGTTTAGCCACCAATTCTAGGCCACTCACCTAAGATGTTTGTCTTCTTTTAGTCATTTCCATGCTTAAACAGGGGGTCACACCTTAACAAACATCACCATCATAATCATAATTTATCCCCATGATTACCTAAATGTTATTTAATTCAAGTATCCTCCCCCTCCCATAAAAACAACTAGTCTTAAATTGTATCTTGATAAGCAATCACAAATACGTTGTAAATTGACAGTAGGAGATACAAAAGTAACCATGTCTTATCACCAAGTATTCAGGATATAATATTTTATTAGAATTTCACCTACACCAAGATAGAATCGCAATGAATAATATTTTGAATTCTATGAAGTGTTTATTCATTCACAGCTGAGTGCCATAGTCATTCATTATGAAATAGTTGTGCCTCATCGATAATTTTACAAGTTCCATATTTATACTCATAAGAACTTGATTTATGTTGGGGACCTTGTTCTTATGCTTGATAGTTAAATTGGAAAAAAGGAAGGGGAAAGTCATGAATTTAGGCCCAATTAGATGGGGTTTTAATTTGTAACATAAGATTTTGACAATAGATCATATCAACTATGCACTTTATAGGGTAAATAATTTGGTGTATCCATGAATTCTTTTCATCTAAAATATTTATATATCTAGTTCTAATAAATCATCCCACTCTCACCTACATTGGATATGCATATGTCCACGTGTATATTATCATAGTAGAGCTATCATTTTATGATTATTTAGTTGGATAGTTTGCATAATACATAAATTTTTAAAATGCATCACATCACATTTACCCGTTAGTTGTCTCCTTATCACTCTATATAGAAGTCATTCTCAAAATCAACATGTTACATCAGTCTTTGTAATAGATATTATGATCATAGTACATTATTTCCCTACATATTTTTTCACAACTTATAAAAATACTAGTGTACGGTGGAGTCTAAAAACATTGTCCATTATAGAGTCACCCCATTTATTATAACTTTAAAAAATAAAAAAGTTAACACACTTGAAATAAAATAACTTTACCCACCTACCTTGGACCTAGGTGATGATCCCTTGCATCTTACTAGTTGTGTGGGGCCCTGATTTGGGAGTAATTCATTAAAAATAAAAGAGAGAGACACTCATATGAAAACCAAAAGCTTATGTAAATATAAGAGCCAAAATTCCACATCTCTCACCCTTGTTAACCTTTGGTATTGAGCCCTTGCATCTTTCTATTTACGTGGGGTTAAAATTAGGGAGGGGTTATATTACTTGCCTACATATAGCCTTTGCTGATGATCTCATGTGTCTTCCTAGTCACATGAAACTAATTCTATGGGGTCATAAATAATAGTAAAAAATCAATGTAGAAGCACTAGTAAATCAGAAAGTGTCCAAGTAAAAATTCCATAAAAAATATTATTTATGTCTTTACATTTAAATAAGGTAATTTTTTCCCATTTTATTGGTTCTATGAAGGCTAATTATCCCTATATGAAGCCAATAAAGTTAGTATTTTATGACTTTAACAAGAACTACATATCTCTCTTTGATTTTACGAAATAGGTCATCTTATTTTTTTCTGTGAAATTTTGATTTATGATTAATCCCACATTTATCCCATTTACCTCATTTTTAATCCCTTGTTTAAAATTAAAATTAATATATTGTGGGAAAAAATCAATTAAATAATCATTTGCAAGACAAATATTATCATAATTTTAGCCACATGTGCACATTTATCACAGTGAATAATCTATATACATTTTATTTCCATTTATACATAATAAATTTTACCATATAATCATATAAAAAATAAAGAGAGATACACTTAAACATACATAATCACTTATATAGTCATCTAGAGTGCATAAACTAAGAAGATATAAAAATAAAATAGTTACATCACATAATGATCAATGAGACATATGAAATGGCATACATATATATCATATGAGTTGTCGAGTTTATACAATAAATATGTTTAATACAAATACCTTTGTAGAGTGCCAATTTTCCACAAGGAATCTCAAAAATAGTCATTATATACATTGATATATCCAAAACATTTACAATAAAAGACTCAAGGGTATATCCTCCTCCTATGGGATGGATATAAAGTGGAAAAGTGTATAGAGATCAAGCTCCAATGATGTCTCTTGCTCATACCTCCCTATGATGTTGCCTCACCATCTTTAGGCTAGTGTCCAAGAGGATGGTCCCTAGCCAAAACCACATATGATTAAATTATCTACCATCTCTTCCCCTAATTATGGTATCCATGATGGCTTCCACTATCTTTTATTTGGCCAACAAGGTTTTGTTCTCTATCCATAAAGTTTTCATCATCATTAAAACATTGCATTTTGGGGAGAACACATATGTGTGGCACCCAATCCCTATAAGAATCCCTATATTTACCAACTACTAGTCTTGTGTCTGATCAATGATTAGTTTAAATAGATTGATTAGGATCATCCTCCTCTATACACCCACAATATCTACAATCATAAAGCACACAAGATAAATTAGATCCAATTGTCATGAGAAAATCTAGCATATGTAAACGAATATGAATATCTATAAGAAATAAAAATGTGAGATGTAATCACAAATTAACAAAATCAATAATTTTTACTTAAATCTTCCTCTTTCAACTTTGGATATGTATCATAGTCTATAACCTCCTCTTCATCCATTTATAGATCTTTCTCTATCTCAACATAATGTTTAAGCTCACCCTCTCCCTCTCCCTCTCCCTATTTTTTCTACTAATATGAATGGTCCATAGGTGGTGGTGGTAAAAGTGATGGTGGTGGTGGACCCATCTATGGTTGAATCATTTGAATATGTCCTCTTACTCCTCTTCTAAGTGCATGTCAATTTGGTCAATTGATAGGCACTGCTCTCTATATTAAGTGTCATGATAGTCACTCTAGTCTCATGTCCCTCTCCCCACAAGTAACCTTATACATAACTCCAAGGATAGGTAGGTTTCCCACATAAGGAATACTAAATTACTAGGGCATTTGGTCCACTAGGTATGCCTCAACCTGTATAAATTTATCTTAAACTTGCATAACCCAAACAACTACCATAAGATAGACCCCCTCATTGGCCCATTTCGCCACCATGTCCTAATAGGAAATGGAAATAAAATATAACATTATTAAAGACCCCATGATTTGGGGAGAATCACAATAGGGTGCCATGTCTACCCATTTGATCACCTTAATATCCCTTAGTGCCCCAATAATCACCCCCATCTGCTAGGGGATCATCCTCACTTAAACTTATCTCATAATGATGGTTAGGTGGATTATAGAAAGGGTTCCTAAGTGATTCATTTAGAATAAATTCCTATAATTCCACACCAACATCTCTTGACTCCAATCATTATGATCCTCTCTCTCTTTTATATATTATACAATCAATGACCAAATAGATAATATCCTCTTGGTACCCTTATCCCCTAAAAATTGATATTTAAGGATATTATAGGTTGGAGATCACTAATCCCATAACATGAAAAATACTTTTTCCACACTTTGCACCCATGTCAGGTGTGTTAGTGTCTCCAAAATGCTTTTCCCATTTATGAGGCTCATGACAATTATCAACATTGTGGATAGACACTAATCACCCAGTTATAAAAAGGCAAAATATATTATAAACATACACAAGAGTGATATTACAATATTACAAGTATTAAGGGAACATTAATGTGTAATAGTTAGGGTCCCAATAGGCCAGCAAGTCACATAATAATGAATTTGAGGAGGGGGTGATCCCTACCCGTTCAATATGAAGTATCCCCACTTAATTAAACAAGGCCAACTCATCATACATTAAAAGTATAGGACTTGAGGGATCCAATCCTATTCCCATGATATGCTCCATCAGATATAGGCCCCATGTAATAATAAAAAAGACCCTATGTCAGCAAAGAAGTTGATCTCATAGTCTAATAAGTCAAAAGTAATCATGTCCCTCTAATATCATAGAATGAACCCGAGTTCTAGGTGATGGTTTCAAAATTACCCTAAGGAAGTGATTTAACTACCTCATATGGTTATGTAACCACCTAAATTTAGTGAGACTGTAATTGTCTCATGGTAGTTGTGATCCCATCATTGTAGTTACAAAACTACCACCTATAAAATTTGATAATTTCAACACTTGAGTACCAATTTTTCCATTTGCCCATAGTTTTTCCAAAAAACACCGAAACCTAATAAAAATCACCTATTTTTTCAAAAATGCTACAAATTTCTAATCTACCATCCTTAAAATGATCACAAATCTAAAATTTTCAAATTTGACTAGATTTTAACCACATTCTAAACATATTTTAAAATTTGGGAAAAAATAAAAAGTTAACAAAATTTGACTTGATTATGCCCAACCATGTCTTCCACTAGTGCATTCACCATTTTCTCATCCTCTCTTCTCAATGCCTGCTTTCGCAACAAAAATGGTCACTAGAAACCCAGAGATCAAAAATCTCCCTCAATGCAAATGACATAAATGAATTATTTTTGGTAAGTTTTTCAATATATTGGGCCCCAAAATAGTTGTTTCAATTCAAAAGTTTTCCATTTCTAGCATAATTTTTCACATTAGTATTTATTCTCATGTATATATGTGTTATATTTCTTAGATATTACAAATGAGTGATTTTTATCGAATGTTATAATAACATTTCTATGTTTTATAACACATTTTATAGTTTTGTAGGTACATATAGCTTGACACAAAGTCCAGTCCCCTGATAAGATGGTCCAAGTAGTATGATCTTCCCCACACGTATGGTACATACTCTTTCTATGTTTTTATTACATATCCTAATTTTGATTTTATTTTAGATTGCACTTGAGTCCTAGCAAAATTCATTCATCCATTTAGGTAAGGTAAGTATTTATAACCTCTCACTTCCTTTACACATACTTTACTTAGGACTACAACTTGATAATTCATAGAAAGGTACCCTCTCAATGGGGTGATATGTATGCACACAAATTTACATAGTGTGACACTTACGATATAAATATGATGATGATATAATGACCTCTAGTTTTGTGACCCATAGGGAACTTTCTCTCTATTCCCTCTTTAGGCTTCCCTATTTCTCTATTGACCCCTTTTCATCCCTTTAATTTTGAGATTCCCATGTCATTTATTTTTTATCTCAAAAAAAAACCTTCAAAGATAGAACTATCACCCCAGTTAATGGAACTTCTCCTTTAGATTACAAAACCACCCCTTACGTCACACAAGCATTGTGGTGGTTATGAAATATAGGATGTATTTCTAACATAAGAATGTGATTTTGTATTAAAATAATTATGGTATTTAAATAACATAAATGGGTTTTGTCACCTTATATGGTGGGTTTTCAATCATCCATGCATAAATTAGTGGTTCTATCATAGTGAAAAATCTTTTAAAAATTAGCTCCCCTAACTTCAATTTTCATGCATTTCATAGAACTAACTTTACAGTTCCTTTTCTCATATCTTTGTGTTCACTTTTAATCTTGACCAAATTTCTCACACTTCTAATTTTATACTTATTTAGTCCATCTCAAGTTGAACTCACCATCACACTTAGCTGAACTCCTCCACATAAACTTGATTCTCTTCCTACAAGAAGGTCAATTTTATCCTAATTTTAGATATGAAATTTTCCATTAAAAATTAAATTGAGAAGCATTTTCATCCACAACCCTACTATAATTTCCAAAATATTTGGCCTCTACTATTTTCTTATTGACTATAAAACTACAAGTGAAGAAGTGTTCCTAGCGAAATTAACTTAGACTTTGAAAGCCAAGGCATTAACCAACCTTAATTCAACTACTTTCAATTTGGGTATTGTGTTTCCATCTTTATAATATAACCCTAGAGTTAGTCTATCCTTTAACTAGATATTTTTATAATTTGTTCAAAAGCATACAAAGCTAGCTTACTAAGGATTCTCCTATCAACACAATACATGCACTTTAGTTGATTTATTCTAGAACTAGGTTTGGGTTTATTTTAATTTTAAGCATTTATTTTATTTATTATAATAGATTTAGTATAAATTTTTATTTTTATCATATTACTTTTCAACAAATGAGAAAATAAATAAATTTTATAGTGAAGTAGATCCAATTATTTTCATTTGTCTTTGATACAAAACATAGTTAGTTTTGGTTTATTCTTTAATTTTAGCAAAATTAGTTTCCTTTCAAATTATTAATACACTTAGTCAATCATCCTAAAAAATACCATAACAAATCTTTATTTACAGCCAATACTACTTATATTTTCAATATCTAAACAAATCTATTGCATTCGAAACAACCATCTAGGAAAACATAGGAAACATAAATAACTATAGGTGAATAATTAAGAGTGTTGTTTGTTGATCCTGCATATTTTGAAGAGTTAAAAACAATGTTATTTTCCTTTCTTGAAATATAAAATCAGAATTTTCATCTCTTATTCATATTTTATAAATACATTCAAAAAGTTTGTTTGTGACAAACTAGAAAGGTTGAAAATTTAGCCTAGTTTGTTTATGAACAATAAAATTAGTGGAAAGTGTTTTGTTATTGTTATTCTACTTTATATATCCTATCACATTGCTTGCATACATATATTTAATTTCCACATTTAGCTTACTTCACACAAAACAATCAAAAACATTTCATCTAGTTTGCATATAAGTAGAGCTAGGAAAAATTATCATCCTACATAATAACATGGATTTCTTCTCTCTTCAATTGCATGGATCTCAAAAATTTAAAAGGATAAAAAAAAGTTTTGATTTCATTTATTTTTGGTTTGATTTATATCTCAATTTCATCACTTTATTTTCAAAAATTATTCATTTATCAAAAACCAAGGAAATCCTAGAAACAACAAAATACAATAAAAATAATGCCAAAATCCTTGTTATTTCATGAAAGCCATACCAAAATCCTTGTCAATACATGCAAGTAAACACATATATCATAATCCTTGTCCATACACACAATAAAACACATATGAAGCCTTGATTCAACATTCTATCAAGCACACTTCACAAGTTATTACCTAAACAAACTCATATACTTTCCACTAGCTTCCATGTAGTCTATTTTAGATGACCCTTCCCAAGACACCAAATCTTGTCTAACATAGTATATTCCCTAGAATTATAGCACTTAGTCCTATCATCATCACATAGTCTAATATTATAATTGATTTAAGACATGAGAACTTTCAATCCACTCCAAATCCCCACCTCATGTAGATTCCTTAGCTACATTAGAAAAACAAGAGCACATCTCTAATCAACCTATTATTGTTATCCCAAAAAATAGGATATGCCAATATAATATCATGTAAGCTTAGTCACCCATCCATCCCATATTATTTTCCTCATTTATAACCTCATCTTATATCATTCACACTTAGTGGATGACAATCACTGGGCATAATAAACTTGATAGAGTAGATCTTCTTCTATGAGTCATTCATCCCATCCTTTAGTTTACTTTATCTTACTTACCCAACTACTTACATTGCTTATTTTAAATATTGATTACTTACATAAAGGTCTTGTTATATCTATCTCATTTTTTAATACGTCTAAAGGCTTTGGACCACTTTTCCTTTGATATTTGTGATATATGTTCCCCTCTTTCTAAGTCTATATATCTATTAGTCATTATTTTAACTTTAAGTATCAAAAGGCCCTTGATTAACCTTATTTAAGTCTAAATATTTAGAGATAGGATAGTTATAGGATAATCCTAGATGATCCATACACTCCATGTCATATCCAATATATCTAATAAAATTAGTGATAAATATAATGAATTGAGTAGTGTCATCAACATTAACATTATTGTATTATTTTCCATCAATGTAAGCATTAATGATCAAAGGATCGAAATTTTAAATGTAAGTCTTACTTTCTAAATTTGAAGCTTTTTTTGGGTCATGTATTCATATTAATTATTTTCTTGGGAGATATCTTATGCATATTTTTATTAGGTAAATATTCTATAAGTAACTATTATTCAAGAATTTTTTTATTAGAAAATTATTTTATAGGTAGTTTTTATTTAATAAACTTTTGTTTAGGAGATGACATAATATGTTGATCCTCTTTAAGAGAGTTATTAGTACCACTAGTATTTGGGTTAATATCAATGTTACCATTTTAAATAAGATCCATGATGTTATTTTTCAAATCAGAGTTTCTATTGGTTAAATGTATATCTGATCTATGATAGGTATATTATTATATTAAACTATAAGAGTTTGTATAATTATCATGAAGAGGAATAAGCATAACTAGTTTAAATTTAAAATATTTCTTAAATATTACACTTGGAAAATCATTAAAATTAGTATATCCATGTGAAGTGGTAGGAGAATCTATAGGATTTGTTTTAATAATATTTTTTCAAGACCATGGTGAAGAGGTATACTTTAGTGACACATGAATTTTAGATGGAGAATTAATGACAACTATGTTATTAGTATGATCAAGTTCCTTGGTATATTTAATATTATTTTGTAGTTAAACAAAATAAAATAAAAGATATTATAAATATTGACATTTATGATAAATAAAATCATCTTTGAGAGGAAAGACTAAACCACTAAAAAATTGTATTATTTTTATAAATCCATAGGTTGATAAATAATATGGTGAAAACTAGCCTTACCAAATTATCCTTGGTGAATAGAGAATACATTAAATATTAGGACATGGTCCCATATTAATGATATATCATGATATAAATATCTCTACCAACTCAGAGTATTTGTGATAAAATTCACTAGTAAGTCTATGGAACTGATCTAAAGCATGACTTATCAAGCTCCTATGGAATGCTTTAGAAATATTATATCATTGAATTTTTATTTTCCAATATAATAAAAAAAAAGTGCTTAAGGTGAAAATAAGGATCATAAAACCCATCAAAAATGTAAATTTAGGCATTCTAAAATCATGAGGGAAAGGTATATTTTAGATCTGACACACTATTGAATGTTCAAATGGAACATTAGAATATGCCTAAGGAGAATTTTCTATAGATTCTAAAGATAAATTATGTACTTTTAATTGATATATCCCTACCAAATGTACTATGGATATGATCTCTTTGGAGGGTGCATTAAGTTCCTTAATGTTTTCATTAAATAGTTGAGTATTGCCATTGATAGCAGCCATAGGAATGCCATTTATCATTGGGTTTGAAGGAAAAAACTTATCACAAATCATAGAAGATGAAGGTACATATACAAAAAAACATATGTGCTTATATAATATAATATTTAAACATATGTATAATTTCATAAATAAGATTAGGATTTTCAATAAAAGTATGATTTTAAATATTGAAATGTATTGATTAATCCTTTCATCATTTTATACATTCAACTTTACTAATTTTGCATCAAACAAAGATAGATAATTCAATTGAATTTCACTAATATGAAACTCTTTTATAACCAATTAAATTCAAAGACAAATGAAATTAAATATTAATGGTGTAAATTGGGAACCAAACCCATAAAATCATAAAAATGTAATAAAATAAAAACATCTTAAGGCATAGGAGGGTGCAAACCTTAGGTTTGGTGTAATCAATTAGGTTTAACCAATTATGTTTTAGGTAAAAGTGGATTATGTGTAAAATCAAATATTTTTTTAAAAATGAATATAGGTGATAAGACATGATAAAATAATTGAAAAGTAAAACAAGTTTAATAATAATCACACATTGATAAAACTATGAGTTTGTTATTGTGGATACAAATTGTGCAAGTTTGTAGGATCCTCTATGTAAAATAAGATAATTTAGATCAAATATGAAAAGATAAATGTAGATAATATAATATGGTATTAATTAATTTAAAATGATAATCTTGACATAAAATTACCATGGATGAATTGTATGCACAAATATGGTCCTAACTCACCATTATCTAACACCTAAATGCTACCTTTCATTATGTTATTACATGCCTACACCAATATAATTATCTATTTAAAACCTAATTATTATTTATCATACACATATATATTCTTAGTTCAGTCTACCTATACATGGGTTAGTAATGTTACACTATGTTAATATCGATAGTCGATATAGATATGGGCCTAACATTATCGACCCTTTCCAAGCACTAATTACATTTTTGAATCAAATGTTTCCTTAAGGTCAACCCATATTCCTAATTGGTCGGTGAGATAATAAATTACCTAATTATATTCACAAACACACACACACATCAAGGCCTAAATTTAAAGTGGACTTGGATCTTATCTAGTATAAATATATACACTATTACAAATTGAATAAATATACCGTATTATTCTCAAATTTTGAATCAATTAATAAGATTAGTCATAATCCAATTCTAATTCATATCAAACCTAAATCATTAGTTGAATTTATTTAAAGAAGAAACACAATTTCATGATCACGATAGGTTTCTATCCCTCATAAACAAACCTAGGGTTTTAAGGTTAAAGAGGCTAATTTTTTAAGTTGTACACATCATCATGGTTTAACATTGCAAATATAAATATTTGAAAAATATATGTTGATCATATAGTTACTAACCCATATTTTAGCACACATCACTACAAACCAAAACATATCAGTATTAATAGTCAATATCGATCTATCAATGGAACTAACCCTATTTAGATAAGAACATAATTTTTAAAATAGATAAGATGCAAGCCTAGTTTAGTCTATTTTGCACTACCATAATATAGTCACATTTAGATAGTCAACTAAAATAATTAAGTACACATCCATTTTTTTTACTTATTATATTCATAATATACTACTTGTCAAATCATTGCAATCAATTTCAATGTTTTACATTCATATATATTATTAAATGACATATCTATTAATTTGAATTATTATAATAGTTTATATATTATTAGGGTTTTAAAACCAAATTAGGGTCAAACATATTGTTGAATCTAAAAACTAATCAAACTATGCCAAACTCTAGTTCTCCATTAAGGTTTTATTTTTCCATTTATGGTTTAAGATTTCAGCTTTAGGGATTTATTTTCAAGATTAATTTCTAATTATTCCTTAATAATACACATGATTGAACAAAATATTTATTTTTTAATGCAAATAATGAAGGTACTCTTTTCATAATTTTATACTTGGGTAGTGTATCTTAAATGGATTGAGTATATAAATAAATACTAAGAACTCGGATAGGCTAAAACTAACATTAAACAACTATAATCCTTCCTAAAATACTATTTTGGAAACACCGAATCCAAGTTTTCCATTATTACTACTAAACATCAAAGGGAATGCATGACCTTATTGGTTCTTCCTACTATGGATTATATATTACATACTACTCACTCTATTGATGGAATTATCATGAATGTTGAGAATGATTTTACTCATGAAAAAAATACTAGGGATCAACTAGATTCCATGGGTGACAATGAATTCATTAAAAAACTTTATTTGAGTCCACACCATATTGATGCAATGTTATACATTTCAATAGATGATTTGTTTTGGCTCAAGCTACTACATCTAGGAAACAATGATATCCATTATGTGATATCAACCAATCCTTTTAAGATAATATTCTCACTTTAGGTGTTTATACCATTCCTAAATCTACACTTATAGTGACATATGTGAAATTCACCCAATGTATATGGTTAACATAAGGCCTCTAATAGACTTATATATCTATTTTTTATACTAAATCTGTTAAGCACAAAATATACTGAGAGGGGGGTGAATCAGTATATTATACATCTTATAAATCTTTCCTTTAACCAAATTCCACTTAATCAAACATTGAAGATATGCAATAAAACTTAAACAATACACATCCACACAAGATAGAGAGAGACACTAGATATAATGTGGAAACCCAATGTTGGAAAAACCACGGAGAATCAATCTCAAATATATTCATGAGAATAACCCCATAAGAGCACCATACCCCTTTGCCAAGTACAAACCTTAGCTTCAAATCATGAGCACCAACCCATAGGAGCTTCAAACCCCTTCACCAAGCACCAACCCAACACCTATTCATGAGCACCAACCCATAGGAGTACCAACCCCTTTGCTGAGCACCAACCCAACAATAATTCATGAGCACCAACCCATAGGAGCACCAACCCCTTTGTGTATACCACACACCTATCTCTCAATGTTGCTATCTCAATAAAAGATAGATCAATACAACATCACCTTCCTCTCTCTCTCTCTCACTTTTGCTCTTCTAAGCTAGATATAACAAATACAAATCATCTCTCATAATTTCTCTTCTAAGCTAGATATTACAATATCAAATCAACCTCTCACTTCCACATTACAAATGGATACTCAAGCCTTTATTTATAGCTTTCCAAATGACCTTTGGCCTTCCCCCTTTGTGACCTTTCATTCCTCATGGAAAATGGTGCCAATCTTGGATGACCCTTCATATCCAAGCATTTGCAAAGTCATGTGGTGACCCTTCATGACCAAAAATGTCTTTCCCACTTTTGTCCTTATCTTTGGTGACTTTTCATATTCCTTTAGGTGTCCTTTCATGAGAAATTCGCCCTTTACTCTTTTGTCTTCACTTGGTGACTCTTGGTATTCCTCAAGATGATTCTTCATGGGAAAATGTGTCCCATCCTTATTTTGTCTTTATCTTATGACTCTTCGTCTTCTCCATGGGCCCTTATTTTGTCTCATATGCAACCAAAAATATATTAATTAATATTAAATAAATATTAACTCATATTAGCCAAGATAAATAACATTAAATGCAATGGGGCCTTTATCACCAATAATACTAAACCTTTGACATCAATGACAGTATTTCCAACAATCTCCCCCTTTGTAATTGATGGAAACCTCAATCCTAAAACTACCACATCCTGTCACCTGCACATACCATCATCTGAAAACATACAGTAACTCCACCTTATTGTAGTAACCTGTACCTATTCCTTGTACCTATTTTCTACACATGTACCTCTACCTATTATTCTCCCCCTTTGACATCAATGGTAAAGGGCCTACCTAGAGCTAACACTTAGCTCCCCCTCACTTGATGCTAAAAATCAATGGTAGGAAGTAAAATTAATTACTCCCAACTCTTCTCATTGATATTTGAGAAGATATCTGATAACACATACAAATCTTTACATGTCCTTTGAGAATCTGCAATCAACGCATTTGAATATTTCCTTCTAATCCCAAAACCTTCCACATGAAACTGTAAGGTGTATCCTTGATCACATATTTTCCTTACACTCAATAGATTATGCTTATAAAACATTCTTAGTCTTGGTTCTACCATTATCCAAAATTAAAGTACCTTTTCTGGCTATCTTGGCAATGGTTTTATCTTCAAATCTCACTATACCACCATTGATCTTCTTTACTCTTATCTCCTGTCATATGCTTCAAACATCCTCTAACAATGAAATGTCGCTGATCTTTACCTCTCACATGTAGAGCTATCTACACCATCATAGAATCTTTAGGTTGTTTCTTCTGCCATGAACATGTCTGAACCTTCTTCCTGATGAATGGAACTTTAAAACTCTGATCCTTCTTCACTGAATCTGCATGAGTATCCTTTTCCATCTTTTTGAAACTGTTAGCTCTTTTTCAACATTATAATTTCTTATGACCATAATCATTTGAAACACTTTAAAACATTGCATATGCAAGAATTATTCTAATAGCCTCAAACCATATTACTGATAAAAACTTTTCTTCAAAAATATATTCCCTCAAAAGATAAACAAATCAATCTGTTAACTAACCTTCTTATCATGTAAAATATCCAAGACCCAATAGCACCCACCATGCTTCAATTTTCTTAAAAGTGTCACCTTGAAGCCTAGAAGAGACACCCCCACGTAGAAGGGTTCTACAAATAAATCTCAGGAGAATCCCACATCTCCTCTGTTTCTTCCTTGATCTTCTTGTGTTTTTCTTTTAGAATCTATTTAAGCATATCTAACCTTTTTGCTCTACTAACCTTATCTTTTATGATATTTTTCATCTTCTCAACTTTTGCAACTTTCTTATCTTGACAAAGCTCATGCTCAAATGTAACAAGAGATTCTTTACAATCCTTCATATCTGATTCTTTATCTACTATAGCAAGTAATTCATTTTCACTCTTAACCTCAACCTGATCAACCTTTACTATTTTAGGTCTCCAGACCTGAATTTGTCTTTTCTCATATTTTATAGAGGCTCTATATCCTTTTACATACCTTGAATATCTCTTTACTTTATTTTGACATAATCTAGCAATATGGCCAATCTCATGACAACAGAAGTAAACAATATTTCTCATACCTTTTTCTTGAATGTGACTAAGATCTCCCTTTGATTGATTGCTTCTCCTCATACAATCTCTTGCCCTATGACCAACATGATGACAAGTAAAATAATGACCATGAAAATAATTTGAAAACTTGAAAGCATTGGGCTGCCTGATTGGCTTCTTTGATTTTCCTGCAAAACCTGCATCCTTCTTTCCTTGGACTGATATTTTATGATCTTTCTCAACCTTGATTATAAAATTCTCATGATTATCCTTTAAATAACTTAACTCATCCTTCAAATGATTACACTCTTCTTCTTTTGATGTTAAAATTGAAGTTGCAACCTCTAACTGATTTTTAAGATCCTGAATAAATACCTTATTTTCTTTTACTTCTATAGCCAACTTAGAATCCAAGATACACACCTTTTATTTAAGAGCCTTAACCATAGATTTCAACTCTTGATTCTCCTTCTTTAGTTACTTAGCCATCTGTGCTTTTCCTTTGATCTACCTTCAAGCTGTTAAACCCTTTTTGAAGGAACCTGCTCTGATACCAATTGTTAAGCATTGAATATATTGAGAGGGGGGTGAATTAGTATATTATATATCTTATAAATCTTTCCTTTAACCAAATTCCACTTAATTAAACATTCAAGATATGCAATAAAACTTAAACAATACACATCCACACAAGATATAGAGAGACACTAGATATAACATGGAAACCCAATGTGGGAAAAACCATAGAGAATCAATCTCAAATATATTCATGAGAATAACCCCACAGGAGCACCATACCCCTTTTCCAAGTACAAACCTCAGCTTTAATTCATGAGCACCAACCCATAGGAGCTTCAAACCCCTTTGTCAAGTACCAACCCACCACCTATTCATGAGCACCAACGCACAGGAACACCAACCCCTTTGCCGAGCACCAACCCAGCAACAATTCATGAGCACCAACCCCTTTGCCAAGCACCAACTCAGTAACAATTCATGAGCACCAACCCATAGAAGCACCAACCCCTTTGTGTATACCATACACCTATCTCTCAATGTTTCTATCTCAACAAATGATAGATCAATACAACATCTCCTTCCTCTCTCTCACTTTTGCTCTTCTAAGCTAGATATAACAAATACAAATCATCTCTCATAATTGCTCTTCTAAGCTAGATATTACAATAGCAAATCAACCTCTCACTTCCACATTACAAATGGCTACTCAAGCCTTTATTTATAGCTTTCCAAATTTCCTTTGGCCTTCCCCCTTTCTGACCTTTCATTCCTCATGGCAAATGGCACCAATCTTGGATGACCCTTCATATCCAAGCATTTGAAAAGTCATGTGGTGACCCTTCATGACCAAAAACGTCTTTCCCACTTGTGTCCTTATCTTTGGTGACTTTTTGTATTCCTTTAAGTGTCCCTTCATGAGAAATTCGCCCTTTACTCTTTTTTCTTCACTTGGTGACTCTTGGTATTCCTCAAGATGACTCTTCATGGGAAAATGTGTCCCATCCTCTTTTATCTTTATCCTGTGACTCTTCATCTTCTCCATGGGCCCTTATTTTGTCTCATATGCAACCAAAAATATATTTGTTAATATTAAATAAATATTAACTCATATTAGTGAAGATAAATAACATTAAATGTAATGGGGCCTTTATCACCAATAATACTAAACCTTTGACATCAATGACAATATTTCTAACAAAATCTTTACCCCTCCTATGATTACTACACATTACATCACCAACCTCACCTACTACATGTTATCTTGAGCATATTATCACATCTATACATGATAAGGTGTTGAAGTTAGAGAAAGGTGTCATTTTAACCTAATTTTTATTAATGAGTGAGATTAATCTAGTTACGATGGAACCTTGAAATGTAATTCAGATTAGTGGATATGGAATTTAAATACACATCTAAATATAAATCTATAAAATACTAAATAAATTGGAATAATTATCTTTTGTAGTTGATTTTTTCACTATGACTATATTTATGAAGTGAATTTCAAGTATAATAAGGCCTATGGCTTATTTTATTTTGTAACTAGTTTTATATTTATGTTGGGTTAATTCCAAAGGATTGAGATAAAATCTCCAGTCAATATTGGCATATTAGTTGATATTGACATGGACAAAAATAGGATACAATGACTATACTCACATGTGATTTTCTATGATCTATTTGGGTTTATGATATTGAATATTGATGATGCATGTAGATATATAAATCATCCCCATTTACCATCAAACGTTATATTTTATTATGAGTAAGAAAGACTTACCCTCTGATGGTTGATTATTTCTTACATATCTATTGTCTAATTATTTTTTCAAGGCAAAAAATTGTGTAAATTTAGTCAATACCATGGGGATAAAGTCCTCCTATTAATAGGTGGATCTACCTTTATGGAAAACAAAAATAATGCCAAAAAATAAATTATTTACAACAAAAATGTTTTTTATTGGGGTTTTCATACTTTTAACATGAAACTATGAGAAAATAATGGAAATGATAATTAAAGGAAAATAATGGATATTTAGAGGGAAAAAAGAGAAAATAAAAATAAAAGGAGAAAAGGATATTTTCATCAAGTTAAACACACAAAAAAATCCATGATTACCATGAATTATGAGTTTTAAATGATTGAAATCTTTATCATTCATATGAAAGAAGTGTATACAATAGAGTTATTGGAATATTTTTAAAAACCATACAAAAACTCTGTATTTCACTAGGAAAATAAATGTAAAATTTATTTCCAAATTCACCAAGATTTCTCTATTTCAAAATTCCTAACATTAATTTCAATGAACTTCAAGGCAAAGAATCTTAAATTTTTGACAATCTAACAGTAACACTTTTACAAATGGAATGATAAAGAATAAAATTAAAATGGCATACACATGTATATCATTCCTCTAAAATATTTTTTGGCACAAAGTCCCTAAAAATTTACTCTGTATTGATTCTTTGGATTTATACATAGACAACTTCTTTCTTTCAAATTTGTACAAAATAGCTTTTCGTGTAAACAAAAGTCTTTATATAATGAGTTGAGATCATATTTATAGGGTATGAGGGAATAAATACGTATAAAAATTTTTATAACTACCTTCAAGTGATAAAAATTTTATTTTACATTTACTTTTTCATTATGAATTCAAAAAGTGAAAACATAACCTTTAAGTCATTTTCAAAAAGTACAATGTAGAAATAAAAAATTTAGAGAGAGACAGTCACAAAGCATGACTAGAGAAAATATTATTTTTGTTTGATATAAATATCATTTATATCTAAATATTTATTATATTATTATATCTAATAATACTTGATTTTGTGTATTCTAAAATTCTAAACAATTTGTATAATCCTTCATATATGAGGAAAATGGTATGCATTAGACGGGTAAGCCAAGTGTAAGATGCATTAGTTACCTTTTCAATCCAATTCAAAATATTTTGAATAATATTATTCATACCCTTAAGGGCATAATTTGTATAACTTATCTTATTAGTGGATTTCACATTGAATGTGTCTACCCCAAATAATTCTACTTTTATCAATTTATGGAATTGTTCTTTCAATTCAGTAGTTATATATGCCTTGAATTCATATTCCCTCAAGAAGTCTTAATGATTGGACCAAATATTCATACAAATATATAATTTCATATAATCACATATTTTTACATGGCATTAAATATATTTAAGTTCCTCATCCATAATACAGATATTATAATTTACACATCAAGCCCATAAGAGTGAATAGTAGTTTTCAACTATGTCAAAAAAACATCAAGAGGCCAAAACATTATCATCCATAGTATCCAAATCCTATAAATATTTAATCAAGATTTTTCATATGATAAATTATTTCTTGGTAGCTTTAATTTCATCATCAATATTTTCTTGTCTAGAATTGATCAAGTTATAGGTTCTTTGACTCATCAGTAAATTTCATGCCATCAATGAGAAATTTTTATACCCATGATTATATCACCTGTATATGGTTTCTATACTTGTGTATTTTAGGTCCACATATTTTTCATAGGACCAAGTGGTCTAGATGCAATGATTACTTTTTAGGAATTTTATCCTACATTCAAAATATGTTTGATGTATGCTGAAATCATATCCACCTTATCTTCCAATTGATCTTGTGTTTTCATCCATTTGTCATCTACATTAGATTTGTTGTAGTCACTTTGAAATTATGAATATTGATTTCAAGGGTGAACTCTCCAAGATCTATATTGATGATATTATATCCATCCAAAATCTTTTCATCTTGATTTTTATGTAGAATAGGATAAGAAATTTACATACACTAAGATCATGAAGACTAAATCATAAACTTTAAAGTTTTTTTAGCATTTCTTATTTTAAGGACCTTGTAAGAGGTTTGAAAAATATTGAAATCAATTTATATAGGTTTAACTAAGGTTTTCATCTTTCTTACTATTTTTTTAACCCATGAATAAGGTATATCTATTGTGATGCTATTAGCTAAGAACTTGGGGATACAAAAGGATCAAATAAAAAAGCTACTTTCAAAGTTGATACAAGACTGGATATAGATTCAATAGGTTGTTGATATGCAACAATTTTTTTAGTAGATAAAATAGGAGTTAGAGCCGAGGAAGAATTAAAGATGAAGATGATGTATGTTGAGAAGTAAAAAATATAGAAAAATAAAGTACTAGAAAATCAATATGAGATGATACAATTAAAAATGGCATAATACCTAAATCAAAGGCCAAAAATTATTGGGAGGTAATATCAATCAATACCAAAAGATTAATATCTTGTGTGACATTAGTAGTAACATATGGAGTAGGCCTTTTGAAAGGAATATTTTGCCTAGGTGGATCACCTTCACATGTTTGCTTGGGAGCCTTGTCTTTATTGGGTTCTTCTCTATCTCCTCCTCCACTTGCAACCAAAATAGATTTTATTACAAATATCTTGGTCCCATAAGATTGAGTGGTTGAGATAATTTTTTTTTTTTTTTATTATTCTTGCAAAATCCTTTCACCTTTTAAAGAACCCCAAGAAGCATATTCATTTATATTTATATTATACCAATCCCTTAACCTCAATAGCATAGTTTGTGTGAGTTATAAAATGTTTTTCAATTCCCTTATTAACTAATTGATTGAATTAATTGATGTAAGATATGTTTTATCATTGAAAATTTTATAAATGATATCAATTCCATCATCTTTAAAATATGCAATACAACATTAAAATTAAAATCTTTCATTTTATTCCAAGGTCATCTTCATCTAATCCCTTTTTCTAACTTCAAAATAATCCCCACAGTCTTCATAGTAATTTTCAATCTATGTAATGTGATCATAACCAATACCTAACTTGAAGTTTTCCATCATGAAGTATTTGCTATCAAAATTAGGTCTTCTCATGTGCGACTACGTCAAAAAATCCACCATTGAAATTTCAATGTTAGAGAAATCTCTAGATAATTTAAAAATGATGTAACTGAGGCCAATAAGAATAGTTATTCCTTTGACATGTTGGGTTGTATAATTTTTCTGAACTTCACTTAGTTGTTTATAAATATCAATTAGAATTATTTTATCATTGGAGTACCTTAGTAACCTAAGAGGAACACCTTCAAATCACCAATGGGAATATAAGTTAACTTGGAAAACTAAATGAAGTAGCCTCCATATTTTTTGATGAATGTGACTATTTGTATTTGATATTTATTTTATACAAGATTACCTTCCAAGGATTTGAAAAGCATCATTGTCAATGCATCAATCACTTTCATAAAATGTTTCTTCCCTTTATCATGTGTGAGCTATGGAAATTTATCATATACTAAAGATCAAGGAATATTTTTATTTTATTCATTTAAAATTGGCTAAGATTTGGGCACTACAATGGAGTATACCAAGTATGAAGTCATGTATAATTCCTGGGTGGATTCTAACTTGGTAATTTGTTCATGCATATTTTCACTAATGTTCTGAGTCCAATCACTGAACTATTTTCTAAAATAGATGATATTGATGAACATTCACATCTACTTATGGAACAATTTTTATTCTCATTTCCCATGACTATATTGATCAATGTGACTATGTCTACAAATTCCTCCTTTAAGTTGGATCTGTAAAGAGTTTTGTGAGCCTATGATTTATCTTATTTTTATCAATCAACTTAGTTTGAATCAACATATATTCACATTTTGCTTGATTTTAATTCTATAGTTTTTGAGTAATTTTTAATTTGTTTTCAATAGTTTTATCATGAAGTTTAATCCCTAAGGTAAAAACTATGGAGGGTATGCCCAATTTTTTAATCACTTGGTCATCTACAGTTCTCACTTCTCTGTTCTCTTAATCTTAGTACTTATCACATGTAAGTATTAATTATTCACATTGAAATGATGTTAGAAATATAATATCATGTGAAATACCATTATCCAAGATGTTTTCCCCCATTTTGGTTCTTTTTTGAGCATCCATTCTCTTCCAGGACTCATCCATGTCCATGTGTGTCATGTTTATATCATTTAAATTAGCAAGAAAAAATTATCTAGAATGGAAATGAGATCTATCCCATTTAATTTAATTCCATTTTTGAAGGTGAAATTATGAGAAGAGAAACTTTTGAAGGAAATCTTAGGTTGTTGAAGGTGAGGCCAATATGTAAAAAATGATTTTGTGGGTAAACTAGATTGAACATAGTTTTCATAAATATTGAAACAGGTTTAAAGAAAAAATCTTAGAGTTTTCCTATGAGAAATAAGAAAAATATGGTTTGACCAATCTCACCAACTAGGTTAGTCAAAAAACTATTATGAGAGCTCAAAACATAGCTGAGTAGGAATGTAAACTTAGACAAGGATGATTTTAAGAGAAAAGTTCACATTAATTTTTTCATAGTTTCCTTTGAAATAATGAATATGTAGGATGGAATAAAAACCTAAGATAAGAATAAAAATATAGAGTAAAAACACAAGTTTATGGCTAACCAACCTCTTAATGAAGAACTTGAAGCTATGGAGAGACCCTACATCTTTAAATCATGTTGTACACAAATTACTTGGAACAAATGAAAATGAGTGAAACTGAGATTACATTGGTTTTATTGTTGATAATGAAATTTCAAATTCAAATTATGATTAAATTGAGTTTTATTCTCCTATAAAGCTATAAATCTTGAAGTCCATTGGATATTTTCTATTTTATTTACTTTAGAGACTTATTCAGGTTTTCAAATCTTAGTTTATGTTGTGTATGATAATTCATGGAGTTATATGCTTTGTTCATCAAGCTTCTCTTTACCTTATCAAGATTTGAAAATCAATAAAAGATATACCAAAACAATATGAAGATGATTGATCCAATTTAAATAAGAATCTTGATAACAACTGTGTTCACATTCCTTGTGGTTTTCATGGATAATTAGGTAATTTTTATTTGATTCATATTCTATAATATTTATTGATATTTTTCAATATTTAATCAACCTTAAGATCTTGATTTACACTATTCGAGCCTTGTTGAGACTTGATAAACCTGAGTGGACATTTGGGGGTGACTAACATTATTTGTTTAAATTTTAGAGATTTGAAGACCAATTCAAGTTTCTGAAACCTGATTACCATTGTAGAGTATAGATTTAAAGTATCAAGGACTCCATTGGTATTTTTGGCCTAATTTTAATTAATTCAAAATTATTCTTAATCTTCAAGACCTACATAGGTTATGAGTACTGATGAATCTTGAATTCAAAATTTATTATTTACTTAGGACTTTAACAAGTAACATGGACCTAGAAACATTACAATATATTTTATTATACCTAAAACTCTAAGTATTTTTAAATATGATATCAATCATTGATCAAAACAATTAAAACTATTGATATTTGGTTTTTAGCTCTGATAGGGTTTCCTCCATGTATGTCATTGAGTCGACCCTTATTTTTATGCCTACCTAGCCTTGTGTCATACCACATACTTAGTCACATGCGAGACTTGTATTTATTTCCATTTTAGGGTTTCTCAAATATGGGGGAGGCCAACATTTATAATGACTTCTCCTCATCCTCTTATAATGGCCCCCTACAAGCACCAAAGAAAGTTTGTCTAGAATGTATACCATGAGGTAATGCTTCAAAACCTAATGTTATATTGCCTATTCTTGAATTTGATTTTGCATTTCAATGGTTAGAGTAATTATATTTAATAGGCTATTTTGTTGGAAAAATATCCTCTAAAAGTATGCTTAAGTCCTGGGTTCAAACTCACTAGGTAACTCATGACATTAAGCTGGAGAGCATCTAGAACATGACTAAATTTATTTTCTCATTAACTTCTTTAATGCTTCCCATAGAGGAGGAATGCTTCATAGGTCTTCCACTTGGTATGTCAAGAACTCACTTATTTTTTTCTCCTATAGACATGAGACTTTATGATCTTAGAGCATGCCACTCTTAAATTATCAATTTGGGTTAAATTTCTAGGTCTCCCACTCCCTTGTTGGCATATTCACCAAATAGTGTCCTCCATAGGCTATGTGGTTTATCATGAAAACAATTGGTTATACTCAACTAGACCACAAATAATGGTTTGTTTAAAACTAGACCTCTCCTGGGACCTCAAGGAGTTTGTGGAAATCTATGTCAGGGATGTGAGGCACTCTTAATGAGTCTCATATATCAACTTGCCTAACACTTGCTTTCACTACCAAGCAATAGATCATAAGATATGGGATTGTCCCCTTCATTTGGCTCATATTAATGCATCCAACCACTCATCCTCTCCCCCCAAGCCCTCTCCTAAAGCTAACAAGAAACAAGGTAAGGATAGATGGACCATGGTATTGAAGAAGAAAACTCACTCCAAAGATGCAAACATAGATTTTTCTCCCAAAGGAGGTAATCCATATTCAAGTAATGGTCTACAATAGAAGGTTTCTATTGATAAAGATCCCTCTCCAATTGACACCCCAAAATTGGTAGAAAATCCCAAGTTATTCAACACCTCTCTAGTTACTAACATATTATCCTAAGGTTTTATGGCCTCTATGCCTAGTTCTTCCATATTGTCAGACTCAAAACCAACCACTCTTCCACTTCTTACTTAGTGGGATACACCCAAATTCTCTCATATCCCTCCTCAGATGAGTGATGAGGTAGAGGAAGGAGAGTATCAGGTTGACCTTACTGTGAAGAAGTAATTTAATGATTTATTAAGTGACAATAGTGGGCAATTTCTATAGAATTCGTATGATGACCTAAAAGGGTTGGAATCAAAGGACATGACACCCAACATCTAAGAATTATTTTTCATGGAATGTTTAGGGTCTCATAGACCCAAAACATAATTCTGTTGTACATGATTTTAGAAGGAAGTTTCTCAAGATGAACATTCTTTATCTACAAAAAGTCAAGGTGGTGGAATTTTTATTGGTAGATATTAGTAATTCCATCTAGCATTATAGTATCATTATTCATAGTAACCATATCACATGATGTGGATGGGTGATCACATTCATTTCTCCAAGGTGGTGACCATACTTAGTGAAATCTAGGATGGACCCCACCAACCAGTTAGTATGGGATATTTTTAGAATTAAAATTCACTCTTTTGGTTTTATTAATATTTATGCTTTAAATGATGCCTTAGATCATTCCCATTTATGGCAGTCATTAGTGGATGATCTCCCAAATGCCCATTGGGTAATATGTGTTGACTTTAATATAGTGGCATCTCTTGAGGATAAAATGGGCCACTTGCCTATGAGGTGGGTATTTGGAAAAAGGGAGGCATGGTTTTACATGTGAAATAAATGGGGCCTTTATGACCCCAATTTTTACCAATGGCCTATAAATGGAGTTTGGTACACTTGAGTAATTTTAGGGAAGGCCCCACTCAGATTTTGAAGCATCTAGATAGGGAAATGATGTCCACCCAACTGTACTTCTCTTTTGATAACATTTTTTTCCTTTGGTGTACATGATGCCATATTTTAGGCTTTTCAATCACTCCCCTATTTGGTTCTAAGTGACATGGAAATTTATGAAACCCAAAGTCCACAAAAAACAATTCTTTCTTAACACCTCCTTGCTCAAGCATGGACCCATGGTGGCACACATTAAGAGAGTTAAAATTTATATCCATATCCTTCCCAATAATTTAGTTAGATTCTTTTGTGGGATGATGCCATATAATTACCTCCCACTTTTTATGAATCTATGGCCACTAGCTTGCCAAAGTTTGGAGACACTCATACTCTACTACTTCCTTAGAGTTGAGCTACATGGACCTAACCCTAGAAAAAATCCCTTTAATGAGATATTTTAGGTGAGAGTTACATCCTTACAATGCTACATTTATATTATAGACAACTAAAATGCCCAAGGAACCCAAGTCAAATCCAAGCTTCATTCGCTTAAGATAGGGAACAAAGCTTCTAACGAGTTCTTCCAAATAATGTGAGCTAAGAACTTGAAGTAGCAAATGCAAAACAGACTCTTAAAGACTCCAGAATTTATGAAAGATTTTATCTACCATTATCAACAAGTGTTTAAATATCAAACAACTTTAGTTGAGTAGGAATTACCCTTCATCAATGCCTTTCTCTAGTGCCATGAAAACTAACTCCTAATTAGCAAGGTTTACAACAAGACCCTCACTATTGATGATTTGCATGAGGCAGTGTCTCACATGGATAATGAAAAATATCCTACCATTGATGGATTCCCATATGAATTATATAAAACTCCTTCAGACCTTGTGGGTAGTGACTTGCATAAGGTTTATCAAGAATCATTTTGTAAGCAATCACTTGGTAAAAATATAAATAAAGGAAATATCAAATTTATACCTAAGAATGGAGATCCTAAGTTGATTTGTAACTGGAGGCCCATTACCCTCTTGAATTTTTGCTATAAAATCATTACCAACACTTTTGAAATCTAGCTGCGTAATATGTTGCCTCTCGTTATGTGTCCAAAAAAATGGTTTTCATCGAAAGACATTATATTTTAAATAATGTCATTGCCATCTACGAAGGGATGAATTAGGCTAAACGATCTAATAAAAAAGGCTATGTTCATCAAAATTGACTTTGAAAAATCTTATGATCACATTGAATGGCCATTTATTCTAGCCATGTTTCAAGCTTTGGGCTTTGGGTCTATCTTCATCCAAACCATTCAGACAATTTTCTTAGATGCCTTGACTATATTCTCCAATAATGGAGTCACCTATGAGCAATTTGTCTTGTTTTATTATATTCATCAAGAGAACCTACTAGCTCCCACCTTTTACATTCTTACAACTGAGGGTTTTGGATATCTTCTTAGCAATACCCAAGCTAGGGGCCTTGTTAAGGGAATTTATATCCCTCCTGATGATATGAACCTTCACAAAAGTATACATCTATGTAATGGCTATTTTGTGGATGACTCCTTCCTTACTCATTGGGGATGAAACTATTGTGTAAAATGCCTTAGAGTATCTTGATACCTAATTCTTGGCCTCTATCTCTAGCATCTAATGGAAAAAAACTCATTGTTATAGACAATCTTACCCCCCTTTGCCAATGTGGGCTACTAAATTTGGTTTGGATTAGATCCAACATGACAAAATATGTAAATTTCTTAGCATTCCATTTTATTTAGATGCCTCACCACCTTTGTTGTGGCAATATGTTGTTGATAGAGTTACTAAGAAGTTAGAATACTAGGTGACCAAGTCTCTTTCATTGAGAGGAAATTTTCAAATGTGCTAAACAAATCTTATGTCCACCCATGTGTACTACTTATCATGTTGGGTCCCTTCTAATAAATATTACCAAAAATTGGAGAAATTTCTCAAAGAATTCATTTGGGCCAATGACCCTCAAAGTAAAAGATTTCATAGGGTGGTTTGGGAATATTACTACCTCCTGCATGTTGCTGGAGGGATGGGGCTCATCAACATAGACTGTTAATGAACTACCTTATGTGCCAAATGGATTATGTGGGCCATTGATGTCTAAGAAACTTGAAAGTTGGTATGTAAATAGTGTATTCCTCAAGATTTATTAAGGGTAAGAAGGCCTAGAAAGGGCTCAGCTTTCCCAGTTTACTCTTCATTGAATCTCCCATCCAAATCATTGGGTCCTTTGTGGCCAAACTAATTTAGAAGGATTGGGAAAATATCAAGCCATGGTTGCTCTAGAATGGTTCTAGTTTTTATGATGGGATCTTTTCTAACTCCCATTCTCTTGGGTGGTCTCCCATTTTCTATCACAATGAAGTACCCCTAGAAGAAGTACTTTAGGTCAGTTCTCTCAATCTTTACCATAGAGGAATTCGTAATATATAGGATATCTTATATAGGTGCTCTCTCTCTAAGCTATCCTAGTATGTGTCAAAACCTAAATTTTAATTAGCTAATGTGGACCAAGAGTTTTTCCAGGAGATACTCAATGTCATCCCAGCTTCTATAATCCATAAAATATTTTTGTACTCCACATTGCAATGGTTGAAGGAATGGAAATTGTATGTTAAGACCCCTTTCTACAATTACACTCCTTTACTTTGATATGCATGGTTCACACCTTGACAAGATTAACACCCACTGAGGGATACACTCATTTGCTAAAATGTGTAATATTCACTTCAACACTATTTGGGGGGCTTGTGTGGAGCCTAATCTTTCTAATTTTTCTTAGTGTATATTGCATCAAGGCTTACCTATTTGTATAAGACTTTCTCAGTTTGGAGTCCACCAACCTACTTGCCTCTTCTAAAGCCACCTAGAGATGCTTCCTCATCTTTTCTAGTATTGTTCCAAAGTTTAAAGGGTCTAGACTTGGATCCATGATATTTTTATGCCTTTATATCTTGAAGTTTTTATTTGGAAACATGTGCTCCTTAGAGATAAACACAAAATTCCCTTCAAATACACACAAGTTTGGCATACTTTTAGAGTGGAGATTCTCTTCTAGATTTGGAAAGAAATAAATAATTCTATGTTTAATAATGCTTTTGTTTATTTTAATATTTATTCCTTACACAAGTATTCTATCATCTCTAATGTTCTTTTATAGATTCAATTCCAATCTAATAAAATGGCTATGAAGCTTAGGCATCTTCAGGATCTCCTCTCCCACTAGGGAGATGCTCCTTATGTAATAACTTAGGTTCTACCTTCTCTACCTAGGTATCCTAGACCAGATTATAAAGTGCTTTATTTGCCTCATGTTGGGAATTGTCACATCTATTCTAGGCACCACTCTCACAACATCACACCATACGATTGCATTTCCCCTCATGGGTAGAAGTGAGGGTGGAAACTACTACCTCCTTCCACTATTGGGTAGGATATTTAGAGTGCTTTTCCTCTTTTTCACCAAGATTATTAGCGGATTATACCTAAAATCTAATTAGATGTGCTAGATAAGTTCCCAAATCTTTCTTTGGCCATTTTGCCCACTTGAACACAAGCAGAAAATGATGATAGGGATATTGCTCAAGCTACTAGCTGGGATACTATTCTAGATGGAAATGATTTTCCAAGATTAGATTGGGGTATTAATGATATGGATCCTCTACCTTCTAGCCTTGATCTTATTTCATAAATGTTATCTTTTTTCTTATGACTTTGTGACTTGTTTATAGGCTTTGCCTAGTTTATGATGTTTTTGATTTTGCTCCTAGGCTTTGCCTAGTATGACGTGGCATGATTTCATACCACCTGTATTTTTGGTGAATTATTTGTATATTTATGTTAAGTTAGTAAATAGATATATTTCATCAAAAAATAAATTAAAATTTACTGACTAAAGGAGAAAAGTATCGATAAACATTGTATATTTTTTTACTTAGATTTTTAAAAGTTTTGGCAAGTCATAAATCCTATTGAACACTTTGTTTTTAATATTTTTAGAAAGATGGATTTTAACATAGAATTAGTTTTCTATATATACCCAAAATACACTAAGGTGAAACATTTGAAATCCTTAAGACCAAATTTGTGGAAATCACCTGATTGTCATTACAATATTTTAAACTTAAACATTTTATCAAAAAAAAAATTAGGAATGCTATAACGATATCTGAAACATTAATATTTTTCAAAAATATTTAAAAAATATAGTTTAATTTTTCAATTTGGTGATCAATATAGTACAAAAATTTGGAGACCTTGAAAATTCAATTTCTTTTACAATAGCTAACTTCAACTCAAAATTTTGAACTATAAGGTCCAAAGGAGAACTCTAGACTCTATTTTTGTAGATAAGTGCTTAACTCATTTAAAAATATAGTAATTTTAATTATGAAAAATACCTTTATAAATAAATTATGAGAAAATACTTATTAGACAAATAAAAAGGGGGAACACACAAGAGAATGTGCAAAGAACTAGAAAACAAGAGAGAAAAATTAAAACACAACCTAAAATTTAAAATATAAAAATAAATTAGGAAAGATAAACACAATAAAACCCTAAATTCACCAATTTACATGCATGGGATAAAATTATTTCACTTGAAATAGTTTTTTAAATAAATACTACTATACGGCAAAGGAAGATGTGTACCATCTCGATAATCTAAGTAGAACATGTTATCACCATAGAAATACCTAATGTTAAATGGGCCCATCCACAATGAATTGAGATTACCATAGCTTCAATTTAGATTCCAAACATATGATTTAACCTTTTAATTTTAATCATGGCATGAGATAAGTCTAATTTGATCTCATCACCTAATTATATACAAAAACTTCTTCCTATTAGGATGCCATATGCATCTAGAATGTCTACCACCATAATAGTCATTTTATTCTCATTTGAGGGAAAGACGATAAAGAAACATGAGGGTCTTTGATTTGAAAAATCAAAGGTACCTATTTTAAATTTTGAGTAACAACATCCAAAGGTTTTAATGAAAGTTATACCTAAGGCATGAATAATTTTTTCTAACATTATGCTATCAAAAGCTCTAGTATTAATGATACAATTACTCAATTTATAATTTCTTACATTTATAAGTAGTATCAACCATGGAATTTAGATAACTTAATTTACACCCTTTAAGGAAAATATAAATGTAAAAAGGTTCTACATTCCCATATTTAGAAGTAGTAGCAACCATATAATTCATATAACTTAAAGAAGATGGAGTTGATATAATCCCTTTAGCATTTATTTATGTATATTGGGGTTTTTACTTTTATAAAATCAACTAGTATATGTAACTAATCAAGGATTGACCTTAGGTATTCATATTTAGACATTTTAATCTTAATTTTATTTACATGCTCATTAATGTTGAAAGCTAGTAGGCTAGTGGAAGGATTTGTTTCAAGGTTTGAAATGGGTTGAGACATATTTAAATCATTTTTATAATAATTTTTTACTTTTGGATAAGAAATAATTTTTTTTAGGAGGTTTATATACCTTTATCATAGGTTATTTTTGTTTTAATTGGTTGGGTGATGTGGTCCCTCGAGGAAGGATAATATTTGGAACTTCTTCTTGGTTTTTAGCTTGTTACTTTTTATTTGATTACTCTTTATGATTTTATGTTTTTTTAAATCTTGAAAATTATTCACCATTTATATTAGAAACTTAATCATCATATTCATCTTCCCCATAATCATATTATAGGTATGTATTTATGGAGTCACCACCAGGTTCTTCTAATTCAAATTCTCGAAGGCCTGAATTTTATGTCTTAAATTCTTCTTCATCTTATCCTTCTTCTTCATATCCAAATATTTATTTTATTACCAAAAAAAAATCTATTATAGTGTTAGTATTGTTGTTTTGAGGAGCCTCAATAACAATATTTTTTTAGGGGATTGTATACATAAAAATTTTCCCTGGTAAGGCACATAGTTTCATCTTGGAATATCTTGATATTGAGAAGTAATGGAATTTTGAGGTAATTATTTCTTTAGTGTAATCCTGTCATTAATTTTTGTTTGAAGAATATAATAAGTAAAAGTATGGTTTGAAATATGTGCTTTAGATTTTGATGGTTCTTTATTCAATTTTATAGCCATACTCATATCATCCTCAACATCAATGGATAATGTCTGGACTGCCTCTATAATAACTACTCTTGTGATTTTTAGTTGCTACCTTGATTTTAAAAATTATGAATTGATTAATAAGTACTTATTATTTTCAATTTTTGGCCTAGATGTTTCAAGTATTTTGTTTAAAAAATTATTGTTTTTGTCTATGAACTCTATCATAGGCTTGTATGCTTATTTTTCATTTGGGTGAGTTGTGAAGGTAATGCATGTGTATATTTAAATAGTTTGAATAAAAATTCAAATTTAGTATTCATGATATTCCAATTTTTAATATAAAGATGAAATATCCAATCAACTACACCATCTTGAAGAGTTATTATAAACAGTGTAACTACAATATCTTCATATGAACTCTATCATAGGTTCGTATGCTTATTTTTCATTTGGATGAGTTATCCAAGTAATTTATCCAAAAATTAGAAGATTTGGTTGAAATATAATTCAATAAACAAGAAAAACACAATTGTAATAATGCCATCTCTAATAAGAGATGTTTTATTGATCAAATCTATAGATCCAAACATATGCCTATCTCTGAGAAGAGATGTCTCATTTCCATTTTGGGTTACATATTAGTTTATACAAATTTTTAAGGTAGGATTAGGATGTTCAAGGTCATAAATATTTAGGGAGATTAAGTGGTTTGACTTTCACAATTTACAATAATACAGAATTCGAGGAATTATTATTTTTTGAAACTTACTATTTTTAGAGTACACTACTAAAATTATAATTTGGGGAACTTCCATTTGGTTTTAAGGGTTTAAAAAACATTTATTATATATAATTTCCATATCATTATTTTCTCCTCATTATTATCTTTGCAACGATTCAAGTGGGGAGTCAAACAGAGCTATGGTGCAAAAGTTATGGCTCCCAAAAGTTCTACCACCAATTAGAGTAAAACCATCGCCTGAAATATTGCTCAGATCAATAATGCATGTGCATATTTAAATATTTTGAATAGAATTTAAAATTTAGTCTTCATTATTTTATAATTTTTATTAAAACTAAGATAAAGATGAGATATCCAATCAACTGCTCCATCTTGAAGAGTTTTTATAAATAATATAAGTAAAATATCTTCATGTTCTACCCATACAATGCCACATGATGCAAATAAATATGAAATTTGCTCATCAAGATGTTGTTTCCATAAACTAATAAATTTATAAAAATATATTTTTAACCTCTAAAAATTTCATGTATTTGACCTAGAGTCAAGGGCCTTATTGTGTTTCCCTGTGGTACTACCATATTTGGAAAACCTCCTACAAAGGCAAAATATTTATGAAGAGAGTGAGTGCTTAAATCGCTATATAACCATCTTGATATTGTTTGTCTTTCTCAATAATTTATGGAAGAATGATTAATTTATTGATCTTTATTATTTTATTAGGAGTTAGTTTAAAATCAACATTTTCTTATAGTGGAAAGAATTTTTTTGAATTACCTTGAAATCTAATTGCTTTAATGATTTGTTTTTTAGTTTGAAATAAAATTATTTTTGTTGTGGAGTAGGATATAACTCAAGTAATCTTTGATATCCATACCTTAGTTGAATACTTTATGTGAATAGTGTTGTGGCTCTTTATTAAAAAATAACATGGTCTTCCTCTTCTTCCTACACATGTACAATTCACTAAAACTAAACAATACTTATGTTATCCTATGCAAATGATAGTGGGTCACAAGAAATATATTATTATGTTGCATGTACCCAATAAATATTCATTTAATATAAAAGTGGTTGAATTGTTGAGATGGTCATGTGAATTTTTTTTACTAAATGGGATTAAAAGATACTTGAGGAACTCTATGGGACACTCTTTTATTATTTTCATGTGGTTATTAACATGTCTTTGGGTAATAGATATACAATATTATTCCTTATTTAGTACTACTATAATTATTTTAAAAGTAGTGTAATTAAATCTATTATCCAAAGCAAACTATTAGAGGATAGAAGCAATGTCTTATTTAGTAGCTTTTATATAGTCAAGACCAGGTTGATGAATTGGACCTTGGTTTCTAACAATAATCATATGATATTTTTAATATCTAGGATTATGAGTTGTTTGTAAATCTATAAAAGCTATTCTATTGGTAGGTGTAAAAAAATATTGACTAATTTTTTTTTCAAAGGGACAACTTGTGGACTTTCAATCAACAATGGTTGGACAAAGTTGATCTACTATTAGTTGGTAGAGCTAAATTTATTTAAAACAAAAGAAATGAAAATAATGAAATTATTCATAGCAAAAAAAAATTCTATGGGCATTTTTTAACTTTTAACTTGAAAGTAATATAAGGTAGTAAAACTGAGAAATAAAGGAAACTAAGGGATATTTAGGAGAGAAAAGGGATAAAATAAAAAGAAAAAGAGAAAGGGTAATTTTAGCATGTTAAACATGGTAAATTACCATAACCATCTTAGATTTTGAGTTTAAGTGATTTTAATATTTACCATTCAAATAAAGTGGGAAATATAGACTTAAGTCATAGGAGTGAAATACATACACTAGATATTGTTAGAAAAGATTCATAGAAAACCCATCAATACATGCTAATATAGGCATAACTATGTGAAGTATAAATAAAACATATAACATAGGGATGGTTTCAAAATCAAAAAATTAATTCTTTAGGAATATTATTTTCACCACAATTTTGACAAGTATTAATTCCATTCTTGGTCCGTAACATGGAAGGTCCATTATCTATTTTATTACAAGTACCAACACAGCATAGGAGGACCATGGCATAGGAGAACCATGGCACAAGAGGACCATGGTACAAATATATTATCACAAGACTTGATGGGTGTGGAAGGATAATGGCATAGAAGACCCAACATGAGAGGACCTAATCAAAATGGAATGTGTCATGAAGGACTCGAGAACAGGGGCATGGAACAAAATTGAAAGACTAGGGGAGTGCATGAGAAGTGGAGCATGAGAGTTGTAAAGCATCTAGAAGAACATTTCAAGTGGGACACTTCAACCCCATTGATCGAAGGTTTTGTACCAACTCATGAGGAACAAAACACTTGGCCACTAGGATATAACATAGAATGAGGATCTAGGGGCATAGAGACCCATGTTTATAGAAACAACTAATTGTAAGTACTAGGAATCTTAGTTTATTTGGAGTCTATGTTCCATATATTCATAATAGTTGGAATTATGATACTTGGTTAAGGCAAAACAAGTATAAAAACCCCTATTGTAATCATTTGCATGATGGACTTTTTCGGAGAACAATTATAATGATTTGCCTTGTAATGTAGTAAGCTACAGTGAGAGATCAATGTTTGCCATATTTTTTTATGACTAATGAAGTATTCTAAGGGTTGAGTGATGGATGTGATTTACATCTAAATCATGGGTATTTTTCTTATTTTACCACTACTGTTAAATAGTAATGGTGATACTAGTTATAATGATAGTTAAATCTAGAATAACAAGGATAATAGTAGTATATTTAGGGTGATGAATAATATTTTAATAAATGCGTTATGAAATATGAACAAAAATATAACATTATACTAAAAATTCCATTAGGAACCAATATTTTGTTATGCACTTTGGGTAAGCACATGAGACTTACCTCTTGCATGAGAGGGCCAATCTATTAGCTTATAGGGGAGAAGCTTAGCACCATAGTAGAACTAACTAAAAGAATCCAACATTTTGGTTCCATTTCAGAGACCTAAATTAACTAGAGCACAATCATGGAAAATGTTTAAGCACATTACATTAGAAAACATTAAAGAATGGATTATCAGTGTTGAAGATAGTTTTGTGATTCTATATCTTGAGCATGGAGTTTCTGCATGATAGTGGGTAGAACACAACCTCTATAGTTCATTATATGAGATGTTCTTTTTTGAGGTCCCTTTTATTTTACATTCCTAGATCTTAGCATATGCTCAAGGATGACCCTAAAAGCTTAGATGAAGATAGTCATGGACACTAGAATGGCAAAGGAGTTAAGTACAATTAAAATTTCCCTAGACGTGAGTGGTTGATTACTACTGGAAAGGTGTCTAGAATAGTTACATCTTAGAATATGTTGTGACCACATATTTATGTCTTGAGTAAGCTAAGTTCAATTTTTTATGATAACCAATGGGGTGATATATTTCACTATTTCTAGCTGAAATTAAAAAGATCATTATTGATCTTGGGTTGGAAACATTACCCATGAATGGCTAAAACCTCGCGTGTATGAGCTTCATAGTTGGAGGAGAGATTACTGATTGATTTAGAGTTGTGGGTTCAATATGGTAGCAAGTTAGTGAGTGTTATAGAAATGGAAGTATGATGAATCTCTATAGAGGATCATGGGAGTTAATGGTACAAGAAGAAATCGGAAACACTCAAGAAGCACTGTGAAGAGTTGTAGGGAGATGAATGTGCATGAGGAATCCATCACTTATGGACCACAACCTTTACCACTATTATCTTGTGAATAAATGGGTTGGATCACTAGAGATGAAACCATTATGAATCAACTAGGATTTCCCACCATAGGGCATGCTTATGCCATCGAGTCAGATAAGATACAAGTAAGGAATTGTTATATAGATAGTACAAATTCAAAGGTTGAATGAATATGAGAAATTGAGACTAGACCATCAATTAATAAAATTGAATCTACATTTTTTTATTTTCATGAAAATTCCATGGCACAACTTGAAATGACTAGAGGATCTAGCCAAGGATAGAATACCATTCCCAATTTAAGAAATCACCCTTCCACCATGCCTTATCACATGGGTACTGCTAGTGGAGGCACTAAAGGAAGTGGGCCCCCTCTAGGAACAGGAGATGGATCTTGTCAACAAATAATTTTTCAACCTCCTATGGTTTATTATGAAATAACATTACACCTACCTAAGTATCGAGGGGTGGAAAATGCAGCTGAGCAAGTTCATAAGTGTGAACTAATTTGGAGAGTGCATGGCATCACATCCTCGAAGCGAAAGGAAACAAAGTTTATAACCACCCTTTTGGAACATGCACATAAATGGTATCATAAATTCAACCCTCAACAAGTATTAGTTAAATATGGCCATCTCAAAGCAATGTTTCTATAAGAATTTGATATTTTAGATTTTAACAATGTTGAAAGACATAAAATAGGGACTTATGAAGAGCATACATGTATATGATGCTCGATTCAAGACTTTATTTATAATATATCATTTGAAATCAATCCTACCCAACATGCACAATGGTTTATAAGGGGATTATTACTACCTTTTACATGGACCCTATCACAAAGAAATTTCACCAATGCGTGAGAGGCTTTGGAGTCTGCACTATGCACTTAAGTGTTTGGAAGTATGGATATCAGAATTAGTCCCTTTGTGGAGAGATAAATAGCATATATGGATTCTCAAATTGAAAAATTAATGACAAACAATACACATGAGACAAGTAGTGGTGTTTGGTGTATCGATTGTGAAAATGAAGGACACACAAGAAATAACTACTCACATAAGAATAATCATGCAGTCCTAAAACAACCTATGATATCTATCATGATAATAATGATGTTAATTCCTATCCAATTCTATAAAAATCCATGAATACTAAAGTATTTATATATTATAAATTTTTCATGCTTATACTCATGATACTAATGAGTGTTGACTGAATATTCATATCTATGAGGATCGAGTGCATGACATGTGACAAGCTTCAGTCAATTCCCAAGATAATGATGGCTATCATGGGCATGGAAGAGGATGAGGACTATGTGGTAGGTTTACACCAAGGATTTGTTATAAGTGTGGCTATCTAGACCACTATCAGAGGGATTGCTTAGAATACCCTACATGCATTAACTATAAAAAGGACCACTAGTTAGAAGAATGCCCTAATCTATATATAGCCATTACAAAGAACCAAAATGAAAAAGGTACAGGTATGATCCATATAGACAAACCATAGAAGCATGCTCAACCAACTATCCCTATTGTATAAAAATTCATTATTACCACGTGTAGTGGAGGTGAAACACAACCTACATCCAACCTAGTTGAAAAGGTATGTAAGGAAGAACCTCATGCAAGGAAATACCCTAATGCACTTCAGCAAAAGGATGTTCTTCAAGATACAATGGCACTTGTGCATGAGCTCTAAGTCAAATATCAATATCTTAAGGATTAGGATGTAACATAACATGCCATAGTGTAAAAGGAAACATGACCTCCAGTAATAAGGGAAATTTTTTAGGAACTATGAAAACATCATTCCATAGATTATAACTTGGTTTAAAGGTTAAGCTCACATACCAAATGGAACCCACACTCAACTAAGTTAATAAGGTGAAGATCAATATTTAAATCATGATCAACATCAAGAAAGTCCTAGTTTTACGTCCCCTAAAGATAGAGAAATATTAATTAATGCTTATATCAATAAATGGGTAATCCAAGATATTCTAGTGGATACTGGTGCTGAAGTAAATGTTCTCACTAAAGATACTTGGTAAAAAATGTCTAGTCTAGCTTTGCATCCATCACCTCATGTCTTATTCATGGAAAATAAGACTTGTGTGTATCTTATCAGAGTCTTTAAAAATTCCACTATTGAAATACTTGGGGTTCCCTTCAAAGTATATTTTAAGGTTTTGAAGTTGGTAGAGGTTGATGATTATCCAATCCTACGTAGAAGACCCTAGTGCTATGAAAATAATGTAGATTTATTTTTTAAGAACCAATACATTACCTTTGAAAATATTGATCAAAGTGTGACAATTTCCATAGACCAAGCAAAAGGACTACCCTATACTTAACCCATAAGTGTTGATGAAGACATAAATAATTTGTATAATGTGACTACTCGACATGGTAACTATCACAATCCTATACCAGATGGTATTATTCATTAGATAGATAACTAGCCTATCTCAAATACCACACTCAATGCTTTCAACTATTGGGCCCATGGTGATTATTATCTCTCCTAAAGATTGTGTAACCCCATCAATAAAGAAGACATTCCACATTGGTTCCTTAAGTGTCACAAATTTGTGCACCTCATGGGATTAGCAATGAGAGGACCATTATAAGGACCACCTTTGGAAATAATTAATGAAGTTCCATGATTCCAAGGACAAGTGGAAGTGTTTGATTTGATCTAATGCCTCAAAGAGTTCTATGGTACTGAAATAAAATAGATGCAGTCCTTAAACCAAATTTTTTATGGCACCACCACTACGTTGTGGTGAGCCCATAAAGAGTCCCTATTATATTAGGATCAATTAAAAGCTACTCTACATCATATATTTCACCATAATAATAAGATAATAGGTACACTTATCTATAGTGGTATGGAATCACCTAAACCACACCTAGGGGCATGTGAAATAATATGGTGAGCTAAAGAAACATTTTACAATAATACCTATGGGTCTATACATTCTATGTAACCTTGCAGACTTTGGCATGTGATTAGTACATACATGAAGAAAGGCATAGAGGAACAAGGTTTTGGTAAATATTAAAAGACAATATGCCATCTGCACTTTATTACTCTTCACCAAGGATGGATCTATGCCTTTCTCTCCAAGGAATATGTGAAGCAATAATTAAGGATCTAAGTCTAGAGAAAGACCACCTACATCATATTCATCATGCACGAGAGGAACCCTTGATTTTATTCAATAAACCTCCCAAAAAATTACCTTTTTTATTGCTGGTAATCTCTAGTTAAGAGCATTTAGAAGAATCCACTTGGAAAAATAGAATCTCATCTTTCAAGTAGATGAAGGAGAAGGATCCACTCCATTCAGTCCATTAAGTAAATTATATATTCCCACAAGTACAGGCTCATAAAATATTTAGGACACCAATTTTCTAGTGTAAAATCCTTATCATGGGCCCATTCAAGCTATTTAACTAAACATTGGCATAGAGTAGGAACCTATGTTGGCAACTATTGGCAATTATTAGATCAAGACATAAATTTTCCAAATCTTTAAGATCCTGAAAGAGTATTAAGATTTATTTCCAAGGAAATATATTCAAATGAAAGGGGTTCACCTTTATCTCAATAATATGCATATAAAATTGATTGATGGTGATCGTCCTATGAAGAAATGCCCATACTAGATGAACCCTAACCTCTGAGCGCATGTAAAAGAAGAGATCAAAAACATGATCCATGTTGGAATAATAATTCTTATTGATGAATCTAATTACATGAGTCCTATGGTAATCAATATCAAGAAGGATGGGTATATTCATATATGCATGGATTACCATGTTTTGAATGCATCCTATGTCATTGATACTTTTCCAACACCTTTCATGGAAGAAGTCATAGAAGGCATTGATGGTTGTGAGATATTATCTTTTACTAATAGGTTCTTAGGATATCACCAAGTCTAGATAGCTGAGGAAGACTACTCCAAGAACACTTTTTCTATGGAATGCGGATATTTTGCCTACATTGTCATACCTTTTGGCTTGAAAAATGCCCAGGTAGTGTTTTCATGGGTAGTATTAGAGGCTCTTAAAGATTTTATCCATAATTTTATTCAAGTCTACTTAGATGATTGGACAATATATGGGCTAATCAAACACCACTTTGCCAATTTGAGGCTCATTCTTGAGTGCTATTGAGTATTAACAATTTCCCTAAATCTAAAGAAATACCTATTTGTGACACCATTTGGGGTACTTCTTGGGCATATCATTTGTAAAGAGGGACTCCTAGTAGATCTAGCCAAGGTCTTGATCATTTTACGACTACCAACACCAAAAAATTAGTGTGAGGTACATGCATTCTCGGGATAGATGAACTACTATAAAAATTTCATTTGAGGTTATGCCAAGATTTCAGCACCCCTAGAAGAACTATTAAATCATAATGAATAGTTTATATGAACAACTTCTTACAAATCACCATTTTAAACCTTGAAAGAAAGACTAGTTGTTGCTCATATCTTACAATTTCTAGATTGGATAAAACTATTCCATGTCCATGTTGACACATCTACTATAGAAGTTGGTGTAGTACTTGCATAAATAGGAGAGGGATATTTCGACCATCCCATCTATATTTCCAATAGGAAGCTCATGCGAATTGAAATAAAATATACCACCACTGAACTTAAAGCCTTATCTATGGTTTACGTACTAAAAAAATTTAGATAGTACCATCTGGCTACACTATTTTTTATTCTATACAAATCATGAGGATTTAAAGTATCTTATTAACAATCCCATTCTCCATAGAAGAATTTACCACTAGATAGTTCTCTTCCAAGAATTCTAGTTTTCTTATGGTAGTAAAACTTGGAAAAACCAATTGTGGACTTGATCATTTATCTTGAATTGAAAATGGAAAACCTCTACATGCTATTAAAGATGACCTTCTTAACATACAACTTTTCCAAGTTTCTAGGGTACTTACAGAGTTGGAGGATATTGCAGCATTCATCAATAATAATTATGTACCTATATATCTTACTTTACAAGAAAATAAAAAAATTGTATTTTGGATCACACCATATCAACTCATAGTAGGATATTTGTACAAGATGGATCATGATGAGGTATTCTGCCATTATGTAATGTAACATGAGAACCTTAAAGTATTATGAGGATTACATGAAGTATTGTTGAAGGACACTATTATAGGGAAGCTACCGTGCATAAGGTGTTGCTTGCTGGACTCTGGTGGCCCACTTTATTTAAAGATTTAAAGGCATATGCAAGGTAGTGTGATATCTTGAGTACATGAGAAAACTAAGTAGAAGAGATAACATGCCACTACACCCAATTCCATCTCAAGAACCAATAAAAAAATGGGCTATAGACTTTGTAGGGCCCATCACCCTTGTAGGATGAAGAATAGATACATAGTACATAATTCAAGCAATAGACTATTTAATGCAATGGGATGAGGCATCACCAACCAAAGATTTTAAAATAGCCACCACCACATATTTTATTTGGGAAAACATTATAACACACTTTATATGTCCTCTAAGTTTTCACTAGTGATAGAGGAACACATTCCCTAAATGAGATAATTCAAATTCTGTTGGCTAAATTCATGATTGTGCATCATAAGACCACACCATATCAACCAAATGTGAATGCAATAGTAGAAGCCTTTAACAATATTATTGATACCACTTTGACAAAAAATTTAAATATTGGTAGAAATGATTGGTATGATAGGGTATCTATAGTACTTTGGGCATACCAAAACACATACAAATGCCTCAATAATAATACACCATTTAACCTAGTATATGGAAAGGAAGCAATCATGCCAGTTGAGTTCATAGTTCCATCTCTCCAAATAACATGTATAGGAAATATTGATGATGATGGATCTTTTAAATATAGGCTTGATGAACTTATGAAACTAGATGGGCATGGTTCCTTGCTCACTAGAATCAAGATGTTGAGAAATAGAAACAAAAATCATGGCATGATCACCATATAAAGAATAAAATCTTCACTCAAAGATTGAAATTTATACTTTATGACTCTAAGTTTGTGCACCACCATGGAAAGCTCCTCATTCATTTAGATAAACCCTACATAATTCTTAGTATCTGATCTATTAGTGCATGTTGGCTAAAGTGAATGGATGGTCAATTCCTCCTCAAACATTATAATGGGAGTCAACTTCAGCCAATTATGATTCGATTTAAACTTATGTTATTTTAATAAGGCTTGAGGCTATTTATATATTTTTTTTTACATTTTTAATAAAAAAATGTTTCCCTTGAGGTACATGACTTGTTTCTTTTTAATTCTTAGTCTATTTTATGTTTTCATGGAGGACCATGAACCCTTTTAGTATAGGGTATGATGTGAATATAAATACAAGATGTGGGTATGAAAGTTTCAAAGGTGCAAGAGTCATACATAGTGTGAAAGTGATTAAATGTGAATGAGTCATTTAATATAATAGATTCCTATCATTTGCATGACAACTAGTTTCCATTACTCCAAAAGAATGGGACAGTTGTCACCCACCATCACATAAGACATGGGAAGAAATGAACCATAAATGTGATAAGGGTAGTTATAACAGTAAGCACCTCATGGGATTAGCAATGAGAGGACCATTATAAGGACCACCTTTGGAAATAATTAATGAAGTTCCATGATTCCAAGGACAAGTGGAAGTGTTTGATTTGATCTAATGCCTCAAAGAGTTCTATGGTACTGAAATAAAATAGATGCAGTCCTTAAACCACATTTTTTATGGCACCACCACTACGTTGTGGTGAGCCCATAAAGAGTCCCTATTATATTAGGATCAATTACAAGCTACTCTACATCATATATTTCACCATAATAATAAAATAATAGGTACACTTATCTATAGTGGTATGGAATCACCTAAACCACACCTAGGGGCATGTGAAATAATATGGTGAGCTAAAGAAACATTTTACAATAATACCTATGGGTCTATACATTCTATGTAACCTTGCAGACTTTGGCATGTGATTAGTACATACATGAAGAAAGGCATAGAGGAACAAGGTTTTGGTAAATATTAAAAGACAATATGCCATCTGCACTTTATTACTCTTCACCAAGGATGGATCTATGCCTTTCTCTCCAAGGAATATGTGAAGCAATAATTAAGGATCTAAGTCTAGAGAAAGACCACCTACATCATAATCATCATGCACGAGAGGAACCCTTGATTTTATTCAATAAACCTCCCAAAAAATTACCTTTTTTATTGCTGGTAATCTCTAGTTAAGAGCATTTAGAAGAATCCACTTGGAAAAATAGAATCTCATCTTTCAAGTAGATGAAGGAGAAGGATCCACTCCATTCAGTCCATTAAGTAAATTATATATTCCCACAAGTACAGGCTCATAAACTATTTAGGACACCAATTTTCTAGTGTAAAATCCTTATCATGGGCCCATTCAAGCTATTTAACTAAACATTGGCATAGAGTAGGAACCTATGTTGGCAACTATTGGCAATTATTAGATCAAGACATAAATTTTCCAAATCTTTAAGATCCTGAAAGAGTATTAAGATTTATTTCCAAGGAAATATATTCAAGTGAAAGGGGTTCACCTTTATCTCAATAATATGCATATAAAATTGATTGATGGTGATCGTCCTATGAAGAAATGCCCATACTAGATGAACCCTAACCTCTGAGCGCATGTAAAAGAAGAGATCAAAAACATGATCCATGTTGGAATAATAATTCTTATTGATGAATCTAATTACATGAGTCCTATGGTAATCAATATCAAGAAGGATGGGTATATTCATATATGCATGGATTACCATGTTTTGAATGCATCCTATGTCATTGATACTTTTCCAACACCTTTCATGGAAGAAGTCATAGAAGGCATTGATGGTTGTGAGATATTATCTTTTACTAATAGGTTCTTAGGATATCACCAAGTCTAGATAGCTGAGGAAGACTACTCCAAGAACACTTTTTCTATGGAATGCGGATATTTTGCCTACATTGTCATACCTTTTGGCTTGAAAAATGCCCAGGTAGTGTTTTCATGGGTAGTATTAGAGGCTTTTAAAGATTTTATCCATAATTTTATTCAAGTCTACTTAGATGATTGGACAATATATGGGCTAATCAAACACCACTTTGCCAATTTGAGGCTCATTCTTGAGTGCTATTGAGTATTAACAATTTCCCTAAATCTAAAGAAATACCTATTTGTGACACCATTTGGGGTACTTCTTGGGCATATCATTTGTAAAGAGGGACTCCTAGTAGATCTAGCCAAGGTCTTGATCATTTTACGACTACCAACACCAAAAAATTAGTGTGAGGTACATGCATTCTCGGGATAGATGAACTACTATAAAAATTTCATTTGAGGTTATGCCAAGATTTCAGCACCCCTAGAAGAACTATTAAATCATAATGAATAGTTTATATGAACAACTTCTTACAAATCACCTTTTTAAACCTTGAAAGAAAGACTAGTTGTTGCTCATATCTTACAATTTCTAGATTGGATAAAACTATTCCATGTCCATGTTGACACATCTACTAAAAAAGTTGGTGTAGTACTTGCATAAATAGGAGAGGGATATTTCGACCATCCCATCTATATTTCCAATAGGAAGCTCATGCGAATTGAAATAAAATATACCACCACTGAACTTAAAGCCTTATCTATGGTTTACGTACTAAAAAAATTTAGATAGTACCATCTGGCTACACTATTTTTTATTCTATACAAATCATGAGGATTTAAAGTATCTTATTAACAATCCCATTCTTCATAGAAGAATTTACCACTAGATAGTTCTCTTCCAAGAATTCTAGTTTTCTTATAGTAGTAAAACTTGGAAAAACCAATTGCGTTCTTGATCATTTATCTTGAATTGAAAATGGAAAACCTCTACATGCTATTAAAGATGACCTTCTTAACATACAACTTTTCCAAGTTTCTAGGGTACTTACAGAGTTGGAGGATATTGCAGCATTCATCAATAATAATTATGTACCTATATATCTTACTTTACAAGAAAATAAACAAATTGTATTTTGGATCACACCATATCAACTCATAGTAGGATATTTGTACAAGATGGATCATGATGAGGTATTGTGCCATTATGTAATGTAACATGAGAACCTTAAAGTATTATGAGGATTACATGAAATATTGTTGAAGGACACTATTATAGGGAAGCTACCGTGCATAAGGTGTTGCTTGCTGGACTCTGGTGGCCCACTTTATTTAAAGATTTAAAGGCATATGCAAGGTAGTGTGATATCTTGAGTACATGAGAAAACTAAATAGAAGAGATAACATGCCACTACACCCAATTCCATCTCAAGAACCAATAAAAAAATGGGCTATAGACTTTGTAGGGCCCATCACCCTTGTAGGATGAAGAATAGATACATAGTACATAATTCAAGCAATAGACTATTTAATGCAATGGGATGAGGCATCACCAACCAAAGATTTTAAAATAGCCACCACCACATATTTTATTTGGGAAAACATTATAACACACTTTATATGTCCTCTAAGTTTTCACTAGTGATAGAGGAACACATTCCCTAAATGAGATAATTCAAATTCTGTTGGCTAAATTCATGATTGTGCATCATAAGACCACACCATATCAACCAAATGTGAATGCAATAGTAGAAGCCTTTAACAATATTATTGATACCACTTTGACAACAAATTTAAATATTGGTAGAAATGATTGGTATGATAGGGTATCTATAGTACTTTGGGCATACCAAAACACATACAAATGCCTCAATAATAATACACCATTTAACCTAGTATATGGAAAGGAAGCAATCATGCCAGTTGAGTTCATATTTCCATATCTCCAAATAACATGTATAGGAAATATTGATGATGATGGATCTTTTAAATATAGGCTTGATGAACTTATGAAACTAGATGGGCATGGTTCCTTGCTCACTAGAATCAAGATGTTGAGAAATAGAAACAAAAATCATGGCATGATCACCATATAAAGAATAAAATCTTCACTCAAAGATTGAAATTTATACTTTATGACTCTAAGTTTGTGCACCACCATGGAAAGCTCCTCATTCATTTAGATAAACCCTACATAATTCTTAGTATCTGATCTATTAGTGCATGTTGGCTAAAGTGAATGGATGGTCAATTCCTCCTCAAACATTATAATGGGAGTCAACTTCAGCCAATTATGATTCAATTTAAACTTATGTTATTTTAATAAGGCTTGAGGCTATTTATATATTTTTTTTTACATTTTTAATAAAAAAATGTTTCCCTTGAGGTACATGACTTGTTTCTTTTTAATTCTTAGTCTATTTTATGTTTTCATGGAGGACCATGAACCCTTTTAGTATAGGGTATGATGTGAATATAAATACAAGATGTGGGTATGAAAGTTTCAAAGGTGCAAGAGTCATACATAGTGTGAAAGTGATTAAATTTGAATGAGTCATTTAATATAATAGATTCCTATCATTTGCATGACAACTAGTTTCCATTACTCCTAAAGAATGGGACAGTTGTCACCCACCTTCACATAAGACATGGGAAGAAATGAACCATAAATGTGATAAGGGTAGTTATAACAGTAAGCACCTCATGGGATTAGCAATGAGAGGACCATTATAAGGACCACCTTTGGAAATAATTAATGAAGTTCCATGATTCCAAGGACAAGTGGAAGTGTTTGATTTGATCTAATGCCTCAAAGAGTTCTATGGTACTGAAATAAAATAGATGCAGTCCTTAAACCACATTTTTTATGGCACCACCACTACGTTGTGGTGAGCCCATAAAGAGTCCCTATTATATTAGGATCAATTACAAGCTACTCTACATCATATATTTCACCATAATAATAAGATAATAGGTACACTTATCTATAGTGGTATGGAATCACCTAAACCACACCTAGGGGCATGTGAAATAATATGGTGAGCTAAAGAAACATTTTACAATAATACCTATGTGTCTATACATTCTATGTAACCTTGCATACTTTGGCATGTGATTAGTACATACATGAAGAAAGGCATAGAGGAACAAGGTTTTGGTAAATATTAAAAGACAATATGCCATCTGCACTTTATTACTCTTCACCAAGGATGGATCTATGCCTTTCTCTCGAAGGAATATGTGAAGCAATAATTAAGGATCTAAGTCTAGAGAAAGACCACCTACATCATATTCATCATGCATGAGAGGAACCCTTGATTTTATTCAATAAACCTCCCAAAAAATTACCTTTTTTATTGCTGGTAATCTCTAGTTAAGAGCATTTAGAAGAATCCACTTGGAAAAATAGAATCTCATCTTTCAAGTAGATGAAGGAGAAGGATCCACTCCATTCAGTCCATTAAGTAAATTATATATTCCCACAAGTACAGGCTCATAAAATATTTAGGACACCAATTTTCTAGTGTAAAATCCTTATCATGGGCACATTCAAGCTATTTAACTAAACATTGGCATAGAGCAAGAACCTATGTTGGCAACTATTGGCAATTATTAGATCAAGACATAAATTTTCCAAATCTTTAAGATCCTAAAAGAGTACTAAGATTTATTTCCAAGGAAATATATTCAAATGAAATGGGTTCACCTTTATCTCAATAATATGCATATAAAATTGATTGATGGTTATCGTCCTATGAAGAAATGCCCATACTAGATGAACCCTAACCTCTGAGCGCATGTAAAAGAAGAGATCCAAAACATGATCCATGTTGGAATAATAATTCTTATTGATGAATCTAATTACATGAGTCCTATGGTAATCAATATCAAGAAGGATGAGTATATTCATATATGCATGGATTAACATGTTTTGAATGCATCCTATGTCATTGATACTTTTCCAACACCTTTCATGGAAGAAGTCATAAATGGCATTGATGGTTGTGAGATATTATCTTTTACTGATAGGTTCTTAGGATATCACCAAGTCTAGATAGCTAAGGAAGACTACTCCAAGAACACTTTTTCTATGGAATGCAGATATTTTGCCTACATTGTCATACCTTTTGGCTTGAAAAATGCCTAGGTAGTGTTTTCATGGGTAGTATTAGAGGATTTTAAAGATTTTATCCATAATTTTATTCAAATATACTTAGATGATTGGACAATATATGGGCTAATCAAACACCACTTTGCCAATTTGAGGCTCATTCTTGAGTGCTATTGAGTATTAACAATTTCCCTAAATCTAAAGAAATGCCTATTTGTGACACCATTTGGGGTACTTCTTGGGCATATCATTTGTAAAGAGGGACTCCTAGTAGATCTAGCCAAGGTCTTGATCATTTTATGACTACCAACACCAAAAACTTAGTGTGAGGTACATGCATTCTTGGGATAGATGAACTACTATAAAAATTTCATTTGAGGTTATGCCAAGATTTCAACACCCCTAGAAGAACTATTAAATCATAATGAATAGTTTATATGAACAACTTATTACAAATCACCTTTTGAAACCTTGAAAGAAAGACTAGTTGTTGCTCATATCTTACAATTTCTAGATTGGATAAAACTATTCCATGTCCATGTTGACACATCTACTATAGAAGTTGGTGTAGTACTTGCATAAATAGGAGAGGGATATTTCGACCATCCCATCTATATTTCCAATAGGAAGCTCATGCGAATTGAAATAAAATATACCACCACTGAACTTAAAGCCTTATCTATGGTTTACGTACTAAAAAAATTTAGATAGTACCATCTGGCTACACTATTTTTTATTCTATACAAATCATGAGGATTTAAAGTATCTTATTAACAATCCCATTCTCCATAGAATAATTTACCACTAGATAGTTCTCTTCCAAGAATTCTAGTTTTTTTATAGTAGTAAAACTTGGAAAAACCAATTGTGGACTTGATCATTTATCTTGAATTGAAAATGGAAAACCTCTACATGATATTAAAGATGACCTTCTTAACATACAACTTTTCAAAGTTTCTAGGGTACTTACAGAGTTGGAGGATATTGCAGCATTCATCAATAATAATTATGTACCTATATATCTTACTTTACAAGAAAATAAACAAATTTTATTTTGGATCACACCATATCAACTCATAGTAGGATATTTGTACAAGATGGATCATGATGAGGTATTGTGCCATTATGTAATGTAACATGAGAACCTTAAAGTATTATGAGGATTACATGAAGTATTGTTGAAGGACACTATTATAGGGAAGCTACCGTGCATAAGGTGTTTCTTGCTGGACTCTGGTGGCCCACTTTATTTAAAGATTTAAAGGCATATGTAAGGTAGTGTGATATATTGAGTACATGAGAAAACTAAGTAGAAGAGATAACATGCCACTACACCCAATTCCATCTCAAGAACCAATAAAGAAATGGGCTATAGACTTTGTAAGGCCCATCACCCTTGTAGGATGAAGAATAGATTCATAGTACATAATTCAAGCAATAGACTATTTAATGCAATGAGATGAGGCATCACCAACCAAAGATTTTAAAATAGCCACTACCACATATTTTATTTGGGAAAACATTATAACACACTTTATATGTCCTCTAAGTTTTCACTAGTGATAGAGGAACACATTCCCTAAATGAGATAATTCAAATTCTGTTGGCTAAATTCATGATTGTGCATCATAAGACCACACCATATCAACCAAATGTGAATGCAATAGTAGAAGCCTTTAACAATATTATTGATACCACTTTGACAAAAAATTTAAATATTGGTTGAAATGATTGGTATGATAGGGTATCTATAGTACTTTGGGCATACCAAAACACATACAAATGCCTCAATAATAATACACCATTTAACCTAGTATATGGAAAGGAAGCAATCATGCCAGTTGAGTTCATAGTTCCATCTCTCCAAATAACATGTATAGGAAATCTTGATGATGATGGATCTTTTAAATATAGGATTGATGAAATTATGAAACTAGATGGGGCATGGTTCCTTGCTCAATGGAATCAAGATGTTGAGAAATAGAAACAAAAATCATGGCATGATCACCATATAAAGAATAAAATCTTCACTCAAAGATTGAAATTTATACTTTATGACTCTACGTTTGTGAACCACCATGGAAAGCTCCTCATTCATTTGGATAAACCCTACATAATTCATAGTATCTGATCTATTAGTGCATGTTGGCTAAAGTGAATGGATGGTCAATTCCTCCTCAAACATTATAATGGGAGTCAACTTCAGCCAATTATGATTCGATTTAAACTTATGTTATTTTAATAAGGCTTGAGGCTATTAATATTTTTTTTTACATTTTTAATAAAAAAATGTTTCCCTTGAGGTACATGACTTGTTTCTTTTTAATTCTTAGTCTATTTTATGTTTTCATGGAGGACCATGAACCCTTTTAGTATAGGGTATGATGTGAATATAAATACAAGATGTGGGTATGAAAGTTTCAAAGGTGCAAGAGTCATACATAGTGTGAAAGTGATTAAATGTGAATGAGTCATTTAATATAATAGATTCCTATCATTTGCACGACAACTAGTTTCCATTACTCCAAAAGAATGGAACAGTTGTCACCCACCTTCACATAAGGCATGGGAAGAAATGAACCATAAATGTGATAAGGGTAGTTATAACAGTAAGCATGTGAGTGGAATGATGGGACAAGTTTAAATGCAAGATTTGATATATGGAGACTATTATAAGATATGTATTTATGGCAAGAAATGACAAGGAGAGGAAATAAGTTAATGAGGTAGATTAAACAAGGAACCTATAAATAACCATGTTAAGGCCATTTTACATTTTACCTTGGTAAAATATTCTAGTGATAGATGAAATAAAGTAATACATGAAACAAAAAATTAGAGCCAAGGTCAAACACAAAGACAAACAAGATTTACAAGTGGAGGTAGATAAGTGTAAACTAAGTCTAAGAGTGGGTTGAGGCCATTGTTAGTAAAATTTGTTGTAGGTTACCAAATTCCACCATTTTTTAAGTGTAAAGCTTAAGAGATGAGGAAATTTAAATACCACAACATTTTCATTTGGGAATGTGGGACAATTGAGGGTTAACCTTCAAGCACCTCGATGGGTAATGCGGCTAAAGTGAAAAGACTTGAAAAATTACCAACTATTCTTGAAGATATAGAATTAGGTGAAGATTGGTTCCCTATAAGAGAGGATCCTTTGAAATACCTATGAGAGACACTAAGGAAAGAGCAATGCACAATATTTCATAGCAATAATTTGGAATCAGATAAAATGGTTACAAAAGTAAAGTAGATGTAGGGTTCTTCATCATAAACTACTCCACCATCTTCCCCTCCAAACATTTACATTAAAGAAATGCAATACCCTAAGTCAATTTTATATGACAAAAATTGGGTTTCAAAGGTGGAAAATCCAAACATTTTTATTATAACCATCATTAATTATGGAATGAAGTACAATTATAAAATGATTATCAGGTCTAGACCACCAACACATGAAACTAGTTGGTTTATGACCTCACTATAAAGAACCATCTAGATAAAGTTAGCCTTTTCCAACTCTTTGAACTAACATACTTTAGAAATACTACTAGCACAATTCACTTCCTCCTCTCATGCATTCATGATGATTATATCCAATTCATGGGGTCTAACATGAAGATCAACATGAAGACAGTAAGTAAAGTAATAGGACTCTAATGTATAAGACTCAATGTCCTAAATCACTTGGTAGATATGGAGGAAATTCAACAAACCACCACCATACTCATGTATCAAAAGTAGGGAAATGCAATGCATATCACAAAACTACAAGATCCCACTTTAAGTGTAGTAGTGTGGATAATCTCTACCAAGATCAGATGGATTGATAGGTGGAAGGAGGTGGATATGGCTCACCTACACACAATAAACCAAGTAGTATAAGGAGTTTATTATAATTGAGCATTGTAATTTTTCCTAGAGGATAATTGAAGATATAGAAAAGATTCATGCAACACCTAAATTATAGTTTCCTTGAGGCATAATTCTATTATTGATGATGTTTGATGAAATTAGCTTACCCAATTATAGTTTAGGATCCTTGAAGAGGGTGTATCCCCTCACTAACAAATCCCCCATCAAACACTACAAAGCCTTCACCTACCCTCACCAAATCACTCCAACATATAGTTTGAAGATGAGACATTGGTTTGATGGAATGAAGGAAGCCTTTTGAAGTAAATGGAAAATTCCCAAAGATTTACCCTCTAAAAATTAGGATCAAGTAAAATTTGCTATGAAGCAGCATTTTTCTTTGGCATATATCTGCATGATTCCATCAATGGAACCCTCCACTTGTCTCAAGTTGCCCTATGCTTTCTCAATGTGTTACTTCATGGATTCCGTGAACAAAATTCATGATGCACAATTAGTCAACTTGTAAGCATAATAAATAGACACATAGCACTATACTCTTTGAAAGATGTTTGTTTACCCCATAAATAATGGATACCCAAAAAGGATACAAATGAGCATGATCAACATCACAATGAAGAACATTTTTGTTAGAGAATAGGTACATAAAGTGTTCTATGTATTATGGCCCAACTTACATACTCAAGATGGGGAATCAAAGGAAAGGATCCCCTAGATTTCATTACAAAAGAGGACATCTAAGCCAAACATGAACATAAGTGGGTAGCAAGGCCCTCAAAAGTGGTAGAAGATAGAGGAGGCACAATCTTCTAGACTAGAACCTCATGCCCCACAACCTCCACCCCACCATTCACCTTCACCTCTATTTCCATCTTCCCACATTTCACCTTCATCAACCTTAACTTACCCATCTCCACCTTCACCACCCTAACCACCTTCACCTCCACCTTTATCTCCACCTCCTGAAGATGAAACTAGGTCAGTGCCACACCCTCCTATAGAACAAGCACCCAAAAAGTATCCCTTCCTAGAATAGATAACCATAGAATCTGACCCAAAAAAGACTCCATCTCTAGGATTGAAGGTTCTAGATGGTGATTAGGCTCATACAAAATTGGGAATAGATGTGATGGTTATTGGGAACCAACTTGATCAAGACACAAAAAAGGGGAAGGGACTAGCTAAAGGGGAACCACAACATAAAGAGGTTTCTAATCTACATGAATGATATTATTTTGATGTAGAGGATTCAAAATTGTATCTTTGGAACCATTTACACCCTTATGATGCTACCTAAAAAACTAAGAAGTAATTGTCCTTCCTACTAGAAATGTATAATGATGAACCTCACTTTAACATTCCCTTGCATTGCATTGATTCTAGCCTAAACACCCTAAGTCTTGATTACATAATGAAGTTTGATCCACAATATCTCACCCCATTGATGACCAATGTAAATTTTTTGAAATTGGCCATAGAAATAATGTGACAAAATATTTTGTTTGATTCAAACACATGCATGGCTAAAAATAAACATGGTCAGGTCATAGAAATATACAATAAAGCCTATGCTAAAAAGCAGATGCTATCTATGAAAGTGCCCTCTTTGAAATAATAACTTTAGGAGACCACTGAGGTAAATATAAGGGTATTAAAAATTTGTAAAAAAATTTAAAAAAGATCCAATAATAGCAGTGGCATAGCTTTGGATGGGGATGCCTTGGCAAAATTGGAGACATTGGTTGAGTTATTGCTCAAAAATAGTGAGCATTTTGTGTGCAAAATTGAGTCTAATGAACTCATGGAATAAACCAATGCTATAGCAGATATCTATCACAACACTTTAGGAAGAGTCAACGAAGTAATCCTAATTTTAGATGAGATTTATGCATGCATGGCATGTCCTAATAAAGTCATAGAGGCCCATCTAAATGATAAATATGTCTTGAGGCAACAAGTAGCTGATGTAGCTCTCCTAATAAAAGACCACACATAATTCACTAAGGCATTTAATGATGTAAAAATGATGGAAGATGCTATTAATAACCATTGTCAATAAATAAATGCTAGTTTTCCCACACTTTGAGGAAAGGTTGACTAGGTATTCTATGAATTATAGGACATCCAAAAGGAAGATAACACAACCTTGGAGGAGAAAATAAAGAAGATCAAGACTCCAATTCATCTTGAGGATTTGAAATTACTAAAGGATGCCATTAAATAAATAACTATTAAAATTCTTGATGTTTTTTCTCATTGGGATGAGTTGAAGAAATAACTCCTACAAAAATAACCTGATTTCCTTGAGGATGTGGGAAAAATCTACTTTAGGATGGATTAACAAATTAGTGTGGGGTGATGTTGGTGCCACAAATTTGACAAGTATTAATTCCATTCTTTGTGTATAGCATGGAAGGACAATTATCCATTTTGCTACAAGTATCAGCATGACACGGGAGAACCATGGTGTGTGAGAACCATAACATTGGATAACCATGGCATGAAGCCAATAACATGAGACTTGATCGGTGTGGAAGGATAATGGGATATAATACCCAGCATGAGAGGACCTAGTCAAAAGGGAATGTGTCATGAAGGACCCGAGAATATGGGCATGAAACAAAAGTAGAAGACTAGAGGAAAAAGTGAGAAGTAGAACATGAGGGACAGAAAGTAGTTAGAAGAAAATTTCAAGTGGGACACTTCAACACCATTGATCAAAGGTTTTGTACTATCCATCAAGGAACAAAACACTTGGCCATTATGATATAGCATAAAATGATGATATAGGGGCAAGAGGCCAAAGTTTATAGGAACAAATAATTGTAAGTGCTATGACTCTCAATTTTTTGGGAAGTTGTGTGCCATTTTTTCATAACAATTAGAATTATGACACTTGGTAAGGGCAAAACAAGTATGAAAACCCATATTGTAATCATTTTCATGATGACTTTTTGGGAGAACAATTATAAAAATTTGTCTTATAATGTAGTAAGTTATTAATGAGAGATCAATGTTTGCCATATTGTGTTATGAATGATGAAGTATTATAAGTGTTGAATTATGGATGTGATTTAAATCTAAATCATGGGTATTTTTCTTCTCTTACCACTACTATTAAATAGTAATGGTGATCCTAGTTATAGTTATAGTTAAATCTAGAATAACAAGGCTAATAGTAGTATATTTATGGTGATGAATAATCTTTTAAAAACTATGTTATGAAATATGAACAAACATATAATATTGTGCTACAAAGCCTTCAAGAACTAATATTTTTTTATGCATTTTGGGTAAGCACGCAAGACTTACCTCTCGCATGAGAGGGCTAATACATTAGCTTGTTCGGGAGAAGCTCAGTGTCACAATAGAACTAACTAAAAGAACTCAACAAACATGTATATATTATGGATAATGTAGACTTACCAATTATAGAACATTTGATATCATTTTTATATGATTAAAAAAATTTAAGAAAATACATCATTCACTACGTAGATAAGAATGGTAAAATATATTCAATGAAACCATTACCAGAACTTTATATTAATCTCTATCTCATCATAACTCCTTTACAATAAAACTAAATGTTATATATAGAGATTTGACAAAAACATTACTGATTAATGTTCCAAACATTCTCTACAAAAAAAATTAAAAACTCTCCACATTTTATAGACTCCTGATATGATTTATAGTGTTGAATACATACAAAAAGATATACAAAATATAGAATGATATGAGTCACACACATGTCCACCAATTACACTATGTGATTTTTTAGCCTTATTATAATACCAACACTTTCTTGGATGTAAACAATTGTCTCATCTCAAGACAAAGTTTTAGGAAGTTTGATTTTTTATTAAATTGAGAAAACACTACCTATTTTTAAGAAGTGATGCAGAAACATTACTTGTGGTAATTGCTCAAGTTGCTATTTAGGATTTTTCACCTCTTGTGAACCACTTAACCACCCTTGGTTTTAAAATCAGTAGCATACTAATTTATTTCCCTTTCAGGATTTCAATAGATTAACATAACCAGTTGGCCACCACATACATGGTTTTAACCAACCTGGATTTGCTTCAAATGCTTAAAGCCTTCTTATTGAAAAATTATTCAAAATTAAAAAATTGAAGTGCACATAGTACCTATAAAAAAAGTGTTGTCATGGACTATGATGGATGAAATAGAGGAGGATAAAAAAATGGTTTTGATTGAGATGTTGAATAAAGCATCAATATGGATTCTAGTGGTGGAGGTAGTTGCTAAATATGGGTCACTAGTTGTGTGGTTGTGATAATATTTTCTTGTTAGAGTTCCTTCTGTAGTTGATTTAGAGGAATGAACTTTAGCTCCTAAATAATATATATGATGGATCTATTTAAATAATATAATTCATTTTTGAACATTATATAATTAGTGATAGCTTCTCTCACCATAGTGATCTTAGTATGTAGCGGCACTTATCACTCAATTATAATTTGAATGTTCTCATCTTCCTCAATAAAGATAATGTCCCTAGCATTCAATACTTTCTATTGAATTTATTTTGATAGATCCTCCATATTATCTATATGCCTCTATGTTTGAATATCAAAAAATGTGTTGTGCAACATTTCATTCTACCATGTTTTCATGTTTTGAATGATATTTATCTCTTTATTGAAGTTACTGAATGATTGCAATGTACAATGCATCATGGGTAAAATATTGGTCTTCCATGGAAGCTTTATATTTGTCAACCTATCTAAAATCTATTTTGTCCTTGATCCATGTGTTATTAAATTATTGCTTCTAATCAATCATGTCTTGAGCTATGTTATGATCTTGATGTGCATAAATGTTGAGGACTTTCTCATACTTATTTAAGATTTCAAAAAGAGACTTTATCTTAACCTTGAGGTTTTAACCTTGTGCCTGAAGTTATTTAATCTTTTCCCAACAAACTATTCTTTTGTTAGCTATGACAAAATGGTTGTAAAATTCTTATCCTTTGACATTAATTGGTCTCCTAAAAATTGAGTGACCAAGGTAGGATTGGAAGCATCAATAAATTGATGAGTTATGATGAGGTAGGATTGGAAGCATCTATGATTTCCTACATGATTTTTGACACCTCTTATTCTTTTGGAAGGTAGCTACACCTAATTTTTTTTTGGCAAGGTTAATTAGGAAACATTAAGTGATGTTTCATGTACTATTGTGGTAATATCTAATGTCAAATTCACAGTCACCACATGAGCCTTTTCTATCTCTGCCATGAGAAGAGAATAGGTTATTTGATGTGTTGAGGGTGTAGAGACATTACATAGCCATTGAATAAATATTTAACATTTGTGTTGGGATGATTCTTATTTCACACCCCTTAAAAGGAATCTGAGTCTTGAGATGTGGAAGATGGTTTTTGGTCCTTAGATATCCCCATTATCCTGGTGAACTCTACTTCTTGTTTGGGTATGAATTATTGATTCATATTTCACTCTAATTCTACCTTGTCTTAGGAATCTTATTATAAATTAGCCTTGGCATCTACCTCCACTTTAGATTTGGCTTGTGCCTTTTATTTGGATTTGGCATCTACCTCAGCCTTACCCTTTTCCTCTTGCTCTTGGAATTATTTCTTGGCTTGCTCTTCTTGGTCACACATGACTTATTTTGTTTTATCTTATTCTTTAACCTTTACTACTACATTAACTTCATCTTTTTTTATTGTGTTTCTTTCACTTATTGATTTTCCTAATCTTTTTATTTCCTCGTAGTTTTTTCATCCTATTTGTTTTTTTCCTTTACTTTCTCATCCTTTTGATTTTTTACCTTAGCTTCTTCATCTTTTTTCTTGTTCTCCTCTTCTTGGTTCTTTTCCTACTCATCATAAATAGTTTTTCACTTTTACTCTTATTTATTATTCCTCTTCTCTACCTTGTGATACTTATTCATATCCACATCCTATACATTTTCATCCACTTTTTTTTATCATTGGAAGTTTGTTATTGTGTCATGATATCTAATTATGTGATGGATTATTATGACTATGGTGGGTTGTCTCTTTTGGCTCCTATATATGAGTAGGTAAACCAAACATCAACATTAAATTTGAATCATAATAATATGATTATTAAATCATAATTACCATATATTCTAATGCCTTTTATCTAGAAGATAATGGAGGGGTCAAAGTATTATTTAACCACGTGTGTGCCCAAATCATCTCATGGGGTTTTTTTTTGGGTCATATAGCCTATTATGGTTCAACTTCCTCAGCTAGGTGTGGTTCTACAAATGAAATCATTTGATCTTTGATTTATGGGGAAAATCTTAGCATGATATGTGTTCTTTTCTTGTTGACCAAATCTCTCTCTGGGATCTTTTACTATGGTGAGGTTGCCTATGCACTTGAGGATATTGCACTTATATTTATGTGAAAGACGTCATATTATAGTTGTTTATGTTTTTCCTCATCCACAATAGTCTATAATATTATGGATGGAGGAAATTTGGTGATAACAACCCAAACATTTTTTTTCACTTTGCTTTGCACTTGACTAGTGCATACTACCTTCCAAAATAAAAATTATTTTTCTTCCACTTGATCATAGACTTCCTTGCCTATGTCTGCAAGAATAAATTATAATAATTCCTCATCCAAAATCCCCAGCTCAACATTATTACATTCTACATTTATTTTTGGGACATGATTATTTTATAGCCATGATTTGGTGTTGTAGGTCATCTATTTTGTGGAGGTGTCAAGGCTCTTTGTGCTAGTGCCTTCAATTTTCCCTTAGTAGTCTATGAGGGGGATAATTATGTCTTTTATGATGTCTATTATTATGTTTATAGTTTTGTTAGAAAAGGTTATTTTGAGATCAAAGGTATAAACCATATTGGTTTTACTATTTTGGTGGATAAGGCTTGTTATGGTGGGACTTCTACCTTCGCATGCAACATTGTAATAAATAAGGACAAAGCAATGTTTATTGCCTTACGTAGCTCATGGAATATGATGTGAATACCATCATGTAGTATTATCATATCTAGATGTTTACTAAAGTATTATAGGACATCCTTGGATACTTGAGGGTGTGATATGATGAGGACCTAGACCTCAATCCACCATGTATTAAATTTTACCAACTATGTATAATACCTCCCCATTTTAGTCCATTCAAATTTTTAAAATGCAGTCATAGGCAAAAAATCCACATTTGGGCTGACTAGGACATTTGGATACTTCCATTATGAAAAGTAGATTAGGAAAAAATTTGATATTAGAACACTTTTGATGTTATAATGAGAACATTATCAATATTTTTTTATTTCTAAGGCCAAAAACTTGGTCCAATTAAAGTCATCATGTAACCAGATCATCCAATACACAATTTTAATGGACCTTTTGGTATCCTAACCTGAACTTTTAGTGGTATACTAAAAAATATTGGTGATGTATTTAGAGAGAATGCAAATTGATATGCTCTCTACTGAATTGATATGGATCTCCCTTGATGCCCTACTATACTTCTCTTTTGTATCTGAATGAATAGGAGGATCCTTGTTTTTATATGGATAGAGATATTTTCCATGAACTAGAAGGCATGTTGTTTATGCCATGGTTCTTGGGTTGATGAATATGGTGACATTATTATAAATATGGATACTTCCCTTATATATCAATTGAGAAGTGTCAGAATCAGTACATCTAACTACCATAAGGTAGGTAGCTTGATGAGTCTCTCCATATCATAACCTTGCATGGGGTATTAGAGAGCTAAGGATACTACTTTCACTATTGTTGGATGATCTAAGATGAAAAAATTGTATTTTTTTACATAAATGAAGTAAAATGAGTTTGGATCATGATATTTGATTTGTTGAAGCATAATTCCAAACCCCATTTATTAATTATGTACATATATGAAGGGAATCAAAGTTGTGTATGATCCATGATTTTTATTGTAGCTATGATCAAGCACTTCCTTCAGCTGAATCGATTCTAAAAAATAATATATATGTAATTGAATTAGTTTGATGAAACTAAAAAATGTCACTTGTTATCAATAATGTGTAATGTTGTGTTCCATCTAGACTTATTTATATAGATTTTCCTGCTTGAATCCATTTGATACAATGATTTGAATGTGCTATGTTGGCCACAAACCATTTTGGTTGATGCATTAATTCTAATTGATTGGTGATGATTTTACATTATCAATTATGTATTTATAACATTAGTTCATCTAGTGTCAGTTGTTTATGTGATGCACCATATTTTTAGAGATCCACTTTCCTTTATTCTACATCTTTTGATTCTGACATTTAATCAAATTTGGGAAAGATGTAATATTATAAGTGTGTCATCATTAATAGATTTTGAATGATCATTGATTTTACTTTATTCATACCTTAGATGTCAATGCCTCATCCCCAAACTTAAATTTATTCTTATGTAACCTTTGCATGTTCTCTCTCTTTCATGTTGGATTTTTCATAGATTACACTCTAAAACTCTCAATTTTCACACTTAGTTTTTATTTCTTATGATATATATAACATTTTAAAACACACACAAACCTAAAACCAAAATATAATAAAATAAATTAATAAAAAATCCTAAGCTACAAGGTGCTACTTAACACCCTCAATTTTCTATGAGATTTGATAGAGATTATTGATGATAAGGATTAAGCTTACAACCATTCACACATCTTGGAGAATGGTTCCATGAATATATTTTAAGACAATTCTTACTTACTATGAAACATCATGAATTATGTAAGTTTCCTTCCATCGAATGCACAACTTTCTTATAATTTCTCTGAATCTATTATCATATAATAATATAGCTTGATCTTAAAAGAATTATTTGGATGATCATCCCATGTTTTTAATCTCATCTTGTTATCTTCATGTGTCCATTATGTCATTTACCTATTTTATTCCATATTTTTTACATCCATTAACTATTCTTATAGATAATGTTGATCCCATAGTCTCATGATCATTGAAATGCATAGACTAGGAACTATGTATTCCATGGGCATTACGACTTTAAGTCTATAAACTAGATAAAATAGATGGAAACCTATTACACACTTTTAGTTTTTCTTATACCATCATATAATCATCCCATGGGCATTACTACATTAAGAATATGTTCATCCCAATCATATATTTGGACATTACATATCTTTACGATCATGTTTCTAAGGACATTATTGAAGGATTTTGCTTGTCTATTTACTTAAATATGATATGATGTACTTGTTGATGGCTAAAAATTGCACTTGATCTTAACCAATCAACAATGGGAAGTTTCAAGCTATGAGACAAAGCGGGTTGAAATAACCTCTAGATTTTAGAGAAGCTGGTCTCTTCTTTTGTATCAATTATTGGGAAAAGGGATAGGAGATTAAACAAAAATGCAAATGCAGGAATTGAAAACTAACTATGGTGATGTGCTTGATTGTAATCCTAATCTTAACCTGAGCATAGTGAGACTATTATAATATTCAATTACATTTAAGAGAAGACAAGTGCATGATCAATGTAAGAGATTGAAATAACAAAAACAAAGGCTCACAATGGGGAAGTCTTTTGCTGAGATACATGGAATGTAGATAGAGGCATATTGTTCAATCTTCTTAGCAGAATCTTCTAGTCATATAAGAGGTGCAAAAATCATGTACAGTCATATAAACCTTCTAGTTCAACTAAATGAAACAAAAGCAAATGACATTCCTAATCACAACCCCAGGGAATCTATAGTATAGACTACTTTGCAAATGACACAGATAACACCAACCAAGGAATGGAGCTCAAATTTCCTTAATTCATTCAGCCACATAAAGGGCACAAAAACATGCACAATTATATCAACTTTACAACTCAAAAAAATTGAGACAAGAGTAAATGATATTACTGTTCAAAACTTTAGAAGTCTGAAACTATGAGAAATTGCCCCCTCCTCTTTGATTTTACAATCCCTCTTATATAGACTTGGATGTCTCTTTTCATCGCGTTCTTTCCCACACAATTCTACTCTATGATTTACTCAAAGGGGATAGAATAGATGGTGTCTTCAATGCTTTAGATGTATTTTGGTCCTATTAGGAAAGGCCATGCTGGAGTGGGATGGCTATTCTAACCGCAACATGGTGATTCATGTCTAGTACCTCCCTTAGTGCTTGAATTTCCTCATTCAATCACCTACTTGGCCACTTAACTATCTACTCTACCTCTACTATTAAGTGACAAATAGACGACATCTTCAATGCTTGCAAGCCCCAAAAATCTACCTGATGCACTGTTCTATCTACCCAAAATAACTCTCGTTGAGATCTCCCTCCATCTTTGCCATAATAGGTAGACGAACACTCTGTTCCATTGGAATGGAAGAGGATACTTAGTTAATTCATGAAAATCATCCTTTTGTCTAAAAGGCACTAGAGAATGCCACTTAACCATTTTTTCTCTCTTTATATTTTGTTGAGGAATGCTCTCCCTTCGACACCTATCATAATCCGCTTCCTCGACACTTTAAAGTTTTATCAAAACTCAATGCATTCCTTACTCAAGTAACTCTTTAGGAAGGGATGGAACACGTGGAAGTCTTTGCATGTTGACACTTGTCACTTCCTTAGTCTTTTGAAAAATGTCTGAGACCCACCACAATCTTTATTCGGCATTTAGGTTCAAGGATGGTTTCTTAGAAGTTGACACATAGTAACCTCCACTGCTCCTAAAAAGATACGTGGCATCTTCCACTTCTCCTACTAGGTGTATGTGGTACCTTCTACTTTCTCTAGGGATGGGGTAGAAAGGGACCTAGAGAATGGCACTTGGCAGCCTCCGCTGCACTTTAACACTTAACAAAATGAAATGAAGCCTTTATGTGTTGAATGAAAGCATTGGACCCAGGAGTTGAACCAAAGTCTCTCGATAATAGACACATGGTGACTTCCATTGCTTCACTAATTAGCTCATTAAAAGTCTTTGTCAAAAAGGTAGAATGAAATGTGGGTGCCTTTATGAGACGTAGATGCTAGCACATGGTGTGTTCCACTTAACTGCTATTAGATACATGGCACATTCCATGATTCTCTAGAAAGTCATAAAAAGGGGCTCGAAAGATGCTAGCTAGCTAGCTCTATGTTTTAGAAAATTATAATTGGTAGCTTCCACTCAAATTTAATACTTAGGCTAAAAATGAAATGAAAGGGAAAAAAGGGGAAAAAGGGACCTGCTACTAGAGGGTGACACTTGGCAGCTTCCACTACACTTTGACACTTAGGCAAAATGAACTCGACCTCTTCTCCAAAACTCTACCATGACATCCAAGGAAATGTAGGAACCAAAAATGGAGTGCTCAGACCAAAAAATAAATTAACTATGATGTAGAGTAAAAATTACTCTACAGTTACTGGTGACCTCTAGGACTTTTGAGCTTGCTCAAAAACAACTCGACTCCTGCTCGATCAAAATTTCAAAATTTACAGCTTTAACAGCATTGTCTAGAAGATAGACCACTCATGGTCAGATAATCCTTACTCTGCAATTTAATGAAAGCCAAATCTAGGTTAATGATATCCTTGTGTGAAAAGGTTTGCAGGATCTAGATTGTGGCTTTTAGTTTGGACTCTAGTCGGGAAACAAGAATCAGAACAACTTCAACCTCTAAGACTAAGGAATCATCCTATAACCTTTAGAAGACTATTTGGTCCCTCTATTTGGTGAGCAGTAATGGTTTAATTTGGTCAACCATTAGCACCATCTTTGCATCTAGAAATGGGGAAGGGAGGCCTAGTTGTACCATATCTTCAATATGGTGCCTCATCTCATCGATGACTTCTTTCATGACATCGAGATAGCTCTTGCAACTATTGGCCATGGTATTGCAACTGAGCACCTCATTGACCTGCTTCATAGCAGCCATTCTATTTAGGATCCCTATAGCTACAAATGTTACATCCATTGTGTCATAGAGATTCTCTAGTAATTAATGGGAGTCTGTGACTCTTCTAGAGACTATGGCCAGATTGTTCTGTACTAAATTCTCCACCCTCTAGCATAGTTGTTGTGCATTGAGCAGGAAGGTGAGAAATGGCTTGAGCTAGATAATCTCTAAAGAGATTCTCTCCCATGTTGACTCATAGAGCTCCTTCACTAGCTTCACTACACTTACACCCCTTAGCCTATTAGCCAGCTTGATTATCAATTGTGCCATCCTCTATTACTCTACTTAGAACTGGGCTTGAAAAGCTGTAGTCTTGTTCTACTCCTCCAGCAACCTTTGTTGTGATTGGGTAACCTATAGTTGAAGTCCTTTGACTCTTCCCTACAATGTTGCATTCTCCCATCTTAGAGCTATTGCTACGTCTTTTGTAAGAGTGAGCTCTACCTTTAATGAATCATTTTGGGCCTAAATTACTCATTGAGTCTGAAGTGAAATAGTATCTTGCAACTATTTTTGTAGACTAGTTATTTCATTATCTCTCCTATTTATTTCTTTGGCCAAACTATTATAGTTTGCCTTTTCTTGGGCCAAATCAGCCTCCATCTTCTACAGTCTTCTTGATTTTTTTAAATAATCTTTTATGACCGTAGAAGTGGATTTAGTCAGCATCTTGACTCTATCTTGGGGCCTAAATAGGGACATGTCGATGGCCACTACATTCATCATGTAGTCTTCTAGCTGCATTTGATCACTTGACATAGCAATGTTGGGTGACAAATGGGTCACCATCAGTTGCTATCAGATGGGGTCAAATTGTGATCACAAGCATGGAACAACTAGTGCTTTATTATCCTTAATTCTCTTCTTCTCCAAATAGGATTCTCTTACCTTCCTAGCAGCATCAACCTATATCTGGAAGGTGGAAGGGGATGCAATATGTCCCCCTACAAAAGGAAATCCTTGTGGTAGGCCATATTAGAGAGCTATTGGTTGGCTGAGGGTGAGTTGTAGGGGCATCTTTCTAGGAACAGAGGGAGAGAAATAGGATAACATTAGGGCCTAAGGCCCTAATGATGGGGTGACTTGCGAGATGGGAATAACAGTAGTAGCAGGTGGTGTCATCTAACTGCATGGAGGCATCATACTGACAAGGTGAGGAATAGGTTGAGAGGGATGAGGGGGAGGAATACTCACATGAGGGGAAGTTTTAGTATCCTACACTGGGTACTATGAAGGCTCCTCTTCCTCCTCTAGATCTAATTAGAACTGCACCCTCCTCTTTTTGGGTGTCTCTACCTCTGGTACATTCATATCCCTTTTGCCTCTATTGTTTCCAGTGGTGCATGTGGAGAACCAAGGACTTCAATCACCCCTAATGATGTAGAATCCTGTGGTGGTGATGACACCACACTTCTTTGTTGTTCTATGGTAGTTACAGCTTACTCTGAAGTCTACAGTTGTTGGCTTGGACCCACTTCAACTTCTTGCTCTGCCCCGAGTGTTGGTACTTGGCTCATTTTTGGGATAGATATAGGGGATGGATACCATTCATCCTAGAGTTCTTCCCACCTTTCATCTGAATCTATGCCTCCAAAGGCATGGGTGGTTTGGGAAATTTCTTGCCTATATTTCCAATAGGCCTCAATTTTTTCTACATCCCATCCTTTGTTCCTGAGCATTCTTCTCAAACCAAAGGTCATCCTAAATTTAAGATCACAATCCCTCTATTTATCATAGAAGGTTTCCCATGGCATATTCTATAGCATGGGTAAATTTGTTAGTTTGACATAGAGACCAGGGTCATCTTCTATAGGGTTTTTTTGGGTCTCCCAAAAAGGGTGGCCTTCATGCGCAATCCTAGCTCTAATTCTATTTTTCCTCACTATAGAGGCTATGTAATTAGCTAGGTCATAAACCCACTTGTCCTCGACCAACAAAAACTTGAGGAAGGCCAGCTTCCTTAATAACACATTTTTAGCTTCTTTAGATTCCAAGCTTATGCCACCTACCATCCACAAGAGATTGTACATTATCCTCTTCTTATTCTTGAAGCCATATTCATTATCAACCACCAACACCTACCTGTTAATTTCTATGAATGCTAACCTAAGAGTTAAGGTCTTTGGTAGCAACACTAGCTCTGCACAAAATCCATGGACTCTAATGATTGTGTGGCAGGACCCAAAATAGAAGTCACATGGGATTGGGCAATTGACCAAGAGGTTCATGACACTTGGGAATAACCTATTTATAATAGGCTCAGGGCTAAGGCAATGGAGAACAAGGGTGATGAATAGTTTCCAAAAATCATATGGGTCACTAGTTCTTGATAAAATATGTGTCCATGTAAACATAGGGATGGTCCTTTAGGGGTTGAAAGATGGGTCATATAGGTTCAGGTTCATGAATTAGGTGAAAAGGTTAGGGTTTTGATGCAATATTAGATGAAACAAAAAGGAGGAATACCTGAATATCCCTTTTACCCTGAATTGGGTTAGCTGCTCCACAATTGAGAAAGTGATGTGTTTGGAGAAGTCTAGGTGATACTCCTACATTTTGTCAACTATCTTTAACCTAAAGAGGATGGCCATTTGCTCGACATATACCACCATGTCATCTTTCATGCTAAAGATGAGAGCCATCATCGATAGTGTGCCTTGGTTGGCAGGCGTGAACTGAGTCCTTGGTATAGGGAGCATGGGTATCATGGTATCACCATCAGCCATTTGTAACTCAGACCTCAAAAATCTTGTCTGAGTGTTGACATTTTCCCACATCCTTTGCATCCTATCAATGGTGGAGAAGGTGGCCGTACCATCATATTACAGGGCAAACATGTCCTTGATAGCCAGTGGGGTGATCTATAGAATGAAGGGGCCTTACTAAATTGTGTAGGGTTGTGGATGGAGCAAGTCCATGCATAATTCAATTATATCTAGGCATGGGTGCATAGTTAGGACAATGAACTAAGCCACTTGTGAGGTCCATATACTCATTTTGAATGTTTCATATTGCCTTACCCTAGCTCTTTACAAAAACCTTTGGTGTGCCCCTTCTCTGAGGTTCTTGCCATTGGCTCTTTGTAGGGTCAGGTCCACGATTCCATCTGCATAGTCCGTTACTTTTGACAGGTCACTAGTTTGACTGACTCCCAGGGCTTTGGTTCTTGGATAGCTTCTTAGTGGTTGCATAGGAGTTGTAGTGTATGATTTTCTAGCCAGTAATCTATCGAGGTATCTAGGTGCCCCTATTCCTTGTTGTGAAGCTGATGTTCTCACCATCTTTATGTCTCTTGTATGATACCTGGTATATGAGCCTTGTGTAAGATAGAAAATACACTCGCTGAAGCAAACTTTCTTAGGTGCTAACAATCACAATGAGAAGGATACTTTCACAAGAATGCTTGAGAGTTTGTAAACTTTAAAATTTATTAAGGGATATTTATGGGCCTATCAAGTCCCAAATAGCATTAATTTCAGGTTACCATTAGCAAATCCTACTCAATCTTTGAGAAATAGCAAGGTGGACACATTATGTGGTGTAAGGTACCTTAGAGATCTCAAAGATTTGGGGAAGCATTTAATGCAAAAAAATTTAAAGAATTAAAAAATCTCTAAGACACTGACTCTGCATTTAAAATGCTTATTTAAAAAGAAAAGTGGGAAAACAATAGAAAATAAAACAAAGCAGGAATGGGAAACTACCTAACTACATTAATTATACATCCTTATCTCCCTTTGGGATCAAAAATGAACTTTCTAACATTTTATTTATGACAAGCCAACTTTTATTGCCATACCAAGGATTGCAACGGGTATATCTTTGATGGAATGTCCTTTGCACTGGCCACATAGATTTACTTGTATTCGAATGAGTCTGAGTCAAACATGCTTCTGACCTCCATAATTTCTTCTTGTCTTCAAAATCTCATTGATTACTAGTTCTTCATGCTATCATGTGTCATCAAGAAATCACCAACTATTAGTTCTTTATTCCATGCCTTTTGATATCCATTATCTTTTGGCTCATCTCCTTCAGATTCTAGCTTTAATGCATCAACATGCTCCTTGATGACTTTATCCCCTTGAAAGGATGAATTTGAAAGCTGGTGCCCCTTCTATATACTCAGTTGAGCCTCACAGTCATCTTTTCCATATCTGGCCAATCCATAACCTTCTTGAAGGTTAGTGTTACCCATCTCAATGGCTTGATCAAGGGAGTGTCCATGTTCTTCCATATCTTCTTGCAAAATGAGAAAAAAGTTAGAAATAATCTCTTCCTCATTAGAGGTTAAGACAAAAGCCTGTAACTTATCCTCTTGTTCATTAAAGGGGGATCTATGGTGATTTCCTCCTTACCTGAACTTATGGAATCCTCTTGACTAGCTATGAATTGAGTGTACTCTTCTGCATACTCAGTTACTTCCTTTAAAATGTATTCTTCTTTGAAAAGGGATAAAGAAGAAGGCTATGATGAAAAACAAGAATCTCCTTGAGTAAGTGTGGGAGGGACTTAAGGAGATAACAAGTGTTTGGGGTCCTCTTCCCTTGCTACTATCATAGACTCTTCATTATCAGGGAAATGATCGTGATAGGTTTGGCCTTGCTCATGAACAATGGTGGCATATGTCTGATCTAGGATTTGTGGTGGTGACTATGGAGTTTGGTAGACTTGGTAGGGTTGGTTCTCATGAATGATTATCCTCTCTTCTAGAAATGCAATCAATCCACACACATCCAGCATCTCATATGTAAGCTCTTGCCAATTTTCCCTTTCAATGGGATCCCACTCACTTTTAATTAGGTCTATTGCATCCCTTACTTGATGGATGACATGATAAGGAATTTCTTGGCCATATCCCCTTCTGTTTTCAAGCTCTAACATATATTTTTTAAATCCCATTAATGATTTTTTGAAGGTGAAAATGAGGATAGGTTGAGCATGGGATGTGACATATTGGGGAGACTGGTCATAAGATTGGTATAGCTCATAACCGTCTACATCCTTGTTACTTGACATGATTCTAGGATAAGCTTATTCTTGATTAAATTATAAGGAGAATAAGACTCATAGCTATGAGTAATAGAATTATACATACCAAAAGGGATTTCTTAATGATACTACCTGATCAGCTGATGACTCAGAGTCATTATTGGTGTCGATAAAAACCTCCAAAGGCTGATTGGCTGAAGAATACACCAAATTATTCAACTCCTTGAAAGATCATCCCACTGAGCATGCCAAAAATTATTGATGGCTTAAAATTTTGCTTGATCTTAACCAATCAACAATGGGAAGTTTCAAGCTATGGGATAAAGCAGCTTGAAACAACCTCCAAATATTAGAGAAGATGGTCTCTTCTTTTGTATCAGTTGTTTGGAAAAGGGATAGGAGATTAAACAAAAATGCAAATGTAGGAATTGAAACCTAACTATGGCCATATGCCTAATTGTAATCCTAATCCTAACCTGAGCACATTGAGACTATTATAGTATTCAATTACATTTAAGAGCAAACAAGTGCATGATCAATGTAAAAGATTGAAATAATAAAAATAGAGGCTCACAATGGGGAAGAATTTTGTTGAGATACATGGAATTTCGATAGAGGCATAGTGTTCAATCTTCTTAGCACAATCTTCCAATCACATAAGAGGCACAAAAATCGCATACAGTCATATAAACCTTTTGATTCAAGAAAATGAAACAAAAACAAATGACATTCCTAATCACAACTCCAGAGAATCTACAGTATAGACTACTTTGCAAATGACATAGACAACACCAACCAAGGCATGGAGCTCAAATTTCCTTAATTCATTTAGCCACATAAAGGGCATAGAAACATGCACAATTATATCAACTTTACAACTCAAAAAAATTGAGACAAGAGTAAATGATATTACTGGTCAAAACTTTAGAAGTTTGAAACTATGAGAAATCCCCCCCCTCCTCTTTGGTTTTACAATCTTCTTATATAGACTTGGATGTCTCTTTTCATCACCCTCTTTCTCGCACAATTCTACTTCATGATTTACTCACAGGGGACAAAATAGATGGCATCTTCAATGCTTCAAATGTATTTTGGTCTTATCAAGAAAGGCCATGCTAGAGTGGGATGGCTATTTTGACTACGGCATGGTGATTCATGTCTAGTACCTCCCTTAGCACCCGAATTTCCTCATTCAATCACCTTCTTGGCCACTCAACTGTCTACTCTACCTCTGCTATTAGGGGACAAATAGACGGCATCTCCAATGCTTGCAAGCCCCAAAAATCTACTTGATGCACTATTCTATCTACTTGGAATAACTCTCGTTGAGCTTTCCATCCATCTTTGCCGTAACAGGTAGACGGACACTCTATTCCATTGGAATGGAAGAGGATACTTAGTTAATTCATGAAAATCCTCCTTTTGTCTAGAAATCATCAGAGAATGCCACTTGGCCATTTTTGCTCTCTTTATATTTCATTGAGGAACACTCTGCCTTCGACACCTGTCATAATCTACTTCTTTGACACTTTGTAGTTTTATCAAAACTCACTACGTTCCTTTCTTGAGCAACTCTTTAGGAAGGGATGGAGCACGTGGCAGTCTTTGCATGTTGACACTCAGTGCTTCCTTAGTCCTTTGAAAAATGTTTGAGACCCACCAAAATCTTTATTCAACAATTAGGATCAAGGATGGTTTCTCAGAAGTTGACACGTGGTGACCTCTGCTGCTCTTGGGAAGATATGTGGCATCTTTCAATTCTCCTACTAGGGGTATGTGGCACCTTCTACTTTCTCTGGGAATGGGGTAGAAAGGGACCCAAAGAGTGACACTTCACAGCCTCCACTACACTTTACCACTTAGCAAAATGAAATGAAGCCTTTATGCCTTGAATGAAAGCATTAGACCCAGGCGTTGAACCAAAGTCTCTTGGTAGTCGACACGTGGTGACTTCCACTGCTTCGCTACTTAGCTCATTGAATGTCTTTTTAAAAATGGTATAATGAAATGTGGGTTCCTTTATGAGACATGGATACTGGCACGTGGTGCATTCCACTTAACTACTACTAGATACGTGGTACATTCAATGGTTCTCTAGAAAGTCACAAAAAGGGGCTTGAAAGATGCCAACTGGCTGGCTATATGTTTTGAAAAATGACACTTGGTAGCTTCCACTTGAATTCAATACTTAGGCCAAAAATGAAATGAAAGGGACAAAAAGGGGAAAAAGGGATCCACTACCAGAGGGTGACACTTGGCAGCTTCTGCTGCACTTCGACACTTAGGAAAAATGAACTCGCCCTCTTCTCCAAAACTCTGCCGCAATGTCCAAAGAAATGTAGGAACCAAAAATGTAGTGCTTGAACCAAAAAATAAATTAAATATGACGTAGAGTAAAAATTACTTTATAGTACTTTTATGGTGTGATATCATAAACTCCTCTATCAGATTCTTGATGGTGTTTTTTAGTAAATGTGTGCCTCTAACATTAACCAATTTCAAAGGACATCCAAATATATTTATAATATTTTCATAAAGGAACTTGGATTCATCTTTATTACTATAATTAGGTGTCATAGAAGCTTCCAACCATTTGGTGAAGTAGTCCATCATAGTAATTATATATCTTTCATGACTATATTTACTAGGTAGATTGATTGGACATACAAGTTTATTATTTATTATATAAATGGTTTCTCAACTAACATATGATTCAACAATTCATCTCTTTAATAAAGCTTGTCCATACTTTGGCAAATGTCATAGTGTTTTACTACTAAATGTGCATCTTAAAATAGAGTAGGCCACCATAGATCACTTTTTAATATATTCCTTTTAGTAATTTCTCCTAGAAAATTTCCACCTATGATTCCATGATGTGCCTCCTCAAGATGTTGTGGTTTCTCACATTTCAAATCCACTCTAAAAAATACACCATCTTTCCCCATTTTGTATAGAAAACCATTAATAATGTTGAATGGAATATCTTTTTTGATTAACTAATTTTTGTCACTTTCCACATAGTGCACAAAAAATTCTTTGTTCTACGAAATTTGTTATATCTTCCATTTTTTTGGAATCATGAAGACCCAAAACATATGAGCATCCAGGGATTTATCTTCAATTTCTTCTAGTTCTTATCCATTATGTATTCATCTGAATTGGTCTAGTCCCACATTTTCCCAAACTAGATTAAAATTGATTCTAAAATGAAAATATTGAAATAACATAAAACAACATGATATACTTCCTCTGAGCATGGGATTATTGACCAAGTATTGTAGAACTTGATGATCAATAAATAATTTAAATATAATTTATAGAAGTTAGTGTCTAAACTTATAAAGTGTGAGCACCATTGAAAAATCCTCTCATTTTGTAGTTGTATAATTTCTTATTTACAACTAAGAGATTGTGACTTGTGAAGTGGATTGGAGGTATAATACTCTATCTCCTAATTGTGTGAGAACAACTCCTAATTTATTTGCTAAGTCATATTAATGAACATTAAATGGTTTGCTCGATTTGAGAAAGATAAAATGGGGCCTTTAACTATTCTCTACTCTAGATCCATAGAATTATTTGGCACTTATTAGTACATTCAAACATGGTGTCCTTGAAAAATAAATTTTCTATGGGGAAAGATATAGTTACATATAATTTTATGAATTTCCTATAGCATATTGTATGACCCAAGAATAATCACACCTTAGTAGAGATTTTAAGAGCTGGCATGATTAAAATAACTATGATTTTGGCTTGATATACAAAAATCCCATCACTAAATACTATGTGTCCCAATAAGACACCAAAAGATGTGAATAAAAACCACTTCTTTAAGTTTAATGTAATACACAGATCTTAGTAATGTTCTAACATAAGTCATAGCTTAGACAAGTGCTCCTTAAATAAGGAAAAGACAACCCAATCATCTAGGTAGACCTCAAGAAAATCATGGATGAAATATTCAAAGGAAGTGACCAAAACCATAGAGTACACATTTAGAGAATTATTGGACCCAAAAGACATTACTTTCTATGAAAAATATCCCCATTTTATTGCAATTTTTTGTTTTGTTTTTATCCTCTATTGTGATTGGAATCTAATTGTAACCACTAAACCCATCCATGAAAGAATACACTTCATGTCCTATGACTGAATCCAATACTTAATTTATGAATCAAATTGTGAAAATATCATTAATATAGGCATCATTAAGTGCATGATAATCCCTAATAATTGATTTCTCCATAATTCTTAGATTGCACCACCACAAGGCTAACCCAATGTACTTTTTTCACTACAAGATGATACCTAATTCTTTCATCTGATCTAATTTAGCCTTTAATTTCAAATTCATGTTAGAATTTAACCCATATGGAAACTTTTTGATAGGAATTATGCACTCATTTATATTAATGTTAATATCTTTTAAAGAATGGTATACCCATTTCAATTTTATTAACTTTTTTGGAAATACATCCTAGTAATCTCATAGTAGTTGTAATCCTTTTGAAATATAATTCTACATCCAATAGTCACCCAAAGTCACAAGATTTTACATTGATTCATATTTCCTAAAAAATTATTTAATGGCTCTTGATAAATTTTTTTGGAACCACTTAGATAATGGAACATTTCACTATTTTATGTCCTTGATATTGAATATTAAGATTTCATAGCTATCGATATTCATTTCATTTTGTAACTTTGGATTGAGGCTCCTTTACTTATTTCTATGGTTCAAACAATCCCTTAAGAAAATAATTCCTCATTATTATCAATATACTCTATTAGATATAATTCATTTATGATCTTAATGTAAGTTTTGATGAAAATATTCTCCTTCTATTTGTTAGCCCTGTAATTTTAGATAACTACATTCAAATCACTAGATACTTTTTGATGTGAATATGAATCTTTCATAGTAATTCAATATTTTGCTTGACCATAACATAAAAATATTTTAAATTATTTAGATATTTATGCACAAGATTAATCTCATCCTAAAAACCAAAATTCTAAATGAAACCATGTTTTATGTGTATCCAATTCTTTGTCTCCCATCCATGTTCCTAGTACATGTATGAGTTTGTTGGGATTACTACAAGATTATATATAAATACGTGAGCCTAGTATTTGGATTCTATAACTTATAAATACCACACACCCACACACTTATGAATGTGCATTTCTTATCACTATCATTCATATTAAAATGGTCATTATTCCCTTACATTAGGTGGTATATGTATTCAAGCATGGAATAGTTCACAAACCTCATTCCATTGTAACTAGTTTGCCTTATGGACTACCCACTAAGTCATAACAACTCCATTTGGTGAATATTTTATTACACTCATCCTCTATCTATAATAGGGACATGATGCACTAACCTTAACATGAATTGATTCAAATCATCAGTTGTAAAATATTGAGGTAATTGATGTTTTTTGGCAAAAACCATTTGTATTGGATGTGAATCATTATCTACCCTTTTCCAATTAAACATATGAGTATATTATTCAACAATGATTGAATATGCAATTTTCCAAGGTAAAATACCTTATTTTATTGGCTCGATGTAGTCCATATCCATCACACCCACTTGGTAAAATAAATCCACTTCAGATCTGGTTGGTGATCACATAGATGGTGACCTAGATGCTTATATTTTAAATTATGAAACTTAATATTTTATTATCATATGCTTTGGGAAAAATATTAATTTTTTTAATCTACTATTGAGGCTAAGTTTCTAGTTTGGAAGCATGATATTTTATATCTCATAGAGTGTTAGGATTAAATTCTGTATGCACCTTAAACCATCTCCTATCTCTAAATATATCTCCTTGGGTATGACGTATGGATTATTATCATATTTTTTAAGTGTTATAATGATAATTTTATCCCCTTGGTGTGCCTCTAGCTAATTTCACAACATATTAATGGTCATATGACCATCATCAGCCCATTTATTACCAATTAATGTAGGATAGTGTGTTTCATCAATCTTCATGTCAATCACTTCAAAATATTCTCATTGGATTAATTTATAAGCATTTATTTAAAAATATTCCATTTGACCAATATGATCTACCATACCATAGTTTGCAAGGCTTAACATCACTATACTTGAGCTACGTTTTGGTCATCCAAGAGCTCTTACATAGATCATGGGATAATATTGATTATTTTTACAAAATAAAACACAATGTTGGGTACTTAATATCATGCAAACTAAATATACATAAAATAATCAACATACTAAAGTTTATTAGTTTTTACATATTAGACTACCTTATTAGTGAATTGTTTCCCTCGTTGTGTGAACTACAAGAGGTTTAGCAGAATATTTGTGAAATTTTGAGATAAATATTCATTTATTAGTGTACTTATAAGTTAATAATATCTTAAATATAGTAGCTACCCCATCCTATTATATGATACACAAATTTTCCATAAATTTTTTCATCAATGGTTGTGTCATCACCCTCTTATGTAGTCCAATGTTGAATGTTCTATAGAGCTGGATCTACTTGGTACATCATACCATTTTTTGTCATAGTTTTAGGATATTTATCATGATGAAAGTTTTAGATTCATTATTCTTGTTATATTTATAATAGTCAAAATCTTTGATTTTCATGTGATTGTCTAATGATTACTTGTAAGAATGCATGGTTCCTTAGGTACAAATTTAACTAATTCACATTTCACATTAGCTTCTATTTTTTCTATCTATTTAATGATAGTAAATTATTAGTATGTTGTTGGTATGTAGATATGAAATACATAAAATACATTTACATCTAAGGATTGGTTCAAAAAATTTGTGTGAATTGGTTATACTTTCCACACAAGTAGAAAAAATTTGGTGGACACACTGGTCATTCATAATATATGTGATTTCATCTTGATATCAAGTAGCCTCCCTTGTATCATCTTTTTATTTTTTGAAAACACCATCCTAACTGGTGTTCTCCCTCATATCCTCCTTTCCTTAAGGGTGAATCCCATACTTGTTTTTATTGTCGATCATATTGCCCATACATTCCCTAGGGAGAAGATGGATTCCAACCTATTGGTTATTATTATGGTGATGAAATGTTCTAAGGTTGTTAATAATATGGAGATGGGGAATTCATCCTATTGGGTAATGAATACAATACATAACCTATGAGAGCATATGTTTTATCCTTTTGTTATGTTGGAACCCATCTAAAAATAATCTACACTAAAGTTGTCATATCCATAATTGGGACTAGAGTACCTAAATTTATATATGGAATTTGTTATACAGCTAATGTGAAGAAATTATTGGTGATGTATTATTTAAATTCTTATAGCATTGTGATTTTTTTATCATGGTTATGGGACTTACATAAGTTATAGTACATAGATTGAACTTTTTGAGTGTACTATTATAAAAGATAGAATTTAGTATTTGCGTGTCCTACTACCCTATAGATGTCATAGGATGATACCTTACCTTTAATGTAGTCATTTATGTGGTTTCCATCCTTCCCACTTTCCATATAACATATGGATATCCTTGTATTGTTAATTTTATATATTTACTCTATTTTTCATAAAACAACTAGTTTTACATCTATTTTTGTAGTAGCATGTGGGGTATCACCATAATCTTCTATGTAATTCACACAAAGCATAGTTTCCCAATCATTTTCTTCATTTTAAAACTATGTTTGAACAATGTCAAACCTGATCCTAGGTTGTAGGCTTTACACAAATGATGTGTATTTATTTGTGTCTTCTAATAAAAAGTCTACTCTATTTATTGCATCTAAAAATATACAGTCATAACTTGACACTAACACTCCTGATTTTTAACTAACTTCTTTTAAATCCTAAATTATCTAGCTCACACATTTCTTTACTCTAAATTCACTTATCATCTGGTCTTTATCTTTAAAACTCAATGGGTTATTGTCTTTTTTTTTAAACTCCAAATATCTTCTTGCTAAAGATCTTATGTGATCACACTTATTTGTATCATTTTTAGTTACATTCTTGATATGTCATTTCATTTCACTTGTAATAAAATACTACTCATGGTAACTAGACTAGAAATATGATGTCAACATGACAAAAAATCTAGTATTAAGATCCATCCATATTATGGTTATACTTGTAGTCGGTGGAAGTAATGGAGTAGTCTAGATTGGGGTCTTTAGCAATGCTTTGAAATTGGGTACAAATTGAAAACATACTTTAGTAAATTTATCCCTATATAACAATGAATTTTATGTCATAAATATACTTTCCAAATTTATTCATAAAATATTTGAACCATTTACTATCTTTATGGTTAAATTTTTCACTTTTTCTCCTTTATTTTGATAAATTAGGCAAATGGGATGTGTACCCTTGAAGTGAATGATGCATGTCTATAAATTATACTACACCAGAACATGAACTTACTCTCATCTTGTGACTTTCCATAACTTATTCTCAAGACTGGTCCTTTTGTTCTCCAAACAATATCCTTCCTTCTATGTACAATCTAAAACTACTTTTGAGTAATCTACATGATCTTGTGTTCAATTTCCATTTTATTCTATCTCTTCATCACCACTATCTATTTTTGTGACTTTTGTGTAGATTCTCTTTTATTGGGCCCATTTCTTTACCCATCCTCATCCTCATCCTTTCAAAATTCTCTTGCTCTCCCATGAGCTTCCATTCTTTCTTTGTCCTTTATATTGTCTACTTTACTCCTTCTCATAGCTATATTCGAGATTATTTTATTTATTACATATTCTCTATTTCCATATGTCTCACTCTAGTCCTAAAATTAACTTTTAACTTTTTCTTTTATATTTTATTCAAAGGATAACCAAAACAATCTCACTCTCTTGACTTATTCTTGATGCTAACTCTCTCAAGGTTCTTATATTCACTTGGTGAATCAATGACTAAAAGGTTATAAAAATGTTTTATGGTTATTAGTGTTTGAATCATACTTATAAGGGTCTTATTAGACCTCTCATTCCATTTATAAAAATCTTCATCACTTATTTATCAGCCTTTGCAACTTCCTTCACACAATCAGTTTTAGTAGCCTTTTTTAAGGCCTTTTCTACCAATATGGTTCCTTATAGATTAGTTTCGAAAAAAATTGGATATTTTATACTACCCTATATCCTTATTAACCTCTCTATGAATTTTCAAAACCTAAATCCACATGCAAATCACTTTTGTATCCTCTTTTAGGTCATTGTTAGGCTTAACTAGGCCTTTCTTACACATACACACACATAGTTCTTTACACCTATACATTTAGATATGAAACGCAATTAAACCTAAAAAATAATTCAACATGCATGGCCACTTGTTAGGTTATAAAAATTGAATAATTTTCACAAGTTATAACATCTAAAAATTACATTTAATTGTTGAAACCCTAGTTTAGGGTTGTTTGAGACTGTAGGTGTCCAATAGGAGAAAGTTTGCTTTATCACCCATTCAATCCATTCTCATGAAACTTCAAAAATTGTCCTAGTTCTATCTAAATTTCATACAAATTTTCCAAGAATTGGGTGTGTATTTTAACACCTCTATTTCACTAAATACTCAAAATCATGTCTAATTTTGTGTCTAGACATAGTCTATAGAGCCAAAGAGGGTATGGTTTTAAGATTTATAAAGTACATGTTGACCAAATTTTAATTTTTGGTCAAATTAGGTACCCATAGTTAAGAAAATGATTTCTTAAGCCTATAATTGGGTGTAATGTATTGTCATGAGGTGAATTATAGGTTATTTGATGTCAATTAATGTTTTACTAGCTTTTGTCATTTGTTTCCTACGTCCATTTATCATTTTAAGTCATTTTAAGGGTCAAAAATGGTAAAGTTAATTATTTTTACATATTTATTAGTAAATTTTAAAGTTTAAACTATTGATGTCATTCCCCATGTGTCCACAAGTGTTTTAAGTAACTGAAAAAATTGAAAATTTATAGGTTAATTAGAAGAAAGTCAATTTTCCTAAAGAAAAGGAAGAAAATGACACATGTATGTCTCCTTGGGAAGAATTACACATGTTAGGAGGCCATGGAAAATATATTAATATTCCTAAATAGAATATTTATATTTGGTTTGATCTATAAAATCCATTTTTTGTTTAAAACCAGTCTCTCTTTTTCTTTCTTTTTGGCAGATTGAAGTGACTTATAGTTTTTTGCTCAAATGACTAACATAGGGGGTTTAAAGAAAATTATCCTAGGGGAATATTATAAACTTATATACATTAAAATAAATATAATAATTTTTGTAAATGGTGGCATGTTCTTCATGAACCATTCATTTGATGTTTAGCTTCCAAAATTGTCTACTTATCCATGCATCATGTTAGTTTTCTCTTGGTTTGAATAATTCTATATGAACCAGCTATTGATACTACTTATATAGATTTTTATATTCTTCCTCTAATGTTCCAAAAATTTGGTTTCATGTTTAATAAGGTTTTTGGTCGATAATCATCTCAATTTGTAAGAGGATGCAATTTTCTGAGTGGTAGGCAGTTTCACCATTTCAAGGAGTTTTGTGCCTCATCAAAGGATATAAAGGGTTATTTTAGTTTCATATAAATGTTTTTAGTGTCTCCCTAACCCCTCATCACCTTTAATCTAGGTCTCCTTTATTTTCATGTTTTCAAGCCCATGTCTTTGCCATGATAGACTAATCATTCAACAAGTTGTCTACCTTTTTCTAGTTACTTAGACTTGTTTTGTGCCATTATAGGCTATATGATATTAATTTAAACATTTTAAGGAGGTTTCATTCAAATTTGAGGACTTATGCAACATATTATTTCTCAATTCCATCTTCATTGCCTACATATAGTGAAATGCACACCTACAGGTGGCTGAGTAGGGTAAAAAATGGTTTCAAAGAAGATGAAACCATTTGACACTTAATTAAATCCTTTTTAAGAGGATCAAACTTTTGAAATATATATAAGTGTATAAAGAGAAAATGGAGTGTGAAAATATCTTGAAAGGACAAGAGTCTTGGTTTAAGGAGACAATCCCTAAATTGACCAAACAAAGGCCCAAGGGGATTTTATGGACCTCTTATAACATGCTTACAAGGTGTTCTAATCGTATAGATTGATAGACATCATTTAACCTAGTATAGAGAGGGGCTATGCAAAGTATGAGGATCAAAATCTAAATGGAAGATAGAAATGAAGAGCCTTAGACATGCTCCAAAAAACACTAAAATGTCTCAGTAATGTATAAAACCCTGAGAAGCAAATAACCTCTTAACACCCTAAGGAGAAATTACACATTCCTTCAAGATAAAGAGGTTTCATGGTTTAAAGGAACACAAAATGATATTCAAATCATATATAAGATATAATAAGTGATTTTTGTTCCTCTTTCGAAACATACTCCATACACTATAGGAAGTAGACACCTACAGTCAAGATAGGGTAGACAATGGCCTTATTTTGATGCCTACGTGGTGTTTTGAGACTCTTAGTAAGTGAATACTAGTTAATTAATGTATTTTTTAAACTAAATGGATTAAATGTATGTTCAAGGGGATTCTAAGAATCATAAATAGTTACAAATATGAGCAAGACACCAACAAGTAGGGTTTAGAAGGAGAACATCTCAGTTTAGGATAGTTACCTAATTTGATATCCAAAGTAGTGTCCTAAGAAATTATAAGGAGGATAATAGTTCACATGAATAAATGGTTTCCTAAATAAATTAATTTAATGTCACTAGGTACCATGGTTGACCTTATTTGAAACAACTTCCACCTACAACAAGGTTAAGGGCAGTTGTCTCAGTCAACTAGGTATGAAGACAAAGTAGTGTTCACTTGGGATCTTAATGATGTTTGAGCCATTTAAAGGGTGGATACGAGTTAATATAAATTATAAGATATATATGGGCTAGAGGAGTATTTAAAAATAACCTTTTAAATGTATCCTAATTCAAACACACCTACAAGAAGTATTATCCTAGTCAGCAGGGTCAATTACAAGGAGTCTCAATTAGAGAGATAGCTAGTTTTCATGTGTTCTACTCATGTTTAAATCATAGATAGGTGGTTAATGTGACCAGAAGTGTCTTATGACTTCATAATAAGTTCAAGGATATATATAAACATCTTTTAAAAATAAACAATATCATATGCACCTTAAGGGCAGAGGCAAAGCATATGTCCCAATTAGTAGACATTAAACTTAATCTTGGAGAAAAATTGCTAAAGTAGAGTAAATTAAAACCTAACATTGATCAGAAAGTGGATGATTGATTAAATATGAATGGTATTGGTTTCATAAAACCCTCCAAGGATCAATACCATATCACAATAAGATATAAAAACTCCTATCTCAATCAAGCAATAGAGAACTTAGTTGTGGTTAAGGGTGTATGGGAAATGATCTATAGTGAGGTAAAGTGATGGATGGTATATAAAAATGTACAAAATTGTGTTTTAAATATTATATAAACATATTACTAGTTCAAATCAATTGAAAGAGATGTCTCAAAACAAGCAAACTCAATCCCATGAGAATGCTACAGACAGCTTGCACTCCAAGAAGTTTGTTTCTGAAATGGAGTAGGTTAGGGTATCTAGACACCTAAAAAAGGGATATAAAGTTTTAAAAATAATTTTAATGAGTTATAAAATATAATAAACTTAATGTTTTCTCTAATAATATAGGTTAATTTCCTCCTATTTTATCTCTGATAGGGGGCACTTCACCCTTGTATAAACCCTATAAGTTTAGGAGAAAAAGCATGGGAGGTGAAAAAAAAGTTAAAGGAGCTTGGAAATAAGGTGTATATAGTTTTAAAACACATAAATTATCTTAAGGAATAAATTAAAAAATGATGAAACCAAGTGAAGTGTTCTGGACACCAGGTTTGCAAGCTAACCTAATACATAAGGAATAGACCTAATAGTGATGATGGCTCTATTATAGGTGATTATAGAAGACTATGCATACAACCAATGAATGGAAATGAATTTATGAGAGCCTCCAAATATATTATATTAATTGGACCTATCCTTTATTAGTTAAAATTTACTCAAATAGACCTAATAATTAAGGTAGTTTTTTGTGCAAGAAAAGGAGTTTTAGGCCACTTTACATAGATTTAATGACTTGTTTGGACACTTGGACATCTAAAAATTGCATGAGTTATCCCATGTTCTCCTAAAATTAAAAAATAAATCCTTGTATCAAATTTAAAAGTGTCTTTGTGACCCTTAGACTTTTATTCTCCTCCTCTCTCTCTCTCTCTCTCTCTCTCTCTCTCTCTCTCTCTCTCTCTCTCTCTCTCTCTCTCTCTCTCTCTCTCTCTCTCTCTCAAACTCTATAAGAGTTAGCCATTTTGGCATTATAGAGGATGCTCCACCTGAGTATGGTGAATCCTTGCTCATTTGTATACTTTTTTTATAAATAAAATGACTAAGTGTTACCTCTTCCATGACATTAATTAGTGTGTTTCACTTTAATTATAGGTTTTCTTAGTGAAGACTATTGATTCCTTAGCAAGTTGTCACATTATTTCACCTATTTGCAACCTCTTCTTGTAGGGCATGTGAAGTGTCCCAGAAGATGTCCATGTTTAAGTGAGTTTTTATTTTCATCAGTGCCATTAAATGCCTCTTTTGTAGTCCTCCTACCATAAAAAATTCTTCCATTAGCATAAGACATTCTTCCATAACCTCATAATGTAATATTGATGCAAGAAGGCTTAGATTGGAAATGTGTATATTTTGGTTGGTTTCTTGGTCTCAAGTGTAGAATGAAATTGGTTAAAAGTCATCAAATTGATTTGGTGTATAACCTCCTTAGTTCATATTTAATTTTAGTTATCTCTCTCTTTTCTCACTATAAAATTTAGTTGTAGCTTCAATCCTAAGTGGTACATCAAGGGAACTAGCCCTATCTAGAGATTCACCTAGTTCCTTAGGCTTCCCACAAGCCTAGAGGTGATTCTATTATGCCAATTAGATGAGGAGAGCTTTGTCATCTCCTCAAAGGGTGAAAATCCAAGTGAAAATAGTTTTTGGCATGCCGAATGGGACTTTTGCTCTAAGAGTTGGAGGATTTTGGTGTTGTCCTTTAACACATCAGCCTTTAGAGGCATCCTTTTAGGCATCAATAACGACTCCAAAGACATATCAACTGGACAATCAACCCATGTTGTCCTTTGAATATTTATGATAACATATTTCTTTGTCTTTGATTTCAATTAAGATTCATGGCTAACCTTGGATTTGAGTTTTTTTCTCTACAAATTGGTGAAACATATCCATCTTATCCCATTCTCTATAAATATGAACAAGATCTTAGATAATCTTGTTATGATCATTATCAGTCCTAATATGACCATATTCATCCTTATCATGAGTTATATCATTCATATAACCATCCTTCTCAATTATTTACCCCTCTTAGTCAACCTAATCCTTTCTCTAATGACCCATTTCCACCTTCAAGAAACCACTTCTAGGCTGAGAGATACATGTTAGATCTTGACACATAAAGAGGACGTGGTATAAGATTTCCTAATAATGCCATTCAAAAGGTAAGAGATGAATTGTAATTGGTAAAGAAAGAAGGGGTACCTATTAACAGAAATAATTGGTAAAGGTTCACAAGTGAGATGCTTGATGTGAGTGTTTTAGTCTCTTCGTTATAAGATAGGTTAGAAGTTCATGAAAGGCAGCCTCACCATACCTATTAGCCTTCATATCCATTTTCCTAAGTTTCATATCGGCCATATATGACCCCTACTCATGAGTCAAACCAAGCTTATCAAATTCATATTCTTCCTAATCAGTTGGAGGAGAGTATTGAAACAAAAAGTCTTATGTTTAAGGCTAATCTTGATTGGTAGATTTAGTTAGCTAGCATACATATACGTCAGTCTATGTTAGAAGCAAAGGAAGTGGATTTCAAGCCTACTTTTCCATCTCACATACCATCCTCACTAGCTAAAAAATAAACTAAAAATCCCAAATCCTAAGATGGATCAAAATAGTGGAATCATGAGGAAAGGAGGACAAAAGTTTTGACCAAGAGTGTGAAGTTGAGAATACATCTAATCCTAACATCCCAATTTGTATCAAGATAGTAGAGTCATGGGGTAAGAAAGAAGATTAATCATTATACAAGAGTGTGAAGTGGAGAATGTATTTTATCCTTTGAAAGTCCCTCCCACCATTCCTCAGGAAGTTTCCTCTATTCCATGGCAGCCTTCATGTAATCTTTATTCCCATTATGATTCCTATCAACTTCAAGAGAAGCTTTTCCAAGAGAACCTAGCCAAGTAAATGAAAGAACTAAAAGTAAAGATGATAATGCTAATTCAAGGAGAGATGGAAGGTTTAGACCCAGAAGAATATCCTATGCCTAAACACACCCCATCTTCCCTTCCTAAATAGCTTCCCAAAGAGTATCTTACCTTGCATTCTCAATCTGACTTTGATCTTTATATTCCACCTCCACCAACTAGTTCATCTTATCCTTACCCCATTACCCTTTGCCTTGATGGACCTATGATTTGGGAACCAAAGGAGGATCATCTAGTTGATAAAGAAAGATAACTCTTACTTGAAGAAAACCTACCTCCTTGGTAACCTCGTTGGGCTAGATCACATGATTTCAAGATGCTTAGTCCTGGCATCACCATGAAGGAGGTTGAAGATCTTACAGCCCTTGACAAAATAAATTAGATTATGATAGCTTAAGTTCATTTTGAAATCCCTCAAGAGGTCTTAAGTGATGAAGATAAGGTATGTCCTTGTGTTGAATATCTTTGCTTGCTTGATGATGACTAATGTTTTCTTTGTGTTGTAGAACCTATCTTGAGAGAGGAAAATCAACAGGAAATAACTCTAGATGATCTAATCAAAGATAAAGAAGAGGTGATTTCTTGTGTGGATATTTTATATTGGGTTGATGAGGATGTCTTCCCTTTTCTAAAGAGTAAGAAATGATGATAAAATATTTCATCACTTTGCAAGATATCATGAATGCTAAAGTTCTTCATCAGCCTTTGCATGATTTGTTTGAATTCATTGGAGTAGGTTATACTCCTCTTTAAGGAGGCTATGAGCTGGTCAAAGATGGAGAAGGCAACATTGGTACATAATTAATTATGTAAATGAAAATTATTCTATCAAATCTTTACTTTCATGAAGCATTTGAATTTGATGATGACATGTTTGAAGTCATCAAGATGGGATATCATCCTCTCAATGAGTTGGGAAAAACACACCAACTCTTCAAAGATGGAACAAAATCCTATTTGCCTCAATATTTTAAGGAAAAAGAAATCAATCCTCTTGGAGACGTGCCTACTAAGGGAATACAAGTTGACTATGAAATGAAGAGTGGATAGAAACATGAAGTCTGTAAACATGTTCAAAAAGAATATATATATATATATATATATATATATATATATATATATATATATATATATATATATATATACACACACACACACACACATATACATTAGAGACATTTTTAGGATGATCTACTTGATATCAAATCAAGTGAAGCTCCAAGGAAAAGGTTTGATCCACAAAGCAATCAATCCAAAAAGAATCATGCTTGGAACTATGTTTCATCTTACCATGAGGATGATTCAAGAAGTTTTCCTTTTGATACTAGAAAAGAGGTTTGTTTAGTTGGTAGTTGTGCATAATAGGTTGTTTCCTAATTCTCCTAAGTGCTTATGCACATGTGTGTGTCTTGTGTTTTTAATTTCTTTCTTATGTGTGTCCTTTTCCTTTGTGTGGTTGAGGTAGTCTTAATTATCTTATTTTGATCAAAATTGAGTCCATGGTCAAAGTCTCTTATTTGTCTTAGTCCCTAGATGACTCCATAAGCCCAATGGACTGATAAGGCTACTTGTCTAGTTAGTATAGCAGGCATATTACCCCTATGAGTCACCAATTTATTAACCAAATTTGACTTTTTGGTCAAATTGGGGCACCCCTAGTAAAAAACTTGATTTTGTAAGCTTTTAAGGGGGTGTAATTTATTATCATGAGTTTAATTATAGGTTATATTATGTCAATTAATGTTTTACTATCTTTGGTCATTCGTTTCCTAGGTTGATTTATCATTTTAAGTCATTTTAAGGGTAAAAAATACTGCAAAATTTTGTTTATAGAGGTTTCTTGGGTAACATTCAAGTTTAAATGAATGATTTCATGCCCCATGTGTCTACAAAGTTCTTAAGTAATTGAAAAAACTAAAAACTTGTAGGTTAATTAGAACAAAGTTAGTTTTCCTTAAGAAAGGGAAGAAAATGACACATGAATGGATCCTTAGGAATCATACCACATGTGAGGAGGACAAGTAAAATTGATCCATATTCCCAAATCTCATGTCTACATTTTTTTATCTAAAAAAGTTATTTTTTGCTCAAAACCATTATATCTATTTTTCATTCTTCTTGCCAGACTAAAGTGACTTGCAAGTTTTTGCTTAGTATAGATAAAATAAGGGATCTCAATAAAAATTATCCTTGGGTAATATTATAAATTAAAATATATATAATATGTTTGAGGAATGGTGGCCTGTGCTTTATGAACCATTTGTTTGAAGTTTGGCTTCCAAAACTCCCTCCTTCCTTGTGCACCTTGTCAGTTTTCTCTTGGTTTAAACATTTTAATACAAACTAGATACTAATATTGATTCCAAATATTTGTATCTTCCTCCTATAATTTTACCCACACTTGGTTTCATGTTTCATAATTTTTTGAGGCGCTAATCATCTCAATTTACAAGAGGATGCAATTTTCTGAGTTATGGGTAGTTTTACCATTTATAGGAGTTTTGTGCCTTGTCAAAGGAAATAGAGGATTGTTTTAGTTTCATCTACATATTTTAAACATATCCTTGAATAATTCTCCCCTTAAATATAGGTCTACTTTATTCTCATGTTTGCAAGCCCATGTCTCCACCATGGTAGACTAGTCATTCAACATGTTACCTGCCTTGTTTCAGGTGCTTGGAGGATAGATTCATATTGAATTGGATGTTTAAATACTTTTTCATGAAATTATAGGATATAATATATTCATTTAAACATTTTAAGGAGTCATCATGTAAATTTTATGACTTATGCAACATATTATTGCTCAATTCCACCTTCTCTATCTATATATAATGAAATACACACCTACAGGTGGTTGAACAGGGTAAAAAATGATTTCAAAGAAGATGAAACCAGTTGAAAATTTATTAAATACTTGTTAAGGGGATCAAAATTTTTAAATATATACAATTTTCTATATATAAAATGGGGTGTGAAACTATCTTGAAAGAACAAGAGTCTAGGTTTAGGGAGACAAATGCTAAATTGACTAAACAGAGGCCCAAGGGGTTTTTATAGACCCCTTATAACATACGTACAAGGTGTTATAAACATACATATTGATATACATAGTTTACCCTATAATATATAAAGATCATGCAAATTATTAGGATAAAAAACTAAAGGGAAGATAGAAATGAAGAGCCTTCGACATGCTCTAAAACACACTGAAATGTCTTAGTAATGTCTAGAATCTTAAAGATCAAATAACCTCTGTTGACCATTTTTGCCCAACAGGCCAAAAATCAGTCCCATTCTTCCCCTATTGTTCTAGGCCAATTCATTTTTTGATTTTTCACAAGTCCAATAATTTCTAAGGACTCTGTAGGTCAATTTTTATGGAATTTACAAGTCAATTTCTACAGACTCTATGAGTCAATTTCTGCAGAGTCTATAGGTATGTTTCTACATACTCTATAGGTCTGTTTCTACAAACTCTGCAAGTCAATTTCTATGGACTTTGTAGGTCTATTTCTATGAACTCTATAGGTCTATTTTTATGGACTCTACAGGGCTTGATTTTCTATAGACTCAACAGTGAGGTTTTCTACAGACTCTACAGGTTAGTCTTTTGGTGCACGAAGAATCAGTTTAGAGAGTGTTGGGTTTTATAAGGCTTCTTCGGGCTCTTGTCTAAAGAATTTTGAAAGGAAGGTTAACAGCTTTGAACTGTTGAACTATTGAACCAGTTCAACACCTTGGTTCATTGCTTTGGTTTAACATTTGAGGTTCAATGCCAAAGTTCATCACTTGGTTCAAAGTGTAAGTTCAAATAGCATGGTTTAGTGGCTTTTGGTTTAATCAGCAAAGTTCATCATGGTTCAGTAGCTTTTGGTTCAATTGGCAAAGTTCATCACTTGGTTTAATCAGCCTTGGTTCATCAGCAAAGTTCATCGCTTGGTTCAATATCTTGGTTTAGTAGGCAAAGTTCATCGCTTGAACCAGTTTAATATATTGGTTCAATGATTGGTTCAAAGGAGTGGTTCAACAAGAAAAGTTTACAGGCTTGGTTCAACAAAGGAGTGGTGTGTAGTGTTGAACCATTGAACTGTTAAACCGTTGCACCATTTTTGGTTCAATCAATCAGTTCAATGGCTTGGTTCAAGGGAGCATCCCAAAGCTGAAGGGTAGGTGCCCTTGTGGAGGGAAATTTTGAGTCCAAAAGCCCTTACAGAGGGCAGGGAGCACTTTAAAGGTAGCTAAAGGATTTTAAGAATGTGAAAAATACTTAAGGCTTTGAATTCTTTCAGACTTTTTATCTGAAGGAATTTAGAGGAAGGCCACCAGCACAAAGAAAAGGATAAAAGGACTGAGACAATTCTCATTGAATTTTTGTCCAAGGGAAAATTGTCCACAAAAAAATTCTGAGGAAAGAAACCCGTATAAAAAAGCCTGCAAAAAAGGCTCAAAGGAATTTTCCAAGAATGGTGACGTCCCAAAAGTCATCAATTTTAAGGAGGTAGATTAGCCGTTGTTTTTTAAGCGATGATGGGTGTGTGGGTGTCAATTTTAAGGCAATGAAATAGCTATTTGTTTTTTAATTGCCTAAGTGCCAACCATGAAAAGAGCCCAAGGAATGTAGTGACCCACTAGAAGATCACTCCTAAGGGATAATGGAGTAAAAAGAGACAAAACTAGGATGAGACAAGGTGCATAAAAAGATAAAGCAATTCAAGTGGCAAAGAGGAGGTGAGTTATTACCAAATGAGTGGCATGGCCTATTTTCTCTAGTTGGCATTTATGAGGGGACAAAGCATAGTCTATTTTCAAGAAAAGAGTAGTCTATTTGTAAAAAAGAGGTGCAGCCATGTTTTTTATATTAATGTGGAATGCCAAAGTCAAAGCAGGAGCTGACAATCAGATGGCTTCCTCTTCCCAAGGTTTAGAATGCACATGGGCTAGCTCATCAAAGGGTGCCAAACTCTTTTCAAAAGAGGTGCCAAGTTCTCTTCCCCTCTTACTATATATTGTAAAATTTCTCATTTGAGAAGGATCTACTCTCTTAGCCTTAAGGCAAAACTCTGCCCAAAAATCTCTCAGGCTTGTAAGGCAGAGCTCTGCCAGATTTTACCTTCAATCAAGACTTGGCATTTTTACCTCTATCTAGACTTGCACTTTAAAGTATATGTCTATTTTCTCCTTTGTGTTAAGTAATTGTCTTTCATGCTTTCCACAGATCAAGTACAGTATGTCCAGTGCATTGTGAAGTCTCCTTTCTTTAGGTCTACCAAAAGTGTTTACAGAGGAGTGTAGGTGCCTATGAATAGGCTACCATAAGTGTGTCTGAGGATGCCTCTAGTAGTTTCTTCCTCCCTATATTTCCACAGACCCGTAGATGACTATTGCAAGAGAGCTTCCCACTTTAGATGAAGTGTATGGGTGCTTCCTTTTGGTGAAAAGTGTATATTTGGGCTTGGTGGGTCATCTTTTCTAGTGTATCACCTTTTCATTTTGAGGCTTAGGTTCTCTTTTCAGTGTCTCTCTCTCCCTCTTCATCCCCCCTTTTTTCATTTTATTTATTATCAATAAGAGAAACTAGGGCCTAAAAAATACATCAGAGGGTGCTAGCCCTTATCTAGAGACTCTCCCCTCTAGCTTTGCCAGTCCCACAGGAGAGAGGGGAGTTTCCATTATTGCGTGTGGAAAGGCAGGAGCTAGGCATCCTACCCCAAATGCAATCCATTATGTCAATAGTTTTTGGCACACCCAATGGGACCAACTAGGACAAGTTGTGTCCAAAGAGTTGAAGAAGTTTTTGTGTGTTTTGCAACCAACTAGCCTTTGGAGGCTTTTTTATCAACACCAATGGTGACCCTGAGTTGAATCATCTGGTTAAGCAGCCCGGTGCCTTAATAAATCATATTTTTGTATATATAATTCCTTCACATAAAATCATGGACCTTGTATTCCTTCATATGATTTTGATCAGACTCAAGATCTTTATGCAATCCCCTCAAGTAGCTCTCCTAGTTGCCCTTCAATGATAAGGGAGGTGGTGCTAGAGTTTGAGAAGTAGGTAATGGAAATTGACAGACTAGATGAGCAGTATGATTATCATCAGGAGCTGATGTATAAAGAGGCATGTTTGTTTAGGCAAGCTCAGGCCTTACATTCCATGGAGGAGGAGGTAGACAAATGGAGGAATCCATTCATGTAAGGTAGTCAACATTGTACACCCCCTCCTATCCTAAAGAAAGCCCCCTCTTGTACACAAAATCCTTTCTATCAGATGGCACTTGCTCACTCTATCTCATCCGATGCATCAATCAACCCCACTCTTGACCCCATTTACCTAGACTTCAAGCATCAAAGGAAACTAGAACAACCTCCCATGGAGATGAACCTTCTAAACTCCTTAGATCATGAATCTTGTTTTTGGGGGAACTTTACGAACCAACACATCTCTCTTGAAACTACTCCTACTCAACATGATGATGCTAGTGACCTCCAAGAAAGACTCTTTTAGGATAATCTAGCCAAGCAAATTGAAGATTTAGAGGCTAGGATGAGACTACTTCATGAAGAGAGATAGAACTTCTAGACCTTATGGAGGAGCCCCAAGACCTTGGAGAAAACAAAGTCACTACCTATTCATAGGATCAAAATTCCAATTCTGAGATCTTGAACTAGAAGAAAATAGTAGACTCATGGGGCAGGAAGGAGGAGAAGAAAGGTTTTGCTCAAAACCGTGAAAAAGATGAGGCTGCCCCTACTCATGATGATGTTGGTGACCTCCAAGAAAGGCTCTTCCAAGAGGATATGGCTAGGATAATTACAGAGTTGGAATCTAGAGAGAGATTCCTTAGCCAAGGTGTGATGGACATTTCACACCCAATGGCACATTACATGTCTAAACACACCCCACCTACACATTTCCAAGAGAGATATCAGGCCACACCTAATATTAATGAAGTGCTATCCAAGTGGAAGGAGGAGAATCATTTCATTCTAGCTCAAGGACTACCTCCTCTTCCACATGGTTTTCCCACTTCACCCCTTCTCAAGGAGGAACCTATTTTGTAGGAGGTGAATGAGGAGAAAAAGATCCAATTTATAGTTTACCAAGAGGATATCATGAGTGATAATGAAGAATAAATCATCATCGATGCTCATTGTGAAGACCTCATCAACAATGGAGAAGACTCAGGTCATGCATACATGTAGATGTTATAGCAATATGAGGAGGAACATAAGCATGGTGAGCTCTCTCCCCCTTTATTTGATGAACATCCCTATGGCTTCCATAAGGAGGAGGACTATGCTGAGGAGCCTAAGTTGGAGGAGGATTAGGAGGGTATCTTTGAACATCTAGAGATCTTGATCTTTGAAGAGGAAAAGGAGAGGCTAGTCTCCCTTGAGGAAAGCCTTAAAGAAGAGTTTTTTGAACAAATAAGTGATGTTCTATGGGATGAGCAATCATTTTGTGATCTCATTTTAGACATCACAATAGTCACCCTTCTTCAAAAAGGGCAAGAGGAAGTAGAGGATGAGTCTGATAGAGTCTCCAATGAAGTAGAAGGAAATGGGTCAGACCATGATGCAATATAAGGGAGCTATACATATCAAAGGGCTTATGGTGATGAGCCAGCAACCATTGATTTCTTGGTGAAATGCACCAGCATGAAGGACAAGCATTCAAAAAGCTTCCATGAATAAATAGAGTATGTATATGTTGGAATCATGTTTGAATCTGATCCACTTGGATACTAGCCAATCTAGGTGACAGGCAAGAGGAGCAGGTCACCATATCTCCTTTTCATTCAGCCACTTTTTCTGGCACCATAAGTCCTCTTGCCAGGAAGGGGACTTAAGAAGTTTTCCCTTTGATCCAGGAGGGAGGCAAACATTCCTAGTTAGTTGTATATAGTAGTTTGCTTTCAGTTTCTTTTCTTACTTTCCCTAGGTGTAGTTTGCACAAGTAGTGTTTTTAGTCTCGTGTGTGTTTTCCCTTTTGTTTAGGGTAAAAGGCTTCATGTTTGATTCTTGGATCTATCAAAGTAGTTACTAACTCTTTCAAATCTACATTTTGAATTCATGCCCAATGGAGTACAAGGCAACTAGTCTCTAAGCATAACAAGCATACTTCCCCTAGGAATTGCCAATTTGTTAACCATTTTTTCCCAACAGGCCAAAAATCGGTCCCCTTCTTCCCTTGCTATTATAGGCCAATTCATTTTTTGACTTTTCACAAGTCTAGGAATTTCAACAAACTTTGTAGGTCAATTTCTATGGACTCTACAGGTCAATTTCTATAGACTCTGTAGGTCAATTTCTATGGACTCTGTAGGTCTATTTCTATGGACTTTACAGGTCTGTTTCTATAGACTCTACGGGTCAATTTATACAGACTCTATAGGTCTATTTATATGGACTCTATAGCTATATTTCTATGGACTCTATAGGGATTAATTTTCTATGAACTGATTAGTGAGGTTTTTTATAGAATCTGCAGGTTAGTCTTTTGGTGCATGAAGAATCGGTTCAGAGAGTGCTGGGTTTTACAAGGCTTCTTTGGGTTCTTTTCTGAAGAATTTTGAAAGGAAGGTTAAAAACTTTGAACCATTAAACCATTGAACTAGTTCATAACCTTGGTTCATCACTTTAGTTCAATAGATGAGGTTTAATGCCAAAGTTCATCACTTGGTTCAAAGCCTAAGTTCAAACGGTGCAGTTCAGTAGCTTTTGGTTCAATTAGGAAAGTTCATCAGGGTTCAGTAGCTTTTGATTCAATCAACAAAGTTCATCACTTGGTTCAATTGGCCTTGGTTCATTATCAAAGTTCATTGCTTGGTTCAGTCGATAAATTTCATCACTTAAACTGTTGAATCGGTTCAATGGATTGGTTCAATGCTTGGTTCAATGGGAAAAGTTCAAAGGCTTGATTCAACAAAGGAGCAGTGTATAGTGTTGAACCATTGAAATATTGAACTATTGAAACATTTTTGGTTTAATCAATCAGTTTAATGGCTTGGTTCAAGGGAGCATCCCAAAGTTAAAGGGCAGGTGCCCTTACGGAGGGCAGTTTTGAGTCCAAAAGCCCTTGCGGGCAGGGAGCACTTTGAAGGCAGCCAAAGGATTTTAAGAATGCAAAAAAGACTTAAGGCTTTGAATTATTTTGGACTTTTTCTCTGAAGGAATTCATTCAGACAAAAATTCTAAAGGAATTTAGAGGAAGGCCGCTAGGACAAAGAAAAGGACAAAAGGATAGACAATTCTTTTAGACTTTTTGTCTGCGAGAAAATTGTCCATGAAAAAAGTCTATTGGAAGAAACCTACAAAAAAAGCTCTCAAAAAAGGTCTGAAGGAATTTGCCAAGGATGGTGACATCTAAGAAGTTGTCAATTTTAAGGAGGCATATTAGTCATTATTTTTTAAGCGATGATGGGTGCGCGAGCATCAATTTTAAGGTAGTGAAATAGCCATTTGTTTTTTGAATTGCCTAAGCGCCAACCATGAAAAGAGCCCAAGGAACGCAATGACCTGCCAGAAGATCACCCCTAGGGGCTAAAGGAGTAGAAATAGACAAAATGAGGATGAGACAAGGTGCATAAAGAGACAAAGCAGTTCAAGTGGCAAAGAGGAGGTGAGTTATTGCTAGATGAGTGGCACAACCTATTTTCTCTAGTTGGCATTTATGAGGGGACAAACTGTAGTCTATTTGTAGGAAAAGAGTAGTCTATTTGTAGAAAAGAGGCATGGCCATGTTTTTTACATTAATGTGGAATGCCAAAGTCAAAGCAGAAGCCGACAATCATACGGCTTCCTCTTCCCAAGGTTCGAAATGCACATGGGCTAACTCATCAAAAGGTGCCAAACTCTTTTCAAAAGAGGTGCCAAGTTCTCTTCCCCTCTTGCTATATATTGTAAAATTTCTCATTTTAGAAGGATCCACTCTCTTGGATCCACTCTCTTAGCATTAAGGCAAAACTCTACCCAAAAATCTCTCAGGCTTGTAAGGTAGAGCTCTACCATAATTTACCTTGAATCAGGACTTGGCATTTTTACCTCTATCTAGACTTGCACTTTAAAGTATATGTCTATTTTCTCCTTTGTGCTAAGTCAATGTCTTTCATGATTTCCATAGATCGATTATAGTATGTCCAGTGCATTGTCAAGTCTCCTTTGTGCAGCTCTGCCAGAAGTGTCTAGAGAGGATTGTAGGTGCCTGTGAATAGGCTGCCATAAGTGTGTTTGAGGATGCCTCTGGTAGTTTCTTCCTCCCTGTATTTCCATAGACCCCTAGCTGACTATTGCAGGAGAGTTTCCTACTTTAGATGAAGTGTATGGGTGCTTCCTTTTGGTGAAAAGTTTATATTTAGGCTAGGTGGCTCAACTTTTTTTGTGTATCACCTTTTCATTTTTAGGCTTAGGTTCTATTTTTAGCATCTCTCTCTCCCTTTTCATCCCCTCCCCCTTTTTCATTTTATTTGTTAGCAGTAGGAGAAACTAGGGCCTAAAAGATACATCAGAGGGAGCTAGCCCTTATCTAGAGATTCTCCCCTCTAGCTTTTTTGGTCCCATAGGTGAGAGGGGAGTTTCCATTATTACATTGGAAAGGTAGGAGCTAGGCATCCTACCCCAGGTGCAATCAACTGCATCAACAAACTCTTAATACCCTAATGATAAATAATAAATTCCTATAAGATCAAGTGGTTTCATGGTTTAGTGGAACATATAATGATATTATAATCATCAAGAAGAGATAATAAGTGATTCTTGTTGCTCTTTCAAAACATAGTTCATACACTATAAAAAGTAGACACCTACAATCAAGACAGGGAAAATAATGACCTTATTTTGATGCCTAACTAGTGTTTTGAGACTCTTAGTAAGTGAATACTAGTTATTGAATGTTTATTTTAAAATAAATGGATTGAAATAAGGTTAAATATGATTTTAATCATCATTAATAGTCATAAATATGAGTAATACACCTACAGATAGGGTTTAGAAGGAGAGCATCTCAATTTAGGATAGTTAACTAATTTGATATCCCAAGTAGTGTCCTAAGACCTTATAAGGAGGATATAAGTTCACATGCATACATAGTGGCATAAATATATCAATTTAAGACCTATTTTTACCATGTTTGATGTTATCTAAAACAACTTTCACCTACAACAAGGTTAAAGATAGTTGACTCAGTCAACTATGTATGGATACAAAGTAGTGTTCACTTGGGATCCTAATGATGTTTGAGCCCTTTAAAGGGTGGATAAAAATTAAATTATGATTTATATGAACAATATCATTTATAAGAGGATTTAAAAATACCCTTTTCAAGGTTTCCTAATGCAAACACACCTACAAGACTCCTTGCATTAGTCTTAGTCAGAAAAATAGTGAACTAGTTCGCATATGTGTTGTTGGTGTTTATCTCATAAAGAGGTGTTTAGTGTGATCATAAGAGTAGAGGTAGAGAATATGTCCTAGTCAGTAGACAGTGAACTTAATCTTGGAGAAAAATTGCTACAATAGAGTAAATAAAAACCCAAACTTGATCAAAAAGTGGATGATTAATTCAATACTAATATTATTGGTTTCATAAAACCCTCCAAGGATCAATACTATCTCACAATAAGATATCAAAACCCCTATTTTACTCAAGCAATAAAGAGCTCAGTTATGGCTAAGGGTGTATGGGAAATGATCCATAGTGAGGTAAATTTATGGATGGTATATAAAAATGAACTCCATGGTGTTTTAATTCTTAGAGACACATTAATATTTCAAAAAAACCAAAGGATAGGTCTTAAAATAAGCAAACTCAGTCCCATGAGAACCCTACAAACATCTTATACTCCAAGAAGTTCATTTTGGAAATGGAGTAGGTTAGGGGGTATAGAGACCTAACCAAGGAATTAAAACATGTACAAAACATTTTAATTAGTTAGTAAATCTCATAAATTTAATGGTTTTTATAATAAAATAGGGTAAGTGCCCCCTATTTTGTCTTAAATAGGGGTCGCTTCACCCTTTTATAAACCCTAAAAGTTTAGGAGAAAAAGTATGGAAGGTGAACTAGAAGTTAAAGGAACTTAGAAATAAGGTGTATATAGTTGAAACACACCTAAAAACTAATAATGAAAAAATCATCGAAGGGTGAAACTAGGTGAATTGGTCTAGATACCAAGGTTTGTAGCCTAGCCCAATAGGTAAGGAATATACCTAATAGTCAAATAGAGGTTCATGTTCATTACCAACCTTGCAAAAGCTTCCAAATTTATTATAATACAATCATGGTAGTATAAAATAGGTGTTTTAACCTTCTAAAGGCAAAAAAAATCATTAGATATCATTCTTAGTTTAATAGTACAGTCAACCCCACTAGGCAAAATCTGAACCTAATGAGAAATGAAGTCACTCATAATCCTAACATAAATTAAGCATATAAATGACTTGGAACATGTTTATGGGATCATATTAGAGATTTATAATCTATTTGGGTGTATTAAAATCCATAGTAAAACCTTTTTTGAGCCCAAAACCATTCAAGCTTGTGCAATAGGGTGAAAACAAGCTCGATAGGTTATCTTTTGAACCTCATATATTTCATGAGGTTTACATGGGAGATAGAGGAGTTAGGGGATGTTATAAAAGGTCATGAAGGATAATTTTTTTTAATTTTTTGGAAGGTTGGATGTCCAAAATTTATGAACCAACATTAAGACTCAAAATAGGCCTAAAACCCTACTAAACCCTTACCCAGGACCAGTTAGTGAATATGGAGTTGGATATGTAATATAATAACGTAGTTTAACCAATTTAATTATTAGATTTTGGAGAATACTCCCTCAAGTTGATTCACACAATGATTATTTATATGGACTTGTATGGATGGAGGGCAAAAATAGGCTATTTTTAACAATTTTTTGTGTTGTGTAGGATACATTAGGAGTTTGATGATTAAATAAAGATTATAAGGAATATTTAGACTTTTTATAACTACCTATGTAACTATATTTCCTAAAAAAACTCCTAAGGGTTTGAAAAATAACGTTAAACTCAAGTAGTAAAATTTGGCATATTAGACAAACTAGTGAAGAAGATGGAAAAAACCAAGTGGGATGTTTTTGAAGCTTATCTAATTCTCCCAAGGCCATGTAGGGTATTTAAATTTTTAATTCACTCCCATAAATTTTCATGATCAACTAAAGATAATTTGGAATCCAAGTGTGTTAGGTGCATGAGAAGGAGTTTTCCTAGAGTGCAGGTGATGATTTCTAGATTCTAGGTGATTCTAGAAGACTATGCATGTAACCAATGCATGGAGAGGAAGTTTTGAGATCCTCCCATTCCATTCCAATTATTGGACCTACCCTTGATCAGTTTCAAGTCACTCAAATAGGCCTAATCATGAAGGAAATTTTTTGTGCAAGAAAAGAAATTATAGGCCATTTTGTATAACATTAATGACATGTATGGACACTTCAACATCCATAAATTTCATGGTTCATCCCATGTTATTCTCAAATTCATAATTAAATCCTTGGATTAGCTTGACAAGTGTCCTTATGACCCTTGGATTTCTCTTCTTCTCTCTCCCCTCTCTCAAACTCAATAAGAGTTAGCCATTTTAGCATTGTAGAGGATGCTCCACCTAAGTATGGTGAATCCCTACTCATTTTTATACCTTTTTATCAATAAAATTACTAATTTTTACTTCTTCCATGATTTTGCTTAGTGTATTTTACATGAATGATGGGTTTTCTTAGTGAAGACTATGGATTCCTTAGTATTTTATCACATTCTTTCACCTATTTGTAACCTCTTCTTGCAAGGAATGTGAAGTTTTCCAAGATATGTCCATGTTTAAGTGAGTTTGTATTTTCATCATGCCATTCAAGGCCTATTATCTAGTCCTCCTACCATAAGACATTATTTAATAACCTAATAATGTAATATTGATGCAAGAAGGCTTGGATTAGAAATGTGTATGTTCTGGTTAGTTTCTTGGTCTTAGGTGTAGAATGCAATTTGTTGGAATTCATAAAATTGATTTGGTGTATCACCTTATTAGTTTATATTTACTTTTAGTTATCTTTCTCTCTTTTCACCCCTAAAGTTAGTTGTAGGTTTAATCCTAAGCAGTACATCAAGGGAGTTATCCCTATGTAGAGATTCACCTCATTCCTTAGGTTGACCATAAGCCTAGAGGTGATTACAATGTACCACTTGGATGAGGAGAGCCTTGTCATCTCCTTAAAGGGTAAAAATCCAAGTGATAATAGTATAAGGGTTCACAAAGTTCTTTGAATGTTTCTTATGACTTATCAAAACCTCATACACCTATTTCAAGCATTTGGTGTGTCCTTAGACTCATCTACAAACCTTTTCAACATTTTTTTTATATTTTTATCTATGTATGCATCCTCTAATAGGTCTATATTGACTACTTTGTAAGGTGGAATGAAAAAAATCACTTGAAATAAGCAAACCCATTCACTGAATATAAAAGACTCACCCATTCCACATCATGTATAATAATCAATACATTATTAGATTTTCCTTCATATAACTTTCAAAACACAATCATTCTCCACTTGTGTATACATAAAATAGAGTTACATACTTTTTTTTCAAAACTTGAGAGTTTCTTTTCATTGTCTATTGAGTCTTGAACCCTCTCATCCTCAAATACCTCATGAAAACTGACTCAAAAAATAAAACTTCCATGTTTTATGTCAAACATAACTACCCTAACTACCTTAACAACCTTCCAATAGTCATGAACAAGATAATTTGCATCTTGACACAATTATCAAGATTGATTATCCATACATGTGTGAACTATGTCCCATGGTTTAGACCCATTATTTCATTATTATTTTCATCTAATCATTAACACCAATATGAACCATGTAATGTTCACGAAACTTATAAATCATGCTTCACAAATTCAAAAATTTGATTCATGAAAATTGGTGGCAAAATGCCAATTTGAAATCATAATCTACTTAAACACCTTTAAACACTTTTAAAACATTCCAAAGTGTGTGTCAAGACTCCTACAACCTTTATAATCACTCTAAACATGATAATTGACCTCAAAATACTTGATCAAAGTAAAATAACCTACATAACATAAATCAACTGATGATTTTCCTACATCATACTATTGGGGTGTGACAAAATTTTCCATGAAATTTTATCATTTTTTTTGGACCTCCTCATAATCATTTATTTCTCATGTTCACTATAACTATGCAATGGTACATCCTCCTGGGTCCCAAGGTCTATGAGTGATACATAGACCTCCTTATGCTTTGATCAATGCCACTGTACTTTCTCCCTTGAGGTTATGTTATTGAACACTGATCTCCCACTTGATCATTTTCATCACCTATTTATTCTCATATAACCATCCTACACATGGAAAACACAAGTCAATCAAAACAACCTCTTGATTATCTTTTTTGAAACCACTCGCTTGTACTTGCATGATTGTCTTGTCTATGCTTAGATATGTTACTTGTGTGAGTACTGCTTGTTGTTTTCTCTTCTCTCATACAATACCTTCAACCTCTTCAACCCCATTATCCTCCTCTTATTATTTTTCACTCTTTATCTGATCATTATATTATTCTTCCATATCCAATGCTCTAAACATACCCACATTCTCAACAAAATCGTCTAGATACTCCTTGATTTATATAAAGGACAAGTGATATGACAAACTTGAAAACAAACCTACCAAATTTTTATTTCATAACAACTCACCTTGATGGTCTAAATGTAATAATTCCTTTTTTCTTTGCATTCAACACCTTTGAGTGTTTATCTGCTATTGTACATTATTCTCTCATTGCCTTAACAACTTGAACTACACTCTCTTCCCTTTCTCTCTTGCTTCCAACTATCATATTTTTTTCCTCACTACTTAAAATTACTTCCATTGGTAAGTATTCCTTCTCTCCAAACATCAACACACTACTTGGTATCTGCTTCCATGCTTGATTATATTTCAATAGGTTTAATGTGTGCTTGAAACCATCCTTCTCAATGGTATAAGTGTTGGCTCTCCCATCATGCAAAACCTTCCTATCATACTACCATGGTCTCCTAAGAATAATGTGACACAAATCAATGGGAATGACATCACATAATATTATATCTTTATATCCACCTATATGCAAGTTTACATAGAATTATTCATTCACTATGATCTAGTGACTATTATGAATATATGAGACCTTGTATATAATTAGATGATTGCCTTTTACAAAACCTAGTTTAGACACCATAAAATAATAAACTAAATTATTTTTACTATTATTATCCACTATGACTTTGAATAACTTAATTTTGATCTTTCACATGGTCTTGAATACCATTTTTATTTATGGTGGTTCTCTCTCCTCACTGTTGGTCTTCAAAATTAGTCTCTTCATCTATAATCTCTCCCCTATTTCAAGTTCTTTTACATATCATAGAAATGAATCTACACTCTCATCTTCTTGGTTAACCACTTAGTTTCTAATCTCATTCCAAGAGATGCCAATTTGAACATATTTAGGACACTCATATGATCTATTCCCTAAAAATTTGGTGCACTTAAAGAATTTGCTTGTAAATATATCATTACTTCTTCCTATACCATATGATATACCACCTATATACCCATAACCACTTCTAATATATTAATTTTAACTCTCTAAACTAATGTTACTTCTTTTCTTTGACCTTGCCATTAATTTTTATTACCTAGTTATCCTCTTCCTTCTTATTGGTTTTTACCTCTGTAGATTATACCACCTCTACCTCTATTTAGTTAAATTTGACTTATTTTAAACTTATTTTATACCATTAATATATCTTTATATTCATCCTTAAATATTCTAGGTTTCAATATGATTGTCTCATCTTTAATCAAAAACATCAAGGCATTCATGTACCGAGAAACCTTCTCAATATCCTCCATAATGTGTCTTGCTTAAATAGTCATCTTGTAGAAATATCATATGTATTATTTCACTATCTTATCTTTTAGCCTCAAGTTTTATATCCTCCTAAATAAGTGGGTCTGATATTCCTTAGGGATGAATTTTCCTTTCATCTTGGCCACCATTCTATCCCATGACCTTATCTTATCTTATCCTTTCCTCTTATTCCTCTCTATTCTTGTATGCCATCCAACCAAAAGGATGAATTACCCTTTAGCCTTATTACTAAAAACATAAAATTATTTGTATAATTTTACTATTCATAATTTAATTAATTATCCATGGTTATGATCTAATCAACCAATTCCTCCATATTAAGACCACCCTCATACATGGGAACCTCAATCTTGGGTTTTAAAGTCACTCTAAGAACTGATCTTATGAATCTCTCTTCAAATATTTCTTAATATCCTTCATTTAGTTATTATTCATGAGGAATATCATTGTCTCCCTCACTAACATCACTTATATTCATCTCTCTCCTCTGAGCCAACTCCATGCCTTGTAACCTTGCTTGCAGGTTTCTCACTTCCACCACTAATGTACACATTGATTGAAACCTTCTTTGGCATGATAATGATCATCATCATTTTCCTATAATTTTTAATTCCTACCTTCCTAATAGATCCTAATATTTAATACCAAATGATGTAGAGGATAACAGAAACAGTCTCACTCTCTTGACTTATTCTTGATGTTAACTCTCTCAAGGTTCTTATATTCACTTGGTCAATCAATGAATAAAATATTATCATAATTATTTGTGGTTATTAGTGTCTAAATAATACTTATAAGTGTCTAATAATACCTCTTATTTAATTTTAAAAACTCTTCATCTCTTATTTATTACCCTTTGTAACTTCCTTCCTTCATGTAGTTAGTTCTAATAGCCCCTTTAAGGCCTTTCTATTAATATAGTTTTGTAGGGATTAGTTTCAAAAAAATGCATATTTTATACTAATTTTTATCCTTATTAACCTCTCTATGAATTTTAAAAACCCAAATCCACATGGAAGTCACCTTTTTAACCTCTTTTAGGTCACTATTAGGCCTACTTAGGCCATTCTTGCACATAAGCACACATAATCCCCTACACCTATATGTACACTTATAGAACCCAATTAAAACCTCAAAAATACTTCAACATCCATAGAAACCTATCAGATTCCAAAATTTTAAGAAGTATCACTAGTTATAACATTTGTAAATTGCATTTCATTTTTGAAACCCTAGGTCAAGGTTGTTTGAGACTATAGGTATCTAAGAGGAGAAAGTTTGATTTATCACCCATTCAATCCACTCCCATGAAAATTCAATGATTTTATTATGTATTTATAACTTACATACAACTTATACATCATTAGGTGCATCTTTTAACACCTCTATTTCACTAAATACTCAAAATTTTATTTCAATTTTGTGTGCAGACATAACCTACAAAGCCTGAGAGGGTTTATTTTTAAGCTTTATAAATTAAAATGGTTAGAAAAAATTATATGAACCTTCCTTAGGACTTATAAAAACCACATACACCTATTTCAAACATCTGGTATGTCCTTAGACTCATCTGTAAACCTTTTAAACAAGTTTTATATATGGATTGTCTATTTATGCATATTTTGACAAGTTTGTATTGACTACTTTGAATAGTAGAATGAAAAATAATCACATAAACTAAAAAAAAAATTAATGAAGATAAAAAATGATCACCCATTCTAGATCACATATAATAATCAATTTATTATTGGATTTTCATTCATGTAATTTTCAAAACATAGTCATTCTTTGCTTGTATATACAGAAAATAGAGTTGGAGAGTTTCTATTCAAAACTTGAGATTTTATTTTCATTCCATATTGGATCTTTAACCCTATCATTATTTAATACCTCATGACAACTAGATCAAAAAAATATAACTTACGTGTTTTATATCAAACATAACAATGCTAACTACCTTTACAACCTTCCAACAGGCACTAACAAGAGAGTTTGCATCTTGACACAAGTATCAAGATTACTTATCCATGCATGTGTGACATATTTCCCATGGTTTATAAACATGGTGTAATTAATATTTTTATATAATCATTGTCACATATATGACCCCTATAATGTTCACAAAACTTATAAATCATGCTTGACAAATTCAAAAAATTGAATTGGGAAAATTGGTAAAAAATTACCTATTTGAAATCTTAAGCTACCTAGACACCTCTAAAAACTTGGAAAAAATTCCAAGGTGTATGTAAAGACTCATTAAAACCTTATACTCTCTCTAAAAATGTTAATTTACCTCAAAATACTTGATTAGAGGAAAATGACCTAGATAACACAATTCAAGTGATTATGCTCCTGCATTAGTGTCTTCCATCTTCTGGGTTCATGTTCAAGCTTCCCTTCTTATTTCCTCTACATTCACATTTATATCATACACATACCACTATATTTTAAGTGACTACAACAAATTTTTTGACAAGAGTGGGTAATCACTATAAAAACTTGCTTTTGATGCCTCTCATAAAGAAATTTTATGTATCCTTGTATGTAAAATTCATTGATGTATCTAGTTATTTTAGTTTTGACCCAATGATATATTTCATGAGTCCAATCAATATCTAAATTTCCCAATTTTTTAGTTTCTCTTCCATGTAAACTATAAATTCTCTCTCTCATTTGAGAATAATAGTATTCAAATATTGATAACCATATAAATAGTATCTAGGAAATTTACACAAAATTATTTCATATATTTCATTGTGTATATGCTCTTGAATAATTCATTTCTCAATGTTTCTTATTATTTTTTATTCTTTTTCTAAGATTTTTTGAATTCATTCATTGATCCATTATTCCACATACCTTTGTATAAGTATCCATTTCAATGTGATTTAATATTCCATGTTCACTACACCATTTTAACTAGAGGTTCTTAAAAAATCCATCAAAACATGCTAATACGAGGATAGATGTGAGAATTAGAAACAATAACAAAATGAAAACATATTTGAATAATGATAAAATTAATTATTTAGTTAAATAACATTTATATATTCTAGATAACATAGACTTAATAGTTACATAATATTCAATATGACTTTTATATGATAAAATATATTCAAGCAAATAGAGCATTCATTGTGCATAAAACACTGGTAAGAGACATTAAAGAACACCATTATCATAACTTTATATTAATCTCTATCACATCATTAATCCTTTATGATACAATTGAGTCCTATAAATAATTTTTTTTAAAAGTCATTACAACTTCATATTCTAGTATTTCATTACAAAAAAGAGAAATACTCTTCACCTTCTATAGACTCTTGAATGCTTTATGGTGCCAAAAACATACAAAAGGATATAAAAATACAAAATTGTATGAGTCACACATGTGTCCACAAATCTAACTCTATGATTTTGTAGCCCTATTTTAATAACAACAGATATATTTAATGATTTATAAGAAACCACTAAAAACCACTGTATTTCTATATAAAAATAAATATAAATATTATCTCCAACTTCATCAAGCTTTATTTATTTAAAAATTTCTAGCATTAATTTCATTGAATTTCTAGGATAAGAATCTCAAATTAATGAAAATCTAACAACAACACTTTTACAAATGGAAAGATCATGAATCAAATTAAAATGACATGAACATTCAAACCATTCATCCAAAATAATTTGTGGCACAAAAGTCCTTAAAAAACATTTTTTATATTGATTCTTTGAATTTATACATAGACAACTTCTTTCTCTCAAATTTGTAAAAAATGGATTTTGGAGTACAAAACTTATTTTTACCATGATTTTAGATCATGTTTATAATTTATTAAGGCATAAATACCTTATAAACACTTTATAACTACCTTCAAGTGAGAACTTTCATGTTTTACATTTACTTTTTCATTATGACTCTAAAAGGTGAAATCATAACCTTTAAGTCATTTTAAAAAATTACAACATATAAATAGAAAATTTAGAGAGTCATAAAGTCTAACTAGAGATATTATTATTATTTATTAGTATAATGTCATCTAAAACTGCATATTTCTATTATTCTTATGTCTACAAAGACTTAATTGTGTGTATCCTAAATTTATAAACAACTTGTACAATTACTTCATGTACGAGGACAATGATATGTGTTATATGAGCAATCCAAACATAGGATACATTAATTTCTTCTTCAATCCTATTAAAAATATTTATAACAATCTTATTTATATATTTAGGATAAGAATGTATATCACTTACCTTGTTCATGGATTCCATATTAAATATATCTATCCCAATAATTCTTCTTTTATCATTTTATGGAATTATTCTTTCAATTCTTTAGTTTCATATGCCTTTGATTCATTTTCTCTAAACTAGTCATAATGATTGGCCCACATATTCATATAAATACTAGATTTCATATTTAAATAGCCTTTTACATGACTTTTAATATTTTTAAGTGCCTCATCTAGATTATGAATTTTCCAATCTACACATTAAGCCCATAACCATGAATAGTTGTATTCAACTTTGTCAAAATCACCTTAAAAAACTATTTCCTTCTAATTAGTAGCATCTATGTCATAGAACTCTATGATAAATCCTTTCCATATGCCATTTTTTTTAATCTATAATTTCATCATTAATGTTTTCTTTTTGAAAATTGATCAATTCATAGGCTATTTGATTCCCATCAATAAATCTCATGTTGTCAATGAAAAGCTGTTCTACCCAAGATTTGATCACCATTCCATGTTTTCAATCCTTTCATATTTTGGCAACTATATCTTTATCAATATATACTATATAAATTGATGTTGGAATAATTGTCATGGGATAAATTGGTGTAGATGTATTGATCAATATTTAGAAAGTTTCTCCTACATTCAAAATCTAGTTGATGTATGTTGAAATCATACTTAACTTTTCTTACAATTGATATTGTGTTTACATCCATTCCTATATCATTTGGATTAGTTTTTATGTATTTAGTTTGAAATTATGAATATATATTTTAGGTTTGGACTCTTCTAGATCTATCTTATTGATGTTATAGTCACCCAATGTCATTTATTCTTCATTTTTATCCATAACATGCTGAAAATTTTCCATAGACTAAGATATTTAATAATAAACTATCAACAATGAATTTTTTTAACCTTTCTATTCTTTAGATGACTTTGCAAGAGTGAAAAATAAAATTGAAATAAATTTATGTAATTTTGATTGAGGTTTTATTCTTGATTACTACATGTTTTAACCATGAATAAGATTTATATCCTTGTGATGTTATCATATGATAACTTGGAGATACAAAATTATCCAATGAATAAGGTGGCTACAAAGGTAAGACATGAGTGGAACCAAGTTCAACATGTTCTTGAGGAGAAACAACTTGTTGAGTGGAGAAAACATGAGGTAGAGGTGGAGAATGAACTATATATGAATATGGTGTACGATGTGAAGTGGAAAAGATAGGAGGATAAAGTAAGAGAAAATCAATAGGATATGAGGCAATAGAGAACCCTACAATACTAAAACTAGAGGCCAAGAATTACTTGGTGGTATGATCAATCATAAATGAAGGACCAATATCTTGTGTGAAACTGGTAGAAAGAGATTGGGTATACGTTTTAAAAGGAATCTTCTACATAGGTGGATCACCTTCACATGTTTGTTTGGCAAGACTATCTTTATTTGGATCATATCCATCTCCTCCTCCACTTGTATCCAAACTAGATTTTATTATGAATATCTTGGTCCTAAAATATTGAGCAGTTGAAATAGAAGATTTTTGTTGTTGTCTTTTCAAACTCCATTCACCTTTTGAAGAGCTCCAAGAAGAATATTATTTTATATTTCTATTGTACTAAACCCTTAACCTCAATAACACAATCTATGTATGTTCTACTATATTTGTGAATTATCTTATTGACTAATTGATTGAAGGAATTTATGTAAGATATATTATATGATTGAAAAATTTATCAAAAATATCAGTGTGAGCATCTTCAAAATCTATAGTACACTATTAAAATTTTAAAAACTTCTTTTGTTCTAAGGTCATCCTCAACCGATATCTTTTTATAACTTCAAAATTGTACTAAAAATCTTCCCACTAATATTCGATCTTTGGAATGTGATAATAACTGAGACCTATCCTGAGGTTGTTCTTCATGAAGTATTATCTATCCAAATAAAATCTTATCATTTGTGGCTGCATCTAAAAACACACCATTGAATTATTAAATGTTATATGCATCTCTAGCTAATTTGAAAATCAAGTAACCAAGGCCAATAGGAAAATTTATTCCTTTGATGTATTGGGTGGTACATTTTTAATGAAATTTTCTCAAATATATATAAATATCAATTATAATTATTTTATCACTAGGTTAGCTTTTATCCTAAGATAAACACCTTCAAATTTTCCAACTAGGATATAAGTGAAATTAAGAAACTGAATGAATTCTCTTCCATATTTTTTGATCAATCTCAATACTTCATTTGATATACATTTTGTAGGATCACCTTCCAAGGTTTTGATAAACATCATTATGAATGCATCATTAACTCTCCTAAAATTTCTTCCTTTTTTCATGTGTGAGATGCAAAAATTTATCATATACTAAATCTCTAGGAATATTTATATTTTCTTCATTTAATACTAGCCAATATCTAATCTCTTAAATGGAATATATGAAGTATGAAGTCATGCATAATTATTGGGTGGATTATAACTTGGTAGTATGTCCATGACTATTATTTATTTGAGCCCATTCAATGAAATATTTCCTAAAACATATGATATTCATGAACATGTACATCCACTTATGGAACACATTTGGTGTCTCATTTCCCATGACTCTATTCAAGAATGTGATTATGTATGATAATTCCTCCTTGAATTCAGATATTTAAAGAGTTTTGGTGACCTTGGTATTTATCTTTTTGATATAAAAATGTTTTGGTCTATTCCCATATTCTCATCATGAGGTTCAATAAATAAGGTGATACCTATGGAGTGTACATAAAATTCATAAATCACTTGGTAAATTAAATTTATCACTTCTATCTTCTTGGGACCATAGTACTAGACACATGTGAGTACTAATTCTACACATTAAAATGACGTTTGAAATGCAACATGTGCAAGCTCACTATCCAAAATTTGTTGCCCCTTTTAGGTTATTTTCTGAGCATCCATTATTTCAAATAAATCATCAATGTACATGTGTATCATGTTTATGTCAAGCAAATTTTCAATGTATGTATGTAGAATAGAGATGGTCTCATATCCCATGTACCTAAATTTTATTTTTGAAGGTGTAATTATGAGAAGAAAAACTTGGGAAATTAATCTTGTGTTTTTGAAGGTGAGTTCAAAAGGTAATAAATCATTTTGTGGGTAAAATTACTCAACACAATAGTCATTAATATTGAAACAATTTTTAAGAAATAATCTTGGAGTTTTCCTATGAGAAATAGGAAAACTAAGGTTTGACTAATCTCACCAACTAGCTCAGGCAATAATTTATTAGAACATATCAAAACATAGCCAAGGAGGAATCCAAACTTGGACAAGGATGAATTTAATATAAAATCTCATATATTTTTATTTTTTAAAGTTTCCCTTGATTTACTGAAAATGTATGATGGAATAAAACCCTAAGCTAAGCATGAAAATATAAAGGGAAAACACAAGGTTATGGTAAACCAACCTCTAATATGAATAACTTGTAGATGTGGAGTGACCTGACATTTTAAGATAACCTTGAATGAAAGTGATTAATTACATTAAATGAGAATGACTGAAAATGAGATTTTATGGGTTTTTTTGCTACTGAGAATGACATTTCAAAGTTGTGTCAGGCTTATGTTGAGTTTATTTCTTCAATTAATCTATAAAGATTGAATTACATTGTATGATTTTTATTTTATTAGATTCAAATTAGGTTTTTAATCTTGATTTATGTTGTGTATGATAAATCATGGATTTTTATTCTTCATTCATCGATATTTTATTTACCTTATTAGGATTTTAAATTAGATAACACCTGTGCCAAAACATCATGAAGATCCTTGTCTAAATTGGAATAAAAATATTAATAACAATTATGTTCACATTCATTGTGGTTTTAAAGTATTATTCAATAATTCTAAATTGATTCATATTATGTGAGCTTCACTAGGATTTTTAAATCTTTAATCATAATTTGGATCATGATTACACTGTTTGATCATTTATGAGACTTCACATATCTGAGCCAAGATTTAGGGGTGACTAGCACATTGTGTTTTAATTTTAGATATTTTTAGACCAATTTAGGGTCTTTTACATGATTACCATTATAGATTATTCATTCAAAATCTCAAAGACCCCATCAAGATTTTAGGTCCAATTGTTATTGTATAAAATTTATTCTCAATCTTCAAGACTTGGGTGGATTTTGAATCTAGATGAACCTTGTATTAAAAGTTTGTTATTTCCTTAGGACTTGATCATGGAAAATGGCTTGATAAAAATTACAATTTATTTATTATTATTTTTGAGACTTTATTGGAATTTTAAAACTTAGTTGATATCAATTGTCGGTAAAAAAAAGTTCTTGACCAAATTGGGAAAAAAGTCATGATAAAAATTGTACATTATTTGACTTAGATTTATTAAAAGTTATGACAGGTCATAAATCTTGATGAATAATTATATTTTAATAATTTCTAAAAGAGGTGTTTTATTAAAGACTTAATTGTCTAAAAAGGCCCAAAATACACTAGGTGAAATGTTTTGAAATCCTCTAGACCAAATATGGGGAAAACGCCCTATTATCATTACAAGATTTTGAGATTAGAGATTTTCTCAAAAAATAATTTAAGAAAGCTTTGATGAGGTATATGATACACAATTTTTTCATAAGTATTCAAAAATTAAAACTTGATTTTTTAGCCTGGTGATCAAGATAGTACATGTTAAAGTAGGGGTTTTATTTTTTCCCATATTGTTTTATTATGGTATTGTTTCCCTCACTTGGAGTTTTCCTAATTTCATGGAGAAATTTTCTTATGTGTACATATTGATCATGTGACTAGGAAGTAATACCCTTGACCAACTATTATTAGTATAGGAGTTACCTCTATATTCATTACCTTATTGAGCACATTTTTTGTGGGAGTTACTTATCTATTCCATGGGTCTCTTGACCACATTTTATGGAGGAGTTACTTGATTACTTTCTTATATGTACTCATCTCATTTGAGATATTTTCACTTAATGAAAGATTGGGTTTTATCCACTTTATTTTTATAATATTTTCATTGAGTGATTTTATTTCACATTAATAACATTATGGCATGCACAAGCTTCATATTGTGTGATATCAGCCTTTGCATTCACATTATTCAAAACTAGTGACATCTCTAATATGGTATCAAAGCCATCCCAATAATCAAGTGTCCAGTTATGTATTGTTATTAAGTTATATTTTAAAATTGTGATATTTTAATTTGTAAATAATCTTGATATATAATCTATTTGTGGGAATTTTCATCTTGGTGGTGTCATTATTTTTTAATATATGGTTCATTAGCATACATTACCATGTTTTTTTTGTTTTTTTATGACTACATGTTTCGTGTGCCTTGGTAATTTTACTTCAAAAAGATAGGATTACTCCATATAGCCTTAGTTTTGAAATATTTTGTTTGGTATCAACCTATGTGTTTTTCCTGAACTTAGCATCAGTTGGTTTTGTGTGTTTAGGAGAGTGTTTGACCTTGGTTTTATGCTACTTCCAAGAATCTCTTTTTTATATAATTATCACTAGCTAATCTTACTCTTATTTTTAGAACCATCATTCCATACAACCTATACATTAAAATCAGTTGACTTGACCTAAAATCTTCTAACAACAACTACCTACAACCCCCTAGCTAGGCCTTTAACCATTCCTATTGCATGCAATTCACACATGAGTTATTAGGAAATAAAACAAAATCCTCATACATTTTAAAAAGTATTGAAAGTTTATTATAAAATAAGCTAAGTCTATTCAAATTTTTCCTTAACATTTTTTTCTTAAAATCTAGCATATTAAATCAGTTGTTTTAATAGCTTGATGTAAAACAAGGTGAAATAAACTAATTTTATTTTAATACACAAGTAATGCATGAGTATTGGTCAATATTTGTATTGTTAGTTGAGATTTTTTGGTTTGTTTTAATATATATATATATATATATATATATATATATATATATATATATATATATATTGTGTTAATTTTAGAAAGATAAATTGTTATTATTTAAAACCTATTCATATTTTCAATTTCTGACTTTGTGTACTCATTTTGTACATAGTTTTTGCTGAGCCCAATGTCCTTTATTTTTCAAATCACATCTTTTCAACTTTAATATATTGATTGAGACGCACTTTGACTAAGTCTAAAATATTTTAAGAATGCATTTATAACATTTAGGGGGTATTTTATGTTGATAGTTTAGGGGGTGTACTTTTCTTATATCACTCTTTCTATTTTCACTTACACTTTTAATTCTACAACAATTATATCTTGCACTACCACTAAAATTTAACTCAGTATTAAAATAAATTCAAGTTTAATCAACCCACTAACTCACTTTAACTATCATGGATGGAAAATGAATATGGTAATAATTATGAGTATGGGTTTTTATAAGATAAACATGGGTAATGAAACTGAGCCTAACATGGATTTAGATAAATTTAAGTGGTATAATAATAGTGATGAAGACTATGGTATATTATGTTTTTCTATGTCACATGATCTCTTGTTTCACTTAAATCCTACCAAATCACCCAATGATGTATGGACCATTATGAGAAAACTATTTGGGGAGCAAGATGTGATGAGAGGTCATGAACTTCAGAATGAACTCATTACCCTAATTACTAGAAACTTTGACACCCTTCATGATTTATTACTAACTTCAAGTCCTTGATATTGTAGTTGAAATAATGTGTGATAAATAAATAATACTTATAACCTATTCTTTTTATACTTTCTAAATGAGGTTTGGACTATTCAGTCTTTATCTCTAATTTTCATGCCACTAAAAATATTTAGGCACTACATGGAAAATTCCCTCTTTATATGTTTTCATTTCCAACTTAACCAAGAAGTAAGATAAGTTAATATATATGGGCACATTTAAGTCCACAAAACCTCAATTGTTGATTGTTGGAAATGAGAAAACAAAGACTTGAAGAAGAAGAAGAAGAAGAAAAAGAAGTTAATTCTTAAAATTTTCACTTAATTCTTATCCAAAAACATTATTAACTCATTTAGATGGAGTTATGAAATTATGGTATGAGTATTTTTCCCACCTTAACTATTGCTACATTAAACAAATTATCAAAATTAACATGGTCATAAGCTTGCCTCAAGTCCAATTCTCTAAGGGAATTTATTAGGGTTTATGTCTTAGAAAGCATCTAAAATAAAAATTGATAAAGGAAAATATTGGAAGGATTCACAATCATTAAATTTAATACATAGTGATGTATCGAGGCCTTTTCAAAGTATATCTTTTACAAGGATAGGTACATTCTCAATTTCATTGATTATTTATCAAGGTAAACATGGGTATACATCCCAAGATGAAATTTTGAATTGATTGAATATTTTCAATACTTAAAACCACTTTTTGAAAAATAATCTCAAAAATCCATAAATGTTATTCAAACTTAGAATGGAGGTGAATACATTAGTAATAGATTTGATTAGTTTTTCACCACTCATGGGATTGATTTTTAGTGGATAGTTACTTATAGTCATCAACAAGATAGAGTTTTAGAATGTAAGAATATATCCTTGAAAGAGATGTCTAACTATGTGATTCACTCTAAATCCTTTGCACCTTAGTATTGGGTCAAATCAATTAATTTTACTGATTATATTCAAAATAGGGTTCCTCACAAAGATTTGAAATACATAACTCACTTTGAATCTTGCCATGGAAGGAAACCTAAAGTTGATAACTTTATGGTTTTAGGATCTTGAGCTATAACATGTATACCAAAGAAGAAATACAAAGCTATAGATACTAGATCTAAGCCTTACATATTTGTAGGTCATATATGTGGTGTAAATGGCTACCACATTCTACATCTAACCACACAATAGTTATTCATATAGAGAAGTGTTCACTTATAGGATAGTCCCAAAGACTCAATAATTGACACTTATTCATTGGATTCACTTAGAATTGATGATTCTTATGACTTAAATCATCCAGAGTAGGTTCTTAAGCTAGGGTATTCTTCTTCTTATTATTCCAAACTAACTTTAAGCAAAATGATGGGGAATCATATACATGAACCTATAATCATGATTTAGAGTAAGATGCATTAACATTTGACTCACCCACATCTGAGCTTCTTTGGGCTAGGCAGACACTTCATAATGTAGGCACATGGGTAGGGATCCAATAAATGATAGACATACTTGGGTATATTATGAAATTATTCCACATGATTTATTTGCTTTAGTTTTAGATCCACAAACATTTTGAGATGCTTTAGGAATACTTGAGTGGGATAGTTATATGTAAGAAGAGTATTCTTCCTTCATAAAAAATCACACATGGGATTTGACTTCACTTTCTAAGGGAAGGAATATGGTTCAATTTATATGGATATATCAACCAAGTTTGTAACAAATGAATCAGTCCATAAGTACAAGGTATGGTTGGTCACCAAGAGTTTTTCATAGGTACACAACATTGAATACTCAAAGACCTTGGCACCTATTGTAAATATGACTTTGATTTGACTCACACCAGCCATAACCATAACACATGTTTAATATGTGCACTTGATGGATGAGAAGAGTGTCTTTATTCACAGTGAACCTTGAGGAGGACATATACATGGAGTAGTAACCTAGTATTATTAAAGTTTTATCCTTAGTTTTAAGACTTAGTAAAACCATCTATGGCCTAAAATAGGCCCCTCAAGCTTGGTACACCAAGATGGATTCCTTTCTCCTAACTTGAGGTTTCACCAAGTGTCATTTAGACCCCAATGTATACTTATTATGGTAGGATGATTCTTTAATGATAATATTCCTTTATGATAATGGAATTTTGGTCACTGAGAGTTCCTAATATTCTATTACAGTGGTGAAGATGCCTCTATAATATATATTTGACACAATAGATTTGGGTATTATGTATTAATTTCTTGACATCAAGATTTCATAGTCTAACTCAATGATTTCACTTGCATAGCCAAAGTATGCTCTTGATCTTTTAGCTCAATTTCACATGGCTGATTGTAATCCATATCTAATTACATTTCTTCTAGGATTCAATCTTGAGGTTTATTACTCTACACCTTTAGTCAATGCCATTCTATATTGATAGCTTATTGTAAGCCTCATTTATTTTAATCATATTAGACCTGATATTTCATATGCATTAGGCATTGTTTCATGATTCATGAATAACCCTCATGATCTACACTAGAAATTATCCAAGTTGATACTCCATTACATTCAAGGCTCTTATAGATTTAGGATTCAATACAAATTTGGCATAGAGGTTGAATTGGTTGGTTTTTCAAAATTAGATTTTATTGTTAGTACTTGAAATCTCAAGACCACTTTAAGTTATAGTTTTTATTTGGGTTTTGGTCCTCTCAATTGGTCTATAATTAATCAAAATGATATTGATATATCATCCAAATAGGCAAAGTATAGGGAAGTTATTAATGTATCTATTAGGTTTATTTAGATTTAGGGGATTTTATCTGAGTTTGCCACTCCTTTCAAAGATCTCACCATCATCTATTATGACAACCAAAGTATTATATAGATATGTAGGAATCTAGTTCAACAATATAAAACCAAACACATTGACATTCATATGTATTTTATACAAGAGCTTATTCATTGTAAATTCATCAACTTGATATTTTTATAGTCTTTAGAGTATGTTGCAAATATATTTACCAAACCCTTCACTAAGAATAAGTTCATTCATCTATGAGCTCTTTTTTGGATGTAGTCTACATCAATAACAACCTCATCTTAAGGGGGGCCTTCTATCCCCTTCACTTATTTTATCTCTCTCTCTCTCTCTCTCTCTCTCTCTCTCTCTCTCTCTCTCTCTCTCTCTCTCTCTCTCTCTCTCTCTCTCTCTCTCTCTCTCTCTCTCTCTCTCTCTCTCTCTCTCTCTCTCTTTTTGGGGGGGGGGGTTCCTATGGGTTTTCTCCTTCTCTCTACTTTATGAGAGATTATTTGGTACATGGGTAATTTATCAAACCTAGATGTCAAGACCCATTTTTATTACACTACCCATCTAAGATACGTTTAGGGGGGGTTGTTAGATTAGGGTTTTTATTTTTTTACTATATTTATTTATTGTGTGATTTTTTCCTTCACTTGGAGTTCTCCTACTTTAATGGATAATTTTGATTATTTGGGTAGGTTGATAGGTTGACTAAGAAGTAACTCCATTGAATAGATATTATAGGTATGGGAGTTACTTCTATATTCTTAAACCTATTGACCAAATTTTACAGGGGAGTTAATTGTATATTTTAGGGGTATATTGACCATGTTTTTTGGATGAGTTACTTTCTTACTCTTTTATATGCACTCTTGTCATTTGAGATATTTTTAATTAAATAAAGATTAGGTTTTTATCCAATTTATTTTTACAATATTTTCTTTAAGTTATTTCATTTTGATTCAACAACATTTTGGTGTGCACAATATTTTTATCTTATGATCTTGACCTTTTCATTATGGTAAGGACAACTCCAAGGATAACTCCAAGGTACAAAGGATAACTCTAGAATTTGGTTTCATATACAATTGTTTTTCTCATTTGGAAATGGATTCATTTCAATTATGGTAAGGACTTTTATAAATATTGAAATCAAATCATGTGTAGTTCTCCTACCTAGTGTGATTGTTCAAATTGTGCTCCTCTGGTATGTGTATGTAGTTGATGATTGGATTTTTAAATTGATAATTCTTTATTTGATTTTAATTTTTAGTTCCTAAAACTTGGATTTTGACTTCTTCCAGTGAGAGGATGCAAATTGGGAAGAATAGAGTTCATTTTATTATTGTGAAATAATACGGTATAGATTATAATGTATAAGTGTCAAGTCAATTTTGAATGAGACATTGAGATATATATGAATATAATTAAATTATTTATCACACTACATAAATTAACATATAATGGACCAACCATAAATATGGGTTTGATTATATAAAATATCCATTAGTAGGATCACGGTAGTTCTAATTAGATCAGTCAATATCAACTAATGATATTAACTAGGCCTAGTGGAATTGACTTGTGTACATGTAGAATGAATTGATACTATGGGTATGTTAATGTTTATATTTAGTAGGTTCAAAAAAAAATTTGAGGCTCTTGTATGTGTTTAATAGAAAATAGAAGGATTTAATCATAAAATACCATGTAAGTGTGAGATGATGGAAAATTAGGACATTGTGTGAGTGATCAATTCATGTATGGTAAATATGTGTCAAAATTTTCATTTTCAAGTAAAAAATACTATATTTTAATATCTAAAAATTCTATAATTTATTATAGTAATGAAATTTATAAATTAAAAAGAAAAAACATACCTAAGTGTGTAAAACACACTATGCCTTTTGGGAGATGGCTCCAAGTGCATATTTTCTCCATGAAAACCTATAATTAGAATGTATCCAATGTCCATATTTAAAATATGAAATGAAAAATTGAAAAATAAATGGTTAGATTATACATTTTTTGGTGGAAACCATTTTCCCTCTGCAACTTGTTAGATGTGAGACTTCCTTGTTGAATCATTGGAGATCTTTTCTTCCTTGTTGAATCACATAGAGAGCTGGGGTAATCATAACTACAAACTTCTATTACTATGCATTACCATTGGTTGGGAAGCTAATATTCCCGAATCCTCATCAATGTGGGGAATACTATATAATGTACTAACCCAAATAGTTATGCAAGTAAAATAGAGATAATAAAAATCACTATATAGGGAAATGCGATAACCATCGATCAAGTTTCAATACAATAAATAAAATAAATAAATAATATAGATGGTTTAAAAATTCAATTGTAATGATTCACTCTATTTTTATCAAATTAAATTCATGTAGAATAAAAATACATGATCAAAATGGAATGAACAATGTTCATCCCCCCACCATATACATAGGATTGATTGTGTATTTTCACTTAATGTGGAATATAATGCATGATCATATTATAATGTACCATGTGAATTCCCCCATCATTACCATAGATCATATAAATATTAATGATAATAAATAAAAAATTCAATTCTGCTATAACTATGTTTTATGTATAAGTACATGAAACAATGTCATATACCATGATTCTATACTAGATGATATAGAATTATATTAATATATATATATATATATATATATATATATGTTTAATTTTAGAATCTCTTCTAAAATTTTCATGTATGTAGAATCCTATAATTCTAAAAATTGGTGTGCACATGCCCATACATATATACCCAAGTGTGTATGAATATATGTTTAAGTGTCTATAATGTTAATGTATACGCATGGAATATGCCCCTGTAATATGCACCAATGTGTTAATATTTGTCATGTATTTTAACCAATATGATATCTAAACCATTTTTTCTTTGAAATATCTAAATCTTTACTTTTATTTAATTTTATTCTCATGGATTATTGTCTTTTTGATAATCCCAATGTAATTCCACCATTTTGAGATGAGTTATGTATCCTATACATCACTCATCTCAAATAATAGATCATTTAATCATGTACTATGTAAAGATAGCATCACATAATATCATTTAATCATGCCAATAATATGTATTCATATTAATGTATATATCGGTCAAGTCATGTATATAACATACAATTTTATGTATTTTTAATGTGAAGTCTACATAGATATATCAATGAAGCATGTATTATAAGTGTAAATAAATAAAAATATGTAGTAATATGGAATGATATAGATCGTGGAACTCAATGTTATCAATATCAACAAGTTCAAGAGTTAGTGTCATACATAGGCCATGAGATAGATACAAGGGACATAGAATGTCACAACAAATAAGGCCAAGGGACACACATAGGAAGACATAAACATATTGAAAATAAGTGACATAAAATATGTCTCATAAAAAAATTCCAAAATCCACACACAAATTTACCTATCATGGAAAGGAGTAATAACATCAATGGAGCATGAGACAGGGAACTGTTCTAAACCATTCATATGTATCAATGTCACATTATAGTAGAATGGCATATTATGTATCACTATGCATGAAATGAATAACTAACAAGGAATGTGTAATTAATATATGTATATCAACATGTTAAAAGGGAATTATAGAGATGTAATATATAATAGTGAAAAATGTGGAAAAAGACACCCCTAATATAAAGGTGGGCACTAGGTATACGAAAAACCATAATCTTTATGTTCATGTGTAACCTATATATCTTACATAACATTTAGATACCTTAAAACTCATTTGTGTATGTAAATAATATGAAATCCACAAAAAAATGTGATAAAATAACATATATAAATTGAGAAAATTATAAATCATGTCATTCTCAAACCCTAATTTTAGAATTTTTAAATATTTTGATGTTTTTGTGGGGTTTTTTTTATTTTATTTAAATATTTTAAATATATATATGATAAAAAAAATTATCATATCAATGAGAGGTCCATGAGAAGGGAATGCACTAAGTAATGGAATATTTATCCATTATGTATTAGAGGTATCAAATAGAGATGGTTAAAAAATGACAAGGAATCATATGGTATAACATCTCTATCATGATCACTTCTCATAGAACCCATGTTATGATGAATTATAATAAGAGGTATATGAATTTATGGTCTTCATTATATATTAGGAGGGTGTATCACTACCTATGTTCATTTTGGAACATGTTTAATTTCCCATGGTGTTAACCTAATGTGTACTATATAATATGGTAGTATTTGTAGTATCTATTTAACTCTCCAACATGATCAATGTTTTTTTTTTGTGTGTGTGTGTGTGTGTGTGTGTGTGTGATGTATGTGTTTATTAATAAATTTTATATGTTGATCTTGAATATGTGTATCAATCATCTCTATAAAGTGATATTAAATGGGTGTATCAACCAATAATTATGGTGGTGGTGGTGGTGGTGGTGGTGGTGGTGGTGGTGGTGGTGTGTGTGTGTGTGTGTGTGTGTGTGTGTGTGTGTGTGTGTGTGTGTGTGTGTGTGTGTGTGTGTGTGTGTGTGTGTGTGTGTGTGTGTGTGTGTGTGTGTGTGTGTGTGTGTGTGTGTGTGTGTGTGTGTGTGTGTGTGTGTGTGTGTGTGTGTGTGTGTGATGTATGTGTTTATTAATAAATTTTATATGTTGATCTTGAATATGTGTATCAATCATCTCTATAAAGTGATATTAAATGGGTGTATCAACCAATAATTATGGTGGTGAGGGTGGAGGAGGATATATATTTTACTATAGATTAGAATAATACCATATATCTATAATTTTAATTGATTTGTTTCTATGTATTTAATTTAGGCATCAATGCACTATAAAATAAACTACACAAAGTTTTTTCCTCCAAGGGTATCCTAAGAACATGTACAAGACTCCATTAATCTATAAAAATATGAATGACATGGATAATATGGTGACACCAAACTAAATAGGTTTCAATGTATTAATATGTGTAATAATTGATTCTCAATAATTATTTACCAACCCATTAGGTAGTAAGAAGTTATTTTAATCCTGTGAAGCTAATTTTTCATCTTTTTTTAAATAAATTGAGTGATTTTTTTTTTGTTTTTGTCGAGAGATATTGTTAACTTACTCTTTAATTTGATCTATATGTTATTGAATATATTTCATATGAAAAATATATAAACTACTAAAGAGATAATGATACTTATTTTTTTTGGTTGATTATCTGACTGTGACTATATTTTGGAATTGAATATCAAGGATAAGTAGGTCTGTGATTCATTGGGTTCTAGAAATTATCTTATGTATATATTGTTGGTTCCACATGATTGGATAAATATTACCCATTTATAATAACCTACTATTTAGTATTGACCTATATATAATTAGGACACATTGACTCTAAGGTCACCTATAATTATCTTTATTTGCTCTATGTTTGTGATCCATAACCATGATGATGTGTGTAGATCCATAAATCAACTTTATTTTCAATGAAACCATATATGTGCTTATCAAGGTTAAAAATTAGAAATAATAGATAATTTTGATGGTCTAACATGACCAAAATCAACCATGTGTGATGACTGACCACTATTTACATATCTGATACTCCAAGAAGGGAAATCAAGCCACAAGTAGTTCTCTCACCTAGTGTGATTGTATAATTTATCTTCTTTTTTATATGTAATAAGATAATAATTGGATTCATTACTTTAAAACACTTTATTTTACTTGGATTTTAAGTTCTTGAAACTTGGGTCATGAGTTCTCATAGTGTTAGGCATGAAAATTGGTAATAATAGGCATATTTCCTTTGTGTGCAATAGTGTTTATATGTATTGTAGATAAGTTAAAAGTCCCTTTTGAATAAGAATTTTATTTTTTAGATATTAATACAATTTAACAATTCCTCACACAACCAACATACTAGGATATTGGGATAACCCTAAGAATGAGGTTTATTTTTGAAAACCATTATTAGGAGTGGGTCAATTTTGACCAAATTGGTCAATATCAATTAATGGTACTAACTAGGCCTAACAAAAGTAACATGTGTACACGTGAACTAAATTAATATTTCATAGACAATGTTAATGATATATAGTATGTTTAAAATATATAGTGAGGCTATTTTATTTGCATATCAACTAAATAGGATACTAATTCATAAGATAACATGTAATTGTGAGAGGATGGCAAACTAAAACCTTGTGTGAGTGCTCAAGTCTTGCCTTGTAAATGTGGGTTAAGCTTGTCATTTTCAAGTCCCAAACATAATATTTTAGTATCTAATAATTCATAAAGAGATATTAATTCCATGGATTCGCATGCCTTTCTTCAATATCCATTATCCTCTAAAATTAGATTTTATCCCTTACCTAAAATATTTTTAGGTCCTAAGATTCACTATATGAAGATAAAGGTGATTTAAAACAACACCTTTGATCATTACATGAAACATGATAGGATTATACATACAATAAAAAAATATTAACCATTATATTCCTAATAATCCTCAAATACTATGTTTCATAATGGTTATATGACATCCCTATCTTATTAGTTAAATCATTCAAGCATTTGGCAAATTAGTTTCTAACACATTTAAATATCAATATTGATGATAAAATATCTTATGTGCAACTTTATAAACTCAATAAAGGGTTCAACAAGCCAATAAATTATTATCTACTTTAGTAAAATAATATGGTAGGTAATATGACTAATGTTATTGCCTAATATGGGTTAAAAAACGTATTCCATCAAAGCATTTGTAACCATCATTTCATTAAATTTGGACATATTCCTAAGAATATGGACTTACAATATTTACATTTATAGTTTTATAATTGTTGAAACTAGATTTCCATGTTGCTATTATTGGTTTTTAACTAGTGGATCTTATATTCTAATATCTTTTTATTGGTTCTAATTAGTTTGATATGATTCCAAAGTCTAGTGTGGAATCAAATTCTAATTATATCCTAAATGATTTTTCAACTTTACATTCATATTTAAGAGAAATGAGCCAATATTTGAGTATGGTCTAATAGTTTAAACAGGTCCTAATAATTTATATAATGTGACCACATATTGTTGTCATACTATTGCCTAATTATAGTTATTATAATAATGTTTAATATTTATAAAAAATTAATGATATATTGACCAATAACATCATGACATGGAATATTTAAAAATATTAGTGAAACAATGTAAAACACACTTATTGTCACCATGTACAAGTTTTGGAAAACACTTTTCATTGCCCATGTGCCCAATCTAAAACATACTTATCATTAATCTTAATAATTTTGTGTAGAATTGACAAGTACCCATTCTACATTAGATAATAACATACGAATTTGTTTCTCATATTATCAATTTAGACTTCATTATTATTATATCAATTTGTATAATGGGCATGTTCCTATTATATCCAAGATAATAATATAGGCCTATGTTTCTCATATTATTCCTATAGTCTTGTGTAGAATGGGCATGTTATTATAAAACCAAATATGGTTACCATATATATTAATCAAAAGTTTAAAATTTCACACTTTATGTATCAATATATTCTTATAAATAATTAATCACTTCATATCTACACTAGTGTTATTTAAATGGTTTATCTATTGTATTTTATTAATTAATAATGTGTACGAAAACCACCAATATGAAGGAGAAATAACTAGCTTTTGTAACTTGTTTGATCCATGTTTTAATAGGTGTTAAACAATTTGAATATAATGTTTTACCTTCTTACCTTCTAGAATAATTCAATTATTGGAACCTAACCTTTTTGGCCATATACACATACATCAAAGAATTGAATTCTTGTATTAAAAAAATCGAATAAATTTGTTTTGTCTTTGACAATGTGTGATCACGTAGATATGTTATATATCAAGGTTCACAAAATTAACTTTCATGCCACATAGTACATGATAACTTCATGACTAAAATACACAATCACATATTAAATTTAAATCCAAAAAATTGCTTATCCATGGAGGGCCATTTAATTTAATAGTTAGCATCTTATCACAAGAATGCTATCATATAATTGTGAGTATATAAAGTTGTAAATATTTAGAGTTAAAGTGGACTAAAAGTTTCAATAGATTTGTGCATTTTGTTTATGCCACATTGAGAACATAATAGACCTTGATAGCTTCATAGAATCTTGATCACCTTGAATCCTAAAATTTAAATAATTTCCTTGTAAGTCAATGCTTCATAAGTCTCTCATCTTTGCCTCACCAAATTATGTATTGTTTTTCAAACACATGTCATCAAGTTGGTGTGACATAACCTCATAATGTATAGTGATGCATCACTACTAGCACACATCTCATGAAATTAGGTAGAATAATTAAAGTAAATGAAAATTATTAGAAAACTATTTTGATTAAATATTTCTACATTAATAAAAATATATTATTAGCTCTACACAATTATGAAAATTAATATTCTAAAAAGTATTAATCTTACATTCATATTTAATAAAAAATATTGTTTCCTCTTTAATGGGTCAATAGTAATAATCTTGAATATAAGTGGGGCTAAAAAATGAATAGAATTTGGTCAAATAAAAACACTCAATGTTAATATTCAATTCATATTAAACAATTAAGGTAAAAATGCAACGCCAAGTTATTTGAGCCTACTTTAGAATATAAATTTAAAAATACCCACATCCCTGGCCATGATGATATCATATTAATTCATAACTTCAATAGTTTCACCTTAGTATTCATTACCCTATTCAATTAGTGAAAGGTATGATTCAATTGTCTAATGTCCATTTTTAGGAATTTTAATCAATCCACCTTTCCAATTTTTTGTTTGGTATTCATTCTGATATTATTCTATTCACATCAATGTCTTATTTGATTTTTCTCGATTTAATCCATATTTTAATACATGTTAGACAATCTTGATATAGTGGTTCACCAACTTATCTCCCTAATGGTTTTTTATATTGAATCCTCACCTTTTTATCCACATTCTCAATTTATGGTTTAAGTTAAATATCCCCATATAACCTTCCCATCCAAATATTTTCATTTTTAATTGTTGGTAATACTATAATAATCCATCCCACATACACATCCATCAATGGATTGATTGCTTATTTAGATATTCCACAAATATAGATCCAACATAAATATCATTATTACTTGGGATATGTTAATTGATTCACTCTTTTTTATGCAAATGAATGGCTCATGCTATTTGTTCATATATATCATTTTATTGTATTCTTTGTGGCCAAAATGAAAGATTTTATATCCTACTAAAATTTACAAATGGTATATTCAAATCACACAAAACATTTTCCCAATATGTTATCTTTAAAAGCTATTATTCTCACCTCCACTTGTTTTACTTTTTCCCCAATGTTCAATATACACTTTTATTCTCTTTTTCAGATCTACCATTTCTTTGATTTCTTTGGAAGGTGCTAGAGGAGTATTCCCTTTTAGAAAGTTTGGCTCACCATTACCCTTTGTACACTAGATTGGGATTGGACAAGACTATTAGAAGTATTTTATTATTGCTTTATATTAAATGACTGGTATGCCATCTAGAATATGGAACTTGAACATCTTAGGTTTGATAATACCCATTATTATATGGCTTACATCTAATAAATCTAGTTCCATAAAGGATTTTAAGTCATACACTTATTTAATAAGGTAAGGAGAGAATTTACTTGACCCCTCTTGGCATGTTATATAGGTGTCCTTGGTATATGACAAAGAAACTATGTCTAGTTTGCATAATGATGCTATTAATCTACACAAAGTCCCATATATATCCTCATAGCCATGTCCTATTAGGAGGAATATTACATAAAAAATGTTGAATTCCCTTCTTGAATTAAACATTTCTGCAAATATAAATAAGGTGTGAATGATTTTTCCACTTGAAACATTATCCAGTTATAAGTATAGGATTGGTGGTTGTTTTTTGAAAGAATTAATTTTACTAGAAAAACTATTAATTGTTTTAGCATGGAAAATGTTTTCCTTGTACCCTTTACACATATCATGCACTTCATTTTATAATATTGTAAAATGTAATGGTTTTTTAGGTCATCCAAAAGTGTAAAATAAATTCCCATACTCATCAATGATAGGTTCTTTGAGATTCTTGAGACACAAGTCCAATGATGTGAAATTATTATTTTATCTATGTTAATAAATGGTAGGCTGAAGTAGCCAAAACCCCTAATCTTATGTCGATGAGTGAGCATACTAGTCAAAGTAACTAGGAGGTTCATAAATTACTTATTAAATTTGATTTTATGCCCATACTTGGTATATAAGTTTTCATTTTGTACATTTTATCAAGAATAATACTCAAGGATCCTTAAAGTTGTTCATATGATTATAACCTATAATATTAATTTACATCACAAGTTTAAATTTATTTACTGTTCCATGTTTGTTCCTCTTCAATTTTTGAGAGTGCTTATGAGCATGTGGTGGCTCTACATTTATTATATAGGTTTATACACTCATAAAACATGGTGAATAAGTAATTATTTGTAATTGAAAGATGTTGAATTTTTTTTTTCATTATCTTGATAAAACTTAGTTGTGACACTGGTGGAATTTTCAACAATTCTAACTCTTCATTACACTTTTTACACATTAAATTATGGGTATAGAAGTATGAAGAAGCCTTTGGGGAACTTTAATTCCATCATGTCCTACACAATGAGTTAAATGTGGAGAAATATCTAAATTTATCTCAACCATTTTTGATATGTAAAAAAATATTGTAGTGTATTTGACCTTTCTCTCTCTTTCCTGGTGTTACCATTTACTACATTCCTATGACCATTTATCTAGTCTACTTAATGAATATAGAAGGTGATCCTTGGGTAGCCATAAGCTTTGTGCCATGTATTATGATAGACATCCATCTCATATAATTTCATTGTATACACTCTATATATTTGTCACCCACATTAAAAATGTCATTTACTATTAATGAAACTAACACAAAATTATTTCTATCTTCTTCATTCATTGCTCTAATTTTATTCCATAGAAATAAGATTGAAGCTAGGGGAATATTTTTGATACAGTCAGATTTACAACAATGATTTTTTACATTATCCACTTTATCCAAAAAAATTGACCATTTTCTATCCGCATCAAAATTTTGATTTGATGAACTAGGTAGAGAGGCATTCAATTTTTGATATTTTTTTTATCATTGTAGGGTCTTTTGATCACTTTTTTGGAATGATTGTAATTAGTGGCATCAAAATAAATTTGATATACCAATTATGGTTTATTATATTATAATTCATTCCACATGTTATCCTCAACCTCATCTTAGACGTTTTGGAATCTCATGTTTAGAGGAGAACTGTTTATGTTGGCCAATTTCTTAGAAGGTGATTGTATGAGAGATCCTTTAGATAGGGAGTATCCTTTGAAAGGAGGGACAAACACTCTATAAATATTAACACTAGAGGTTTTGTCATCTAATAAATTCAATATTACCTAGTCTATTTCAATTAAATTTTTAATTGTTCCCTCTATACCATAATTGCTTGTAGATGAACACAAATAGATCAATTTGAAAACAACTTCTCTAAACTTTAAATAGTGTTCACTGATATGTATAAGTTAAAGACCATCCAATTGAGGACAATATTTTTTTACCATAAGGGCCCTTATTATTTCATGAAAATATAAATATTTTATTCATAAATCTATTAATTTATTGTGTTGTAATATATTTAAGCAATCAAAACATAAATTTACCACATTTTTAAGCATTACACCAAACATCAAGTGTCTTAATCTCTCTTCATGAATTTTATGATCTTCTAGAACATGAGTTAAAAAACCTTTTTCTAGAATTTTTTTGTTTGAGAATGATATTGTCTATGATAAAATCCATTATATCTTTAGGTCCTATATAATTGATGGTATTTTCACTATCATCACTAGAATCTCCCTCTTCCATGGAATCATAACCCTTCTATTCACTATAAATATAATCAGTACAAACTATGGGAATGGATAGATTTTTGTGATTTGACAAATCACTCTCTTCTCTTGGAATGTATTATCCTTTTTTCTCAACATATTCTAAGGTTTTAAATCCATCAATTGAATAAGGAAATCATACTCTTATATCCAACACTTGGTCAACATTGATAACAACAAATCCTCTTCCCATGTATCTAAAATGTAGTATCCTTATGATTATAACTACTCTACCCTCTATAATTTTTATTTCTTTTGTAGACAAATCCATATCATCATCCTCTCCAAATGCAAGAGACATTAATGATATAATACAGAGAATAAATGTGAGATCAAACTAAAAAATTGTAAAACCCTATATGATATAAAAATTAAACACAAATGTGAGATTAAATAAAATATATATAATAACTATTAAATGTAATTTAAGTCTCATGTGTTGTAGATATATGTGTTGCTAGGGATAAAATTATATTATATAAAAATAAGAACATGTGAACAAGTGATATGAGAAAATAAATAATGTCTGATGCAAATATGACTTCAGCTTACTACCATGAAAAGAATGGGATATTATCATCATTAATTATAGATAGATACATTATAAAAATTGAGTAACATATTTATTGGTAAAAAAACTCTTTATTGGTAAATTGTGCAAAAAAATGATGCCAAAATGATCTTAATTTTTTTTTAAAATCTCAATATGACATATATATAGAGAGAGAAGGATAAAAAGGGGTGGATAACATGGACAATATTAGTGTTTTTATCCCCTCTTTTAATCAATGGTCGAATATACAAGATGTAATACAATCACAATCATTTCAAATTATGTGGAAAGATTCACAACTACCATGAAAAGATGGAAATCTAATGATGGTAGTTAATTAATGAAAATCCTCACAGCCCATGAAATATCATTTAATTATTTCATTACTCAATTCAAGGAAACAAAACTAAGATTGAATCATGAAAGGAAAACACATAGCTTCACTATTCATGGTATATTTAGAATGAAATTAAATTGAGATAAAGATAATTTATAGTAAGACCTTGAGAAGGAAGAAATGGGCAACCATGAGAGGTGACCAAATAGATTCAAACCTATTTATTACACTAAAGCCAAGCAAGAGCTAGTGATGTGGAACAAAACTAAGAATACAAGTTTAAATTTTGATTAGGTATGTCTACATGGGGAATTCCCTCATTACACATCCATTTATGAGAACATGGTCTAATCACAAGGGTAATATGCAAGACTATATTTTAACAATGGTCTATTTTAAATAATATAAAAATAATATTGGATTCTTAACTGATAATATTATTAATATGTTAGACTTATGTAGAATAGGCATGTGCCAATTATACATAATTATAAAATAATTTTATAAATTAATAATCTCTTTCAAAGTTATGAAGAATAAAAGTATGCGACAACTTGACTTTGTTCGACAATGTCACATCTTGATCTCACACTTATGTTACAAGTTTTGACATGTAAATTTTTTGTAAAAGGGACATGTAACACCACTATAGTTCATATAGTCCCAAATCAATTTTAATTTCAAGTTTAAGTCAATATTATTTTTAATATTAAGTATTTATTTATCATATGCAATTTTGATTATCTGATATGAATGCTAACATAATGGCATCCCTAACTCAAAGTGAAACTCAATCTTAGTTTACTATTAAACTAATCAGATTCTTCTGAAAAGATTAGACTCTTTTATTGGAACTCAATGATTTATAATCACTTAATCACATAAAATAATAGTATAATAATAAATATTAGATAATTTTTATGTCCCATTCAAAACTCCTCTAGTTCCACATCAGATCATAATCAGAAATAGAGTTCAAGGTAAGATTATAATAAAGATAATGTTTTATCTAATGATTATTCCTCTGAACATAAAAAATATAATTAAAATTTCAAGGGCAATGTTAAATAAAAAAATTAAGAGATGCTTAAGTGGGTTGTGTCCACCCCAACCTAGGTTCAAATATTGCATGGCATGTGAGGCCGGTTATGGTCGTTAGTGAAGTTGGTGATGTAAGTGGCATTAGTGATGTCATTGATGTTGGTGATTATGAGGATGTTAGGGGGATATGGGCCTTATGTTTTATCATATAATAACTCATATTTCTAGTCACCCCCTTCACTTTATAGCTCTATATTCTATAAAATCATTTACCCATATATAATAAAAATCAAAGATATTCTAGAGAGGGTTCTAAATTTTCAAGGAATTTGAAGATATTCCTTGTAAGAGATAAATTTGATGGGAATCCTTGGCTAGACTATGGAAAAGATTGATTATTATTCATTCAATATTGCACTTCAAAAGTTATGAAAACCATATTTAAAGAAGTCCCTGATGCAACTTTAACATCTTCAATTTAAAGATATTTATGTTATAAAAATAATTTTTTGAAATCTAAAACTCTTAGAAAGTGAAAACTAAGATGTGTTAGACTATTTGAGGATGGGATTAAAAAGATTATATTGACACTAGATATATTAATTTATCGTAATTGTATTAAAAATAAAAATGTAATATATTGCAATAAATTGTAACACTAAAAAAATAACATAATTAAGATATCATAATAAGTTATTCTTAAACAAAATAAATGGATCATAATTTTATAGTCATATAAATTATGTCATTTAATAAATATTATTAAAAAAATCATTTATTTATTCTATTTGACAAGGGACGCTCCCTATGTCATGTCAGTATTAGTGCCAAATACAACAAAATCACCACCTTAACATTTTAATTAAAAAATGTAGAGGGAAAATTTAGCAGGAAAAAAATATAAGGGAATTTACATGGGCTATTAATGGGAGTGGGCTGTAGTGAAGCATAGGATGGTGGACTTATATGGTTAATGATTATGCCAATTTAAAGTGGGTTTTGTTGGCCCATAATCATAGTTGTTCAAGATTTATTTTGATAGATTTGAAGCATGGAAGATCATTTACAAATCATGTGATACTTTTATAAACCCTATATTTCCCAAAAATTATGGACTTGTTTAATATTTCAAGCATCAAAATTCATTTACAAAGATTGATCCTGGTAGTATAGAACTCTTAAATTAAATGAATTATATATATCTAAGTAAACCTAAAATTAATGCATAACATAGGGAACCAAGCACAAGTTGTTAATCTTATTAAATAAGTTATATATACCAGCCTACAATTAATGCATAGTATAGGGGATTAGGCATAGGTAGGTTACTCATTCCATTAGAGCATTAGCATATTCATTATTTTGAATCAAGCTCTATGTGGAAGTAATATTCTTAGTATTTTCTTTCGACATTCAATCTCTATGTGGAAGTAATATTATCAGTATTAGTATATTAATTAGTTTTATATTTGATAGTAGCTAAATTAGGTTGTAAACTAACCTTGGATATCAACATTCACATGGAGCATAAGTGGCCTCAGACTCTATAAATTATTTTCAAGACTGTCAATATTCTAAATGTCATCCCATCTTAAAATCTCTCAAAATTATTTTGGCTTCTAAATATGAATATACATGCACTAAAATATATAATTATTAGTGTATATTCATTAAATTATTTTTATATTTTTTTTCAAAACCATGATATGTAAAGATCTTTCTTTCACATAATTTTAATTTAATGTTGTTATAATTAATCTATATGAAGTATTTTCCATTCACTACTTTAGAACCAACTATTTTGGTTTGAGGTCCCATATATTGTTTTTGGTCTTGTGGGTGTATCTTTATTCAATTCAATATTAAAACTAAATGAAATATTTCATCTTGCTCCATTGTATTGTATGATTAGGGTTTATCCCATATGCTTTTTTGAGCCTCTCTTTCGATTCCTTTTAAATTGAGAAGAGTTGGTATGGGTGTGCATCATGAATATTTTCATGTTTTCACATAATTTTATGACATTCCCTAGATTTTGTATGGGTGATGGCCCTTTCATCCACCAACATTTATCTAAGAAATTAAAAACAATATTTAAATTCTAAAGATATCACAAATATGTCTATTATCACAAAGCATTATCAATACTATGTAATATGTCTATAGAAACCCTATTGTAATAAACATGACATTCAATCCATGTTTAAAATTAAAATGAGGTGAAATGGCTATATGATGAAGATAGCATTTAAAACACCCTTTTAACCATCATGAAGGATGGAAACAAAAATGGAAATAATAACTACAGTGGCCCCTATTTTAATATTGTTGTAGCATAACAAATTAGTCTATACACTAAAAATGTTAATGGTTAAAAAAACCTAGTAAAAGTATTATATCTATTGGATACCCATATTTTCTATTAAGTTTAACTCATCAAGATTCATCCATTTTTGACTTAGAATTTTATTTTATGTTAACATGTTTATATTTTATTTTAATTGACTAAAAAATATTTATATTAATATTTATAAATATAGTAAAAGTTTGACTTTATATTTTATTTTAATCAGTTTAAAAATAATTTTATTAATATTTTTTCTAGATAATAAGGTTTGGAGGGTCCCTTACCTTTTTTATTATATCAAAAAAGTGACAATACGAATCTCATACCTAGATGAGGAAGCCAAGGGCAGCTCAAATACCAAGAGGTATTCAATTAAAACCAAGGGATGAAAGCTAAAACATAATAAAAAAATTAAACTACATCAAAAAACCTATAAAAAGCCACCTAAGGAGAAACCACATTGGAAAAAATCCCCAAGTCAAACAGCCATTAAAAAGGAAATCTAAGCATCACCACTGCCATTGTCACCCCCATAATCACCCATTAAAACCATGTTACCTTTGTCATCCATAGCCACATCACCATCACCCTTTTTCACTATCGCTCCACCAACTACTTCACTAGCAACACCCTCAACAAGGACTTTATCTAGAAAATAGGTTTATAAATCCACATATTGATCATCCACTAATGTGTCCAAACCCAGTTATCAAGATGAGGTGTTTTTCCACCTCCTCTTTGTTATTCCACTTGAATTCTCCCCCAATTATACCCCTAAACTAGGAACCACCCTCATGCTTGCCAATTGATCTTGCATGTGCATCGAGGTATCCTTTCTTTTGGTGATTAGTCCAGACCCCACTCTAACATGAATTAGATAAGGTAGATGGGTTTTATCCTCATAAATCCTTAAGATAAGCTCAATCATCATAGTTGAGTATGAGGATAATTGCCCCTAAAGAGCCAACACAACTAATACCAAAGGAGAGTGTATGGATCCCACATGCAATAGTGGTATATAGATTATAAATGGCCCATATTTTGTAATAGACATTATAATAAATATAAATGATACAAAATATTTTCATACCTATCTCCCAGATCCTTGAAGGATCTAAAGTAGACTAGACCTGAGCTAAATAGTCTAGGAAAGGAATGAAAGCCATATTATTCTAGGGAGAAATGCTTAATAGATATCTTTAGACCAACCCAAAATTTTTCCCAGACCAATGGAGTGAAAAAACCAAGGTCAATCCTTTATCCCTAGATACTTGCATGACATTACCGATAAATGTCAATGACAATAGGGAGTTGACCTTCACTCTAAACTTGGTAACTAGGAATATGAGGCTAATAACTTCTTTAATAGCATGTATGACATCCTTGCTCTATATGATGAAAACACACTTCAACCTAGATTTTGTTACCCTACCATCGAATGCCACTTCTAGTTTGACAACCATGTTATGGAGGGATGGATTACTAAGCACAACTTACATCATGAGATCCATGGTGATCAAGTGGCCAACAATATGATAGCAAGAATGATTTTTCCAAATGCCACACCTAACCAATCATAATAAAACCCACCTCAACCTTGAGTTGAGAGAAGGGACGTTTGTAATAATAGCCAAGTGTAGTATGGTTGTTCCCACACTTCAACCATGCATCTCTAATGATGGTCATATCATCCCAAAATCTTCAAGCACATGATAAGGAAGACCAAGAATCCCATAACAAGCCTTCAAATTTAGATATTCTAATGAATCTAGTTTTTCAAAATTGCTTAGAAGCTCTTAAAAACTACATCAACATTTCAAACTAAGAGAATTAAGAGTAACTAGCTGACCAAATCTTGGTGATAACTGATTTATCTTAATACAAATTTTTAAATTTAACTCCATTAATGATGAGATCTCCCCAACCACTTCCAATAACTCATCTGAAATATAAAAATGTAGCTTCTTTAGATTACAATTTAACTAAACATGAGATGTTTGTAAATTTAAAATAATATAAAATGAACTATGAATATAAAAAATAGAAAATCCTTAAACATCACATTTTATCCCATAAAATATTAAATTAAATCACCATATTTCACTATTAAAATATTTAATAGATTCATATATCCATCTAATTTAACCCCTACCTCTAATCGTAAAGAAGCCATAGTTCATTAGTTTTAGGATACTACACCATAATAACAATGATTATCTTTTAAATTAAATATTGACTATGATCAACAAGCTTCATATTTTAATAATTAATGTTCTTTCCTGCTAAATGCATTATGAGGGGAACATAAATTAAAATTCATTTCAATAGTTAAATTGTCAGTTTATTTATATATATTTTATGTTTATTTGTATCATGATCCTAAAACATTGAAATTCTTGTATGTGGCCTAATTTTTTATCTTCAAGATAAATGGTGATGATTTTTTAGAAGAGAAGAACAAAATTAATTGGGAACAAACCATATAAATTCAATGCCATAGTTGAGATATTTTGTCTATGTTATTCTGTATGTACCCTATTTAACATAATAAACATAAATGTTGGAGTAAGAATAGTTGAAGAAAAACTCTTCAACATTGATGGAAAAATTAGTAAGTATTAGGTTAGTAAATATTTTTCAATTAAATAAAAATAAATATATTTTAAAAGTTAATTCTAGCATTTGAAAATATTTTGTTTGAAAAATAAAACTAACTACCTAAAATTTAATATGAATTAATCAGTTGAAAATGAAATTTTCTAATAAATATATCCTTTACGTTCCTTAAATCTATTGTATTTTAAATAATATGGGCTATAATCTTTAAGGATTTTTGGAATGAAAAGGGAGGTGACCTGTGGATGTGATGGGAAAATCGAGATACTTATATTTATATTATATTTATATTAAGAGTGGAAAATAAAGTTAAATTTGTTTAGGCACTAAAAATTAACAAGGTTTATATTCTAAGGAAACAAAAATATCTTTCCTGGTGCTAACCACACTCATTTAGAGTTTCTTATCTTCACCCAAAACACTAATATAATGTTAAAATTATGGACCTTTTTTATGTTCTCTTCTAATATGTTGGGTTTTGTAAATAACAAAAAACCACCTTTATAATCATGCCATGCTATAATAATAATAATAATAATAATAATAATAATAATAATAATAATAATAATAATAATAATAATAATAATAATAATAATAATAATAATAATAATAATAATAATAATAATGAGAAAAATAAAATTTAACATTATATACTTATTATTTTGGATAACATATGTTGAAAATTGTTTACAGACCAAGAATTGATATTTATTCTTGATAAATTTATAAGTAATAAACAAAGTATGTGAATAAAAATAAGAAATATTTATTCAAACATGACATTAAACAACTCATATGGATATGAAAATAAACAAAAATGATGTTAACACTACTTTTTATTGAATAGCATGGCATAGCATTAAATTTATGGATACTTAGCTCAATCCATGTCTTAAAACATGTGATTTTGTAATGAAATAAAATGTGAAATTTATACACAATTACATTTAGGGTCAAAATGCACTTAGAACCTATTAATGATTGTTCTTAATATAATTCATGACATCTCTCTCCAAATTTAAATAATTGAATAAATCAAATTAATTAATTAATTATGCACACTTTTAAAACCTTATTTAAATATTAAATCTAGATTTTACACCTTCTCCAACATCTTGCACCTTATTCTCCCTAACATGTTGACTCATCCTAACTAAATCCAAAATTTTCTCAACCTCCTTTACATCACCCCTTGAGTTGTCAAAACATTTAACTCATTCTCGATGACTCAGTTAACCATTATGACACTTCTCTCAACCATTTGAAATGGTCATCACACTCATGGGTAAGGACTCATTAGCCACTATTGATTATTTGGATCATTTAAAAAAATCAAAATAATACTCCACCATTGGATTTTTCTCCAAAAAACTATAAATAAACATGAAAATAATCAATTTCATCCATCCTTCCTTATAATAATGAAGAGATATATAATTCATATGTAAATTAAAGCATCTAAAACCCCCTTTTTCTAAAAAATTCTACATGTTCTACTTTTCATTGGAAGAGTGAGCAACCATGTTATTGAATAGAAAATCAAGTTTCCATCATAATAGTGGAAACTTGCATATTTAATGTATAAGTTTGTGATTACTATTTTCTTTGTTTGTTTCTCTATCTTAGGTTGAATTTAGCTTATATTAAGATTTCATAATTTATTAATTTCTTAGCATTTTTAGATTTAATTCATATATTTTGGCATGCTCGATGGGAGTTTTTCCCTCATATTTTCCATCCTACGTTCATAATAATTACATTTATAAATCATTTTACAATTTATTTTTACTATTTATGTTCACATATGCATTTGATATTGGCTTTGTGAGTGTTTTTTAAAGCTACAAGTTGTTATTTGATGTTTTCTACTCGCTTATGTGCACTCACTAGGTTATTGTGAAGTTGGAAACATTAGTTTTAGAATTGTACTTGTAATAGTGAAATCATTTTTATCCCATTTTTAGTGTCTTTTTCCTAACTTTATTTAAACCATCATATTTTTGTTCACTTTCTAATTTTTATTCATGTTTTTAGTTTATTAACTCCCTATTATAGGAAAATAATGAATCAACAAACTTTTGAAATCATTATTTCTAATTGCATATTCATCTTAATTGGTTGAAAAATAATCCTTATAAATAGTGATTATAATAAAACAATGAATTTATCCCTATATGTTTTCTTTTTTTTTAATGTTTCTACCTTTGTATGTCTAAGAAAAAAATTATATTACAGTTCTAAAATTGTCATTTTGTATAGCAAAATCAAGTTTTCTATCAGTGAAATTATTTTTGTAGGCTACAAATTCATCATTTTGACTAGTGAAAATGTTTTTATATCTGAAAATATGTCATACAATCTTGTGAATTTGTTTATTTTGTGTTTTTGTATTTTTTTTTAATTTCCTATGTTTAACTTTTTACAATGTTGCTTTTAAGTCTTTATGTGTAATTATGAATTTGTCATAAGGAAGTAGTTTTTGCATTATTTTATGGTTTTTCTTTGCTGTATTTTAGGTTGATTTGTACAAAGCCTAAAAAACACTCTAACCACTTGTTTTCATAATGCTTATCAAATATAATCTATAAAAAGGCTAAACAAAAAACCAATTTCCTTTATTTCATTAATGATTTAAATTTTATTTTTCAAAATTTATAGTAATTACATCACATTTCATTGGTGTTATTTATTTTTCCTTTCATAATTCTATTTGTAATTATAAAAATTATGTATGTTCTTACATTAGCATCACATTAGTTATGATACTTAGGAATGAGAAATAATTCTATAATTTTTTTGTTTTACCAAATTAGTGATTGCATATGCTCTTTCCTTGGCATCACATTGGTGATGATACTTAAAATGCATAAACAAAATCTTACTTTGTATTTATTTTTCTATGTTTCCTATTGAATTTGGATTTCACCACCATGGAGTATGTCAAACCCCATTTATTGACGGGGTTTATAAATCAAGATACAACTATTTCAATTGCCTAAGTGGTTTTGTGTTTTAAGCACACCATGACATAAGTGGATTTTATACTAAAATACCTAGGGTTTCAACAACTACCTCAAAATATGATATTATTTATTGTCAACTCATTAAGACCCCTACAACTATGTTGAGAAATTTGGGACAAGACCCAAAGTGTGTGTTCACTTTATCTATTTCTTCCTTTCTTTTCCTCTTATATAATCTCATTTAAACCTTAAGCCTAGGAAAGCCTCTTTTTCCATTCAAATTTGGTCATGCTAAATAATCTCAATAAAATGGTTAAGCCTTTCAACAATTATCCCTTTTAATTTTCAGGTTAAGAGGATCATGTACAAATACATGAGATAGCCAAAAAATAAGAAGACAAAGGAGGGGCTTACCAAGATGAGGGTAGACCAAAAGCTATCCAAAATCCACCCTCATTTGATGAGTATATTATATCCAAGAACAATGAAGTATTTCTTCAAGCCTTGGGTTTCAGATCAAAATTCCCATATGACTTTGATGTTCATAATTTATAATATTTAATTAAAATCAAAAAACATTCATCCTCCAATATTAATCAACCTACCTCATAAGGTTATTTATAGCATAGTAATTCCCTCATAACCTACTCACAACCTCAACCCCAAGTCTCTCAAGACAAAGGGAAAAATATTTTACATGAGGAGTCATATCAAATAAGCCATGGATTTTCCATTGAAATCCATGCAACTTAAAGAGAGATAAAGATTATGAAATTTTAATATCATCAACAAATTAATCTCTTTGGTAGCCCCACTATGAATGTGAAAAAAATTTACCTTAATAAGTTTATACAAATAATTTGAGTTTGAATATAGCTTCAAACTCGCTAATCATTCACAACTAATCAAAACTTGAATCTTCCTTCAATTTTACCCATCATGAAAAAAGTCAACCCAAACTTGAAAATGCGTCTCACATCTAATTCATGTTTAACCAATCAACATTTTATTACACCAAATTTGAGTGCACAACCAAATTTACAAGGTTATATTCAAATTATATTGAGTTTAAATCTTCATTTAAACCCATCAATCAACCCTAACTATAGCCTCCAAGGTTAACCAATCAATTCCAATCAAAATAAAAATAATATTGAATAGCCATTCTAACTTGCCTAATTAACCATTTAACCCTAGTTTGAGTATTGCTTCAGACACACTCAACATTGTGAATTTATATAGTGGTCTACTAAACCCACTTTCTTATTCTAAATCTCTTGGATTGGTTCCATCTTATCCAAGTTCCAATCCAAGTTTCAATCCAATTTCCAATCCAACTCCAAATCAGTTTAAATCTAATCCAAATCTTTCATTTAGTTCTAATCCAAATCCTAACATAAGTTTAAACCAAAACAAAACACCATTTAATTTGAATAACTTGAACCTAAATCCTAAATTTAACTTCAATAATCCAAACACAAATCCTATTTTTCACCTTAACCTAACCCAAAACAACTCAAACAAAATTCCAAACGATGTTAACTCTAATTTAATTCAAACTTCAACATGATTACACAATAATCCAATCAAGTTTTGTTAAATCATATAAGTTTTGGTTACAACACTAATCTTGATTCTATGAAATTCAACACCAATACAACAAACAACTCAAATTTTAACCCAAACCCAAACATAAACTTTGTAAACAAGAACAACCTTGGTTTCAATCCAAATGTAAATCAAACAAACCTTTTTTTAAACCCATATTCAAATCAATCAAACTTTGTTTCCAATCTAAACCCAAGTTAAAATAATTATGAAAATCCAAACCTTGGTTACAACCCCAACTTTAACCCATTTTCAAACCCTCAAAATGCTAATTTTAACATTCAACCTCCAAACAATTTTAACCAACACATTCCACAAAACACAAACTAATACATGGGTCAACCACCAATTCATTAAGTCAAATGACCCAGCTATCCCCATATCTCATACAATAATCTCAAAACATAAAGGATAGAGTTCAAAGTTTACAAGATGGTGCTTATTCTTGGTAAAAAAATTCATGTTTGAGGAAATTTGCTCATACTTGTACCATTTAAGTAAAATGGCTACACCTTTTCCAAAGTACTTCGAACTCCTAAAAATTGACAAGTATAAAGGTAAATGAGATCCCAAAGAACATAAAATTAGATTCTATCATGCATGTGTGGACATTGGTTATAGTAAAGAATATATGTTGTGTTTGTTCCCATGAAGTCTCAGGGGCCAAGCCCTTGAATGGTTTTCATGAATTCTAAAAGGATCTATTTTTACCTTTGAAGACTTATATAAAAATTTTATGTCTCACTTATATTATAATATATAAAAATACTTGACCAACTTATATTTACACAAGACCAAGAAACAAAATGATGAAAGTTTTTCTTCCTTCCTCCAAAGATGGAAGCAATGCCAAGTCATTTCATATGGTCATTTCTTGAAATAGAGCTTGTGTAAATTTTCATGAAAAACTAAAATTTAGACTTTGGACACCATTTTTTACTCCTTTGCCTAAGGTATTTCGATTAAATCATTAAAAAGGGAGTTTAATTATAAATAACATTGATTAATATATGTTTAATCAAAATATTTAAATATAATAATAATAATAATAATTATTATTATTATAAACCAATAGATAAACCAAAATTATTTACAAAAAAAAATCTTGTTGGAGATGGTGTAACCAATGTCAAATAGTTTCAAAACCCTCAACCTTAAACACAAACCTATAATCAACAAAACAATAATATCATAATTCCTAGTGGATAACCTAAACATGGAAGACCTAAATGTAAGTTCACTTAATTGGGTGACACTTGTGATAATGTTTTCCAAAAGTTGGCTCACACAAACATCCTCACATGGTCAAACACTAAACCCTTTGGAAAAAAGTTCCTAAACATGATTGGTACAAATAATATGAGTATTGTGAATACCATTAGATTAAATGACATTCAACTAATAGGTGTATGCACCTTAAGCACTATGTTCAAGCCTTCACTGATAGAGGTGGTATATCAATCAAAAACAAACCATCTAAACCATATAAAAATAAAAAATTAGTGATATACCAAGATCCATTCCCTAATCATGAGTAAGGAAAGGGAAAGTAGAAACAAGAACAATTAGAATCTAACAATGTTATTCAGTCAAGTTATCCACTTGACTTGATCATCAATAGCATTTATATTATGCATAACCATGTCAATGTTTTTATTCTACCATCATATGAATGTTTTGTTACCACAACATGAGAAATGTATACCTCCTATTTGCATCATCCTCTAATGTTGAATGCAAGTACAATAATACTGACCATCTTGAGAAAATGCTAAAAAATATTTCAATTTTAAACCTTCTCAAGACATCCCCTATAAACAAGACTACTTTTTATAAAGTTATCCAAGAGTCAAATTTACCTTAAGATATCAATATTACAAATTTATAAGTTGTAATATGTTCTTTGGAAGAAAATAACCAAGTAATGTGTGATCCTTTGTATGCCTCTCCTTTAGGATCAGACCATAATCTCCCATTGTACATAGAGGTTATTACTTCTAGGCAAAAAGTGAAAAGGGATTTTATAGACAATGGTTTAACACTCAATATATGTACATTAATACTTATAAAATATCTAGGATACCCAATAAAAACACTGGAAATAAACATCATTACCATAAAGGCATACGATAATAATGAGTGAAAATCTATTAGAACAATTTATCTTCCTTTGATGGTGGGGTCCTCGATCTTAATCTAACAAACAATATCCTTGTTGGCTTCCCATAAAGTCATTATATAAATTCCATCCCATCCATTATTCATCAATGTTTGAAATTCTCCCATGTAGGAATGGAAGTTACTATACAAGGTGATCCTCATCCCTTTTAACATTTCAAGATATTAGAAGGCAAACATCAAGCATCAAACTATTTACCATTTATAGAAGATAATTTTACTCCCATTGAGGATTGTCCTTCATTTCAAAATTATGTCCATCTATAAATATTATTTAAAACACCTCCCCTTTGTGGTTTTATTAATAATCAACTACCTCCATCTACATTACAAAAGATTCAACTAGTGAATAATCTAACCAAACATCTAAGCAAGATTCAAATAGACTATCTATGAAAGATTCAAATCAATTATCTATAAATCAAGCTTACAATCACCCTTCTATTGATATATATTTCACGCCACCACCTACTCCAAAAACATCATCATCTACTTCATCCCACTTTAAGATCACTGATATAAGAATGAATGAGTATATAATTTATGATTTTTACACAAGTACAATACATACCAATCTAGATGATTGTGCTAGGCCTCACCATATAAAATATAATATAATGGTTAATAATATTGTAAAGACAAAATTTGTAGAGGATGTTTCATTTTACATGAACATGTCAATGATTCCAATCCTTCTTGGATTTATTATGACAAAATAGATACTTACTTCTCCAATAACAAGTATCTCATTTCCAAATCCATCATGTGTAATATAACTAACTATAAAGGTAAAGGTATTCACATACATGAACAAGGATCCATAAAACCTACCATAATAAAATAAAATGAGACAAAACATGGTATATTGTTTGATCCACTCAAAGTGCATCTTATACTCTCCTAAATTGACTCCTCTAGTGAGTCAAAAGATGATTCTCTGAACAATAAGATGGGTTTGACAATTAGATACTTTGAATAACTTTCCCTCACCAACCTCTTTCATGAAAATGTCATCCTTACACTTCATCTTGCATATCCATACCTCATACTATGGGACCAACATATAACACCTGATCTTGATCATTTTTAGAATTATGAAGCTATATCTAAATTATTTAGAATAAGAGATAAAATTATAGCAAGTGACCATAATAAGGGGTTTCTAATTTAATTAGATGATTCAACATATTTTGGGGAACATAAATTACATCACAATATTAGTTCAACTTATACATCCAAATAAATAGAGTTTGAGGAAGACTTCCATCTTCTTACACCACCCATAAATTACAAAGATGGTTCAACTCTACTTGTTGAAGAAAACATTCTTATAAACATTGGAATTGAAGAAGATCCTAAAAATGTTAAACTTGCCATATCTGTCAATCAAGAAGAAAGAGACATATTTACATTTCTACTTCATTAATTCTCCAATTTGTTTGCATGGTCTTCTGTAGATATGCCAAGACTAGATCTAGATTTATTAGTTCATCACCTTGTGGTGCACCTAGATGTAAAACCAACAAAGCAACCATAAGAAGCATCATAAGATTTCATTAATAGTAAAGGAAGAACTAAAAAATCAGTTGGATATTGGTTTCATACATCCTATTGATTATTCATACTAGATATCAAACATTGTACTGGTATCAAATAAACTATAAGGGATTAGAATATGCATGGGTTTCCATGATATCAAAAAAGCATGCTCGAAAGATGATTTTATATTTCCAAATATAGACATGATTTTAGATTCAACTGTAGGTCATGAGATAGTATCTTTTATGGGTGGATTTTTAGGCTATAATCAAATAAAAATTTATGCTGAAGATTAACACAAAACTACATTTACAACTCCATGTGGGACATTCTATTATTAGGTGATGCCTTTTGGTTTGAAAATTGACGGAGATACATATCAGTGGGAAATGACCATAATTTTTCATGACATGCTTCATGACATCATGAAAGACTATGTATATGATATTATTTATAAATCTAAATCCCAAGAAGAGTATCTTCAAGTGCTTTGTCATATTTTTGAATCCATGAGAGATTATAAGATGAGATTTATTCCAAAGAAGTATGTGTTAAATGTGACATAAAGAAAGTGTTTAGGGTTAATTATTTCACAACATGGCATTTAAGTTGATCCCTAAAAAGTTTAAGATATCAAGGATATGCCTCCACATAAGAATCTTGAACAAATCATAAGTCTACAAGGGAAAATTAAAGAAATAAAAACGTCTATATCTCAACTTGCATAACTTTACCACCCATTCACATTTTTACGAAGGACACTCCTTTTACATGGGATGCGAATTGTGAAAAAACATTTGACAATATCAAAAAATATATTTCCAACCCACTAGTACTAATGCCACCTACTTTTGGTAAACCATTTTTGTTATACATTTCAACTAATTGGTTTGCACTGGTGGAATTATTATCACAACATGATAACAATGGGAAAGAATGGGTAGTGTACTACCTAAAAAGAACCTTTATATCATATGATCTCAAGTACTATCAAATATAAAAATCTTGTCTAGCAGTTATTTTTGCTTCTCGAAAACTATGACATTACATGATCAATAATCAAATCAAGATTAATGCTAGGATTAACCCTCTCAAATATATTTTATATAGAACATATCTAAAAGGAAATATGGCTGTGGGATATGCTTCTTAGTGAATTTGATTTAGAGTATGCCAACCAAAAATTAATCAAAGGATAGGTTTTAGTAGTTGTATTACCATAAGCATCCCTCAACAACAAAGCACACCTTATTTAAAAATTCCCAAATGAAGCAATAATTTATATAGATGAGGCTATAGTTTGGAATATTTTATTTTATGGTTCATTTATTAATCACATATTAGGGGTAGGAATATTACTGGTCACCCTTGATGAAGATTTCATTCCTAAGGATCTTTTAATAGAATTCCTTTGTAGAAATAACATAGTATAGTATGAATGTCTCATAGTTGGTGTCAAGATGAAAATCCATTAGGGAATCCAACATATTATTTTTGGTAATTCTAGTCTTATCATCAATCAAGTAACTAATGAAATCCAAGGACATGATGATAAACTAATACATTACAATCGAATGGTGGATAGTTTGAAATTGTCTTTTGAGTACATCCAATTTGAATAATTTCTAAAAATCAATAATAGAATAATAGAATCTATGGCTACCATTGGTTGCCTAATAGACTTAAGCACAAAACATAAAATTTTTATGGTTGAGTACTTAAGGATGTCATATTATAATGCACCTAATTCTGAGAAGGTTTGCAAGGTGGTTGGTCCCACTTCTTCATAGTAGTATGATTATGAAGGTGTGTGTGTGTGTGTGTGTGTGTGTATATATATATATATATATATATATATATATATATATATATACCTTCATAATCATACCATCCCATTTAACTTATCACCTAACCAATGTAAGTACCTTATTTAATGTGCATCTTGCTACACCATCCTTGCCAACACCTTATACCTTAGAGGCTATGATGGAACTATTTTATGTTGTTTGAACTATGAAGAATCTACTTTGGTAATTAGAGAAGTATATGAGGGAGTTCGTGGAAGACATTTAAATGGTATGGTCCTTGAAAATAATATTCTATAAGTATTTTATTATTGTCCTTCAATTGAATCTGATTAATGTGCTTATGTCAATAAATGTATATACTGTAAGAAATATGGGGACCTTATTCATAGTCCATCATAAGATTTACAACCTATCACAACACCTTGGACATTTTCCTCATGGGGGTTAGAAATCATTGGAAAAATAAATCCCTATTATTCTAATAAACATATGCATATTATAATGACAATATAGTATTTTACCAAGTGGGTGAAGGCAATGTCATTAACCTATGTCAATAAAAAGTGATTTTCCAAATTTATCCTCAACCACATTATCTATCATTTTGGTATTCCTTCCAATTTCATTTCTAAAAATGATAAATCATTAAATAATATATATTTTTAGACTCTTTGTCAAACCTATCATATCAATCAAAAGTGGTCCACTAATTATTACTCGCATAGAAATGACTAGGATGAAGAAACTAAAAAAAATATTTTCTGCATCGTTAAGAGTGTTGTTAATTAAGTTGGTCATGACTAGCATACTTATTTATATCTTATCCTTTTTTAATACAATACTAGTAACCACACACCCATGGGGGAAACCCCTTATTCACTTGTATATTAAAGTGAGTCTATTCTTCGCCTAGAGGTCAAGATTTCATATTTGTGAATATATGTACAATAAATCATAGACAAATAATCATATATAACTTCATGCCCAAGTGAACTCAACATTTTAGATGAAAAATGACTTAGTTCTTTAATATATCTTCAATTTTACCATAATCATATTCCTAATAGCTATAATAAGTAGATTAAAGCCATGTAATTAGAAATCAGATATCTTGTTCTTAAGGAGAACCAATGAAACACCAATTCTGAAAGAGAAAAGAACGGAAAATTTGAGCCTAATTGGTTAGGCCCATATGTTGTCATTGACAAGTATGGATCAAAATATTAAAAATTAGATATAGAAGAAGAAGAGGATCTTGATGAACCTATGATAATCATGCACCTTAAGTGATTTTATGCCTAAATTTGTTCTATATGTTATTAATAGTATCCTAGGTGTTCAAAAAATCATAGAAAAAAAAATAAAAATAAAAATAAAAACAAATAAACAAACAATAAAAACTACATAGATCATCCAAAAGTGAAAACTAGTTTAATAGCACTTTGGGCAATCACCATGGTAAAAACTAGGTTTCTATCATAATGTGTCCATTGTCTATATTCACCCTAGTTACTTAGGGGCATCATGTTTCACTAGTCCATTGTATATTTACATCTCACTTATTAATTTTTTATCTTATAACATGCTCATTTTAGGTTTGATTTTCCAACATGTGAACCTACAACCTTGCTCATGATAGAGGTGTTGGTCCCAAAAAATGTCAATCATTTTTGGAATAACATAGGAGCTATCTTTGGTCCTACAGGGACAAAATCCTCTCTCCCCTTTTCAAAAATTGTTTTGAGCATTAAATTTCTTCTTTTTTCAAAGCTCTTCCAAAAATCTATGGACTATGTAGGCTTGAATCTATGGACTATGCAGGCTTAAATCTATGGACTCTATAGGCTTGAATCTACAAACTCTACAGGCCAAGTTCTACAGGCTTTGCAGGTTGATTTCTATGGACTCTGTAGGAAAGAAGCAAATCTATGAAAATAAGAAAGCTCTCAACACTTAGGTGATTTCAATGGGTTCAATGTGCTTAGTGCAAAATATCAGAAAGACATAGCCAAATAATGACAAATGAACCGATTGAACCATTGAACCATTGAACCAAAGTTGGTTCAATCAGTAGGTTCAAGGGGCTACCCTAAAGCCAAAGAGGCAAGTGCCCTTGTGAAGGGTAGGCAACATTGGTTTGAAGTTCAAAGAAAAGATAGAATTCCTTTGGATTTGTTCAAAGGCCCAAAAGGAGCAATTCTTTCAGACTTTTTGTCCAATGGAAATGATTAAGTGAAGAAGGTTGAAGGAATTCACTCAAGAAGAAAGCCTAAAGAAATTGAAAGGAATAAATGGATAAGGGAAAGAAGATTTCTTTTAGACTTTTTGTCTAAAGGAATTCCTTCAAACTTTTTTTCTGAAGGAAAAGCCCGATAGAAAAAGCCTGAGAACCAAAAGCCCGCCGAAGAAGCAAGAACCCGCTAGGAAAGTTGAAGCCTGAAGTTCGCCCAAAAAAATCCTAAAGGGTAGGTACCCTTGTGGGGGGAACTTGAAGACATAGAAGAGAGCCTTCCAAAAAACTTAGACAAAGAAGGTTTTCAAAGAACAAGGATGGAAATGTTGAAACTTGAACCAAATGTTTCAATAGGTTCAACTGGTTCAAAGGTTCAATATTTCAAGGCCTCAGAGGAACTTAGAAAGATAAAGGAAGTAATGATTAAACAAGACACAGAATGAACTGATGAACTAATTTAACCTTGAAACAAAATATTTTGAAGTTCAATGGTTCATAGGTTCAAAGGTTCAAGGGCAGCCTCAGTCAAGGGAAAAAGCAGCAAACAGGTGGTTCAATAGATGGTTCAACCAAGGAGTGGGAAAGCGATTGAACCAAGAAGCGATCAAATAGAAGAGATAGAATGAACTAATGAACTTTCATAGGTTCAAAGGTTTAACGTTCAACATGGTTCAAGTATCTGGTGACCATTGACGGTCACGTAGACATCAAATTTAAAGTACAAAAATATCTATGGAAATTCAAACAAAGCACAGAATTTAAAGGAAGAACCAAGCGACTAACCAAATGATAGCCTGATAGCTCAAATCACATCAAGAAGAGACAAATATAGAAAATACAAAAGCAAAAAGAGGGAAAAGTCTGAAATATCTATGCATAAGTAATTTCAGTAGGTGGAATAGTCCACTAAGCATGTATTTTGGCTTGTAAATTAAAGATGTGCCCTATTTTTCCTTCCATGAAGTAAAGAGAAAATCGACAACTACGTAGATGTCAGAGGGGATAGACTAAATTATCTAGACTTGAGAGAAGACATATGGGATGAAATGACATTCCATAGTTAAGATAGATGCCCTACTTTCAATGTAATCCTTTGACAAACCTGGAAATGCATTCAAGGCATTGAATGCATAGCATGGGTCGTTTTATGGAAAAAAGCGCCAAGTCTTTCTTGGCTGCTATATATTGTAATCTCTTTTATTGTTTTAAAGAGATCTTACCCTTACCAAAAGTGAAACTTTGACTGAATTGAAAGGCATTACTGAGACTTTGAGCTCATATTGTAATTCATATTTCTTTGATTGAATGAGAAAGCAAGTTACTTGCAGACTTTGTGCTGTTATAGCTTGTGCTACGTTAGGAGATTATTATTATGTATATCTTATGAAAGCATTCTTATTTATTTGATTTAACAAGTAGGACTAGTGGAGGTGATAAGGAAGGTGTCCTGAAGCCAACTACTTTTAGACTTTGTGTTATCATAGTTGTCTTCAGTGTGTTTTTTCTTTTCTATTTCTGTGTAAAGGACCTTGGGATGACTTTGTGCCCCCATTGTTCTTCGTACCTCACTCTAGGGTAGTCAAGGTGGAGACATTGAGATACATCTTAGATTGATAGTTACTTTGGACCTGATTAGTAATCACTTGTTAACAAAAAGAGTCCTACTATTTACAAGAACAAGCAATTTTGAAAGAAGAGAAGTGCCTTCTATCGCTTCACCAAGATTTCTACTATCCAAGAAGGGATCTAGCTCTTGGCTGAAATGTTACTTCTGAAAGAAGATAAGTACCTTCACCAATCACCTAAGATTTCTCCCTTGTCTATGAGCATCATCTATTAAAAAAGAGATATGGATGGTTTATCCCACCCCTATGTCTTACTTTTTGTTTATATATATATAGTATATAGCTTCCGCATATTTAATAGGGAACCTCCCTTTGATGAGAGGAGAGATTTTTCCCCTTTAGATGTGGTAAACCTACAACATTGGATGACCAATCTCCCTATGCTATGGTGATAGAAACTATTTTGGTCACCAGTTAGTTGGCTAACAAAATATTCACCCAACAATTTTTGGTGACTCCATTAGGGACATAGTAATTTTGTGTAATTTGGAACCTCAAGTTTTATATTGAAACATCACTTGTGTCTTAACCATTATCATTATACCCTTATCCATTATAGACTCTAGTGACTCTATTTCATGTCTTACCCATTATAATTATATCCTTACCATCTTCCTCCACTTTCATTATTTTATCTAGTCTACAAAACCAGAGCTGCTAGGAAAGAGTGCATAGTTTGAAGCCTCAAGCCTCAAGCTGAAGTAGGGCCAGTCCTTCTCCATTTTTGTTCTACAAATTGGCTATTCCACCTAGATTTTTTATCCCAATTTTACATAGTTAAATCATGGTAGTTCGAGGCCCCTGGGGTAACTCATTTGGTCCACTCAACATGACTTCACCTCTGCATGAACTTCCATGTAGCTCAAGAAAAAACTTCCCCATATTATTTAGAGATGGGAGAGTTCACCCTGATGAACACATTTCAGCCTTCAACATAGCCTATGGTGTGATAGGGGTGGAATTTAAAGATGTGGTAGTTAGGCTTTTTATGGAGACCCTACAAGGTGCTACTACAGACTAGTTCTACCATCTGCAAGCTGGGTCAGTGACTGACTGGGATACACTCAAAGCCATGTTTGAAGCCAAGTTCAAGCCTATAAAGGACGCACATGATTTGCTAGCCTAGATCACTCAGATGAAGAAGGAACCTCATGAGCTTATGAGGGATTTTATTGCCAGGTTTAACAAGCTGAGGCATAGGATTCCCATGGTCACCCAACTGACACCTCAGAATCTCAAATGCTTCTTCGTCAACTCACACTTGCCTAAAGTGAGTTTTCTATTGAGATGGGATAGACACATAGTCCTTGAGGCTACTCAAGAATCTACTACTGAGCTAGAAGATGACCTTATCTTAGTAGCAAAGATAAGGAGAGATCTTAACAGAGGTAAACCCTCTTCATCTTTTAAATACTCACCCACAACCACCATTGACCCAATGGTAAAAAATCTAGAAAATGAATTTCTAGCCTTGAAAAGGCAAATGGCACAAGATATGTCTTCTGCTCCTTTATATAAAGATATACCAAGGAGGACATTCCCCAATCAGCCATATCAAGGCAACACTGCTAGAAGTCAAGGGTAACCAAATCGTCTTCCTTCCCCATAGAGGAACCTTGCCCTTAAAGCATCTCCAACCAACTCAGCAGTGGGATATCTAGAAATAGAACATGTTTCCTATTTCCAATCTAAGTTCAAGCAAGAAAATGATGCTGGTCTTTTCATGGATGATCAAGAAGAATCAGCTAGTGATTCCCACATCAATTTCTTGAATTACCAGGATGAACCCAAAAGTGAAGGTGAAGCAGATGAGGGATCATATGCAGTATTCACCTAGCCCAAGAATTAGTTATCCCAAAAAGCTGATAAAGGAAGAATAGAGGAATGAAATCAACCTACAATTCTAATTAGTAAGTGGGGAACCACTCTGTCTTTCCAATCAAAGGACCTAGTGATTGCTAAGAAGGTTAGTACATCCAACATCTCTACACCTTCTACTTCAACTTTGTAGATTATTCCTCCCCCTCCCAAAAACCAAAAGGATGAACTCCCATACTCTCTTCCAAGTCCATCTCAGTCATTTGAAATGATTGAGCATATCAAGAAATCTAGAATTCAAATGATTGAGTTTGAATCCATACAAGCCAATCTTGAGCAGTTAAACATTGGTGAAGAGCTAAGTGTGGACCTGTCTGAGGCAAAGATTATGGTCACCCAAATGTCCGCCCCTGCTGCTCAAATTTTGTTTGAGCCTTCAGGTAGGGGTAATTACTCCTTGACCATAGAGGATTCTCATGTCTAATCTAATTAAAGTCCCATGGCTAGCAATCCAAGATTTGATCCAAATCATGCATCAAAAGAATTAGTAGGGCATAATACAAATCAAGAAGGATCTCCCATCTCTGATTAAGAGAAATCTAATATAAGATCAACTTTTAATGATGCTTGGATCCTAGAATTCAATGGCAAGAACTCTTACACAGTTTGATGTACATCTCTATTGCTCAAATTGAAAATTTTTTGGGATGAAGATATCAAACTCCTTCACACCAAAGGAGATGTTGAGCTAATGGTTTGTCAAGAGTTTGATGCTGACAATCAAAACATGTGCTGGATTGAACTAGTAAAACATCAAGCTATGGTAGTGGACAATATTGCTATATTCCAAATTCATCAAAAGGAACTCTTCATAAAGAGAACAAGGATTTATGTTTTTCATAGAGAAGATCACATCCTACCATGGGGCAAGAAGAGGAAAGAGCCAAGAGGAAGATGCAAAAATTTGGTTTCCTAGTGGAGAGTTCCATTCGCCCATCACCATTTTTAGGGACAAAATGGTTTCCTATTGGTTTATCAAGATGGCACACCATTTTCACTATCTCACAATGGGTGGCATTTGAAGTGCTTCAAATCTTGAGGCATCAAATAAAATCATATGTACATATGTATATCTGTATAGTCTTTGTTTCTGCTTTGTGTTGTTTGTTTTCAATTTTTAGAGCCTTTCTTTTTTGGGTAGCATGACTCCATAGCCCAATGGCATACTTCAAGGTACTAGAGATTCTAGTTTCTATTCTCCTTAGTTGTTCCAAGTTGTCATTTGAAGGTAGTTCCCTAATAGGAGCCAGCTATTGGTCCCAAAAAATGTCACTCATTTTTGGAACAACATAGGAGTTATCTTTGGTCCTACAGGGACAAAATCCTCTCTCCCCTTTTCAAAAATTATTATAAGCATTCAAGTTCATCATTTTTCAAAGCTCTTCTAGAAATCTATGGACTCTGTAGGCTTGAATCTATGGACTTTGTAGGCTTGAATCTATGGACTCTGTAGGCTTGAATCTACGGACTCTATAGGCCAAGTTCTACGGGCTTCATAGGTTGATTTGTATGGACTCTACAAGAAAGAAGCAAAGCTCTCAAAAGAAGCAAGCTCTCAACACTTAGGTGAGTTCAATGGGTTCAATGACTAATTGGTTCAATGCACTTGGTGCAAAAGATCAAAAATACTTAGCCAAATAATGATGAATGAACTGATTGAACCATTGAACCATTGAACCAAAGTTGGTTCAATCGGTTGGTTCAATCGATAGGTTCAAGGGGCTGCCCCAAAGCCAAAGAGGAAAGTGCCATTGTGGAGGGTAGGCCACATTGGTTTGAAGGTCAAAGAAAAGATAGAATTCCTTCAGATTTGTTTAAAGGCCCAAAAGGAATAATTCTTTTAGACTTTTTGTCTGATGGAAATGATTAAGTGAAGAAAGCCGAAGGAATTCACTCAAGAAGAAAGCCCAAAGAAATTGAAAGGAATAAATAGCTAAGGAAAAGAAGCTTTCTTTTAGACTTTTTGTCCAAAAGAATTCCTTTGGACTTTTTGTCTGAAGGAATAGCCTAACAGAAAAAGCCTAAGAGTTAAAAGCCCGCCGAAGAAGCAAGAACCCGCCGGGAAAGTTGAAGTCTGAATTCCGCCCAAAAAACATTCAAAGGATAGGTAACCTTATGGGGGGAACTTGAAGACACAAAAGAGAGTCTTCCAAAAAACATAGAAAAATAATTATTTCAAAGAAAAAGGATGGAACCATTGAACCTTGAACCAAATGGTTCAACAGGTTCAACTGGTTCGAAGGTTTAATATTTTAGGGCCTCAGACGGACTTAGAAAGATAAAGGAAGTAATGATTGAAAGAGACATAGAATGAACTAATGAAATGATTTAACCTTGAACTAAAAGAGTTTAAAGTTCAATGGTTCATAGGTTCAAAGGTTCAAGGGCGGCCTCAGTCGAGGGAAAAAGCAACAAATAGGTGTTTCAACAGATGGTTCAACCAAGGAGCAGGAAAGCAATTGAACTAGGAAGCGATGGAAAAAAAATAGACAAAATGAACCAATGAACTTTCATAGGTTCAAAGGTTCATGTTTCAACATGGTTCAAGTAGCTGGTGACCATTGATGGTCCCACAGATGTCAAATTTAAATTATAGAAATATCCATGGAAATTTAAATGAAGCACATAATTTAAAGGAAGAACCAAGTGATAGACCAAAAGATAGCTCGATAGCTCAAATCATAGTAGGAAGAGATAAAAACTAGAAAAGACAAAAGTAGAAAGAGGGAAAATCTTGAAATATCTATGCATAAGTAATTTCAGTAGGTGGAATAGTCCACTAAGCAGGGATTTTGGATTGCAAATTAAAGACATGACCTAATTTTCCTTCCATGAAGTAAAGACAAAATGGACAACTATGTAAATGTCAAAGGGGATAGACCAGATGATCTAGACTAAGGAGAAGACATATGGGATGAAATGGCATGCCATAGTTAAGATAACCACCTTATTTTTAATGTAATCCTTTGACAAACTTGGAAATGCATTCAAGGCATTGAATGCACAACATGGGCCATTCTATGGAAAAAGTGCCAAGTATCTCTTGGCTGCTATATATTGTAATCTATTTTATTTTTTTAAGGAGATCTACCCCTTACTAGAAGTGAAACTATGCCCGAATTGAAAGGCATTACTGAGACTTTGAGCTTAGATTATAATTCATATTTCTTTGATTGAATGAGAAAGCAAGTTACTTGCAGACTTTGTGCTATTATAGCTTGTGCTACTTTAGGAGATTGTTCTTATGTCTATCTTCTTAAAGAATTCTTATTTATTTGATTTAACAAGCAGGACTAGTGGATGTGATAAGGAAGGTGTCCTGAAGCCAACTACTTTCAGACTTTGTGCTGTCATAGTTGTCTTTAGTGTGTGTTTTTCTTTTCTATTTTTGTGTAAAGGACCTTGGAATGACTTTGTGCCCCCATTGTTATTTGTACCTAACTCTAGGGTAGTCAAGGTGGAGACTTTGAGCTACATCTTATATTGCTAGTTACTTTGGACCTGATTACCAGTCACTTGTTATGAGAAAGAGTCCTACTGTTTGCAAGAATAAGCACTTCTAAAAGAAGAGAAGTGCCTTATGTTGCTTCACTAGGATTTCTACTATCCAAGAAGGGATCTGGTGCTTGGCTGAATGTTACTTCTGAAGAAGAGAAGTACATTCACCAATCACCCATGATTTCTCCTCTGTCTGTGAGCATCATCTCTAAAAAAAGAGGGACGGTTTATCACACCCCTGTGTCTTACTTTCTACTTATATATATATATATATATATATATATATATATATATATATATAACTTCTACATATTTAATAGGGAACCTCCCCTTGATGAGAGGAGAGATTTTTCCCCTTTGGATGTGGTAAACTTGCAACATTGGATGACCAATCTCCCTATCATATGGTGATAGGAACTATTTTGGTCACCAGTTAGCTGGCCGATAAAATATTCACCCAACAAGAGGAAAATGTTTTTTATATTTATTGTTTTAAATATCAAAAAATACAAAAAAAATAAAAACATTAAAAAAAATCCCAAAAATATGATACACTTTTACCTCAACACATATCTTATTCTAGTAATCTTCCACACCATACACTCATTCTTGGTTGGGTCACTCATGCATATTTTTCATCTGACACTTAAACACTTCATCAATGACCCACTTTCTCATCACTTCCCATATTGGGAGACTACATCAGGCCTAATATGCCCAAATGGACTTTGTCTAGAGTGGATTATGTAGGAAACACTTAGAGACATTGGGTCTCTAGGGTTAGCTCAGCCACTATCTTCCCCATCATCCATTTCCCTAACAATGGATTAGCTTATCTATATGCTTCCTCATCAATTACCGATACTTAGACATGTTCTTAGATAGAATTATGAATCTCTTACTTAGAATGTTAAGTCTTTGCTTACAGCTTTTCCTACTTGATCACTTGTTTATTTTATTTGGTGTCCTTTTTGTTTTCTATCCTTATCCATTAAGTTTTTTACTTATCTTGTTTATAAATGCCTTACTTATCCATTTTATATCCCTATCAATTAAGTTTTTTATTTATTCAATTTATTCCTAACCTTTCAAATGGTTATTTACTTTGTCCATTGTGAATTTTTTTAGTGTGTTTATTGCTTATCATTATAATCACTATTTGTTTGTTGTTTATCTACTATTTTGGCTTATTTTATTAATATTGTTGCACTATCATTTTGTGTATGTTTGCATCATCTAAATTACATTATTTTTAAACGTTGGTTTAATTTTTAATTTTTATTTCTTTGAAAAGGTTATTTTGTGAAATGCATTATATTATGTTTATGGTTTTGCTATATCATGATGTAATTTGATTTTACACAATTTATTCTTTCCTTGATTCATATGCCTAAAACATTAATATTCATCATTATTATTCAATATAATTATTGGTAATTGTTGGCTATTTTTGGGCATGCATACAAATATTTGAAGGACTGAGTAATGTTCTTGATTGAGAGAAGGACCAAATGATAAAAGAGGGGGATCATATTACTTACAACACATTTGAAACAATTTAAACAAGCTTAAAGTGTAATTCTATTGATCTTAGAGAAATGGGTCTATAAAGTAAATAAATGATCAAGATAAGTTTGCATAAGAAATCTTACAATTCAAGTCATGTATAATTTTTCTAATGCCTCAAAAAATAATTTGAGCTTCCAAAGATCAAGAAATAGTTCAAAATAATAAATCTATAGAGCCAAATCATCATTAGGACATTACTTAGAAATATATTGGTTAGCTTATTTGCACATTTGATAAGTTTGATTAGAAAGCCTTACTAGCCCTCAGGTCACATGGGCATGTTGCTCTTAGTACCTAGAACATACTTTACAATTTTCATACCTTCATGCTTTTTTATCTTAAATATCTAAGCCTCAAAGTTGACCTAAAGAGTGAGACATTCATGCAGACGTCAATTTTAAGCTCAAGTAAAAAATCCATTAGTGTTTATAGTTTGACGGTCTCATAGACTTAAATGACATTTATGTGGATGTCATTAATGGTCATGTGGATGTCAAAATAAATCTTAGGAAAAAATCATGCAATATTAAATTTGATGGTGTATGAAACATCAAATAAGTCTGCACAGACGTCAAATGATGGGTGCACAGATGTCAATTTTAAGAGATGGTAAAGAGCCATTAGATTTCAAAAGGTAAGAGGATCTAATAATAAACATTTGAACATAAAACCAATTCCAATAGAGCGAGGTAGCCTAATAGTGTTAGTAGGTCCCCGTAAGATCAATGTAGCACATTTAATCATATATCAAGATTGACAGAGTGAGATAATTCAAAAGGGTTAGAGGATCTTGATGATTAATATAAAGAGGACAAGTGTCAAAATTTAATGGGTCTTGGTATAATATCAATAGCTCATGATCATCCATGTATAGGTAGATCAATGGTGAGTATTAAGGTCAAAAGAGTCAAATAGGCCATGTTAATATCGATAGCCAATAAACAAGGGAAAGCTCAAGAAGCTTTTGATGGAAGTTGATAGAGTAGGTTTTTAGTACAAGTAGGAAATTACATAGAGATCCAAGTTAATATATGATCTAGGAAAGTTTAGAATAATTATTTTAGGTTTGAAGGGTGTCATTAAGGTTCATTTTGGACATCTAGCTCTAATATCTAGAACATATGGACTACATTAATTATTATAAAGGAATTCATCATAATATAGTTCTTGGCTTCTAGTATGCATATAGGTATATTAGGTTTTAACCTAATATAGTTTAGATTAAGACTATGCTTCTTATAAATAGGGAAACTACAAAAAAACCAATAATATTTTTTTTTTCAATCTATGAAGAGATTTGTGCTCAAATATTATGATATAAACAAGTAGATCCATCCACTCAAAATAGACCAAACATCTCTATCGGTTTTAAGGAATAAAGGATGTATTCTCATGATAGATCAAGTAGTGGTGCCATCGAGTCTCGAGATGATGACTTGGTGATTAAATAAGGATCATAGAGCATTAGATTATTTTAGAAAGCCATTGACATTATGCCTTATTGATAAGATCATGACTCAACATACTTGAGAATGATAATCCATTAAGATCAGTTAGATCTCATTAAATGTTTTCTATTTACTCAATTCCTTCCCTCTCTCATCCCTTTTTTCTATAAATGCAAACTTCTAAGCCTTTAAAATAGCTTGGTAATCCCTCCCTTGGGCATGACTAAACTCTACCCAAATTTGATCTTTGTAACCTATTGATATGAATAAAGGCATATTTTTTTAGATTTTATGATTTTGGTATAGTGTGTTGATGTCAGATTGATTTACATATGTGGTTGAAATCTCTCCCTTGTCAAATTCATATTTCACCTAGATATGAGTTCATCTTATTATGTAGGTCATGTTTAGTGTTTAATAGCATTTGATTAAATATATCATGTGGTTAGATTGATTGGTTAGTGCCTTGAATCAAGTTTCTCCAACACTTCCCTTAGGTTTTGAACATTTTTTGAACCTCTACATGAAATATTAATGTATACCATTTAGAGTTGCAGATCTGATCTCATTGTTGTTTTTTAGAATTTTAACTAGAGTGGATGAATAATAACATTATGGGTGTATCATCTCATTTACATGTTTTAAGGCATTATTACCCATTTCTCTCTCTCTCTTTTCCTAGTCAAAATTTAGTTTAGGTGATAGATCTAGAAGGAAGACAACCTTCTCTGGAGGTCTAACCCTATTATAGGTGACCCACATCCTAGATTCAGTCCCATGTTAAACTAGATTTGAGTAGATGACCTTAACAATCCCCTTCTCAGCTACGGTGTAAATCTAGAACACTAAATTTTTTTGCATTCTCAATGGGACCAATTAGATCTTGTCTTTGTGGAATTTTAGTTGTAGTAGTGTTATTCATGAAAAATTTGGTAATTACAATCAAATGCTTCTAAAAGTCCAAGCAATTTCTAAGTAATTTCATTTTCATTTACACTATCTTGATGTTATTTTCATGGCTATGTATGATTAAAATCCTTATGTTATACCTCCTTATCAGCCCTATGATGAATCATACCAGCTCTATCATGATCCATATGATCCCTGTTATGAGTGCAATCAACCTTACCAAGAATTTTATGAAAGCCATGATGAACCTTATCAAGTTTCCCATGATACTTATTTTGAAGAGCTTAACTCTTACCTTCCTTATGAACCATATAATTTTTAAAACCAAATTTAAAATTTCCCATATGGATATGATGTTGCACATGAGTGGCCTTGTCTCCAAGAGAGAATGGATGAAATAGAGATCAAATTACTAGCATATGCAAAAAAATTGCACAAATTCTTAATATGAGGAAGTGAATGAGTTTTTTTTAAAATATGTCCAATGATATAGAAGAGAGGCATGAGTTTTGTACATTTTTATTAGAGAAGATGAAGGCTTTGGAGAGGCTTCAAATTGAGTTGGATCAATTATGTCAATAACCCTCTTCTATTCCTCACCATTCTTCTTGTGTTCCTTATTCTCATAAAGTTCTTAACCATGTTCAGTGTGAGCCAATGGAGATTCCTAGTTGAATTCAAAAACCTATTCAAAATTCTATTCATATGCCAACTCAACAACCTATTCAAGAGGCTAAACCTTCTTATATTCCCCTTTTTTCACCATGTAGCTCTCAAGCTCAAGTTATCCATGAGGACAAAAAGGTTTCAGACATTGAAGAAGTAATAAACAAATGGAAAGATCAAAATGTTGAGATCTACATAAGTTTCTCTTTTCCTCCTTCCCGAAAACATTTACATGATTCCATTATCCCCAAAGAATCAAATTATGATCATGATCAACATTCCATGGTTGATACTCCCTCTCAAACAAACGAATTTCATCACCCTCCTACCATATTCCTTCTTTAAGAGGAGCATATTCTATGGGAAATAGAGGAAGAGGTTGTAGCTTCAAGTTAAGTTCTTGGAGAGTGTGAATAATATGCTTCAAGTGTGCATGATGAAGAGTTTCTATTGATGTTTCACTAGAGGTTGTAGTTCAAAATAAGATTATAGTTGAGGATGAAAAGGCTAATCTTACTATGGAATAAATCCATGAGGAATTGGTATAGGTTGAAGCCATAAATAAGATTGAGATATCTCCACTTGAGGAAGATCAAGATACCATTCAGGGTAATCCTATTTAGGTTGATTAAAGAGAGCAGCAAAAGAATGATTGACATATATATCTTGAATCTATGTAATAGATTGAAGGTCTTTGTATATATATGTTTTTTATTGAACATCATGATATTGATAAGTTTGATCAAGAATCACCTATTCAAGATCATAATGTAGTTTGGGTTGACTATTAAAAGATCCTTGAAGAGCTTGATCAACTTACAATAGTTGATAAGAAGTATGAGGTCATTCAAGGACAATATATAAATTAAATATAACTTGACAAGGTTGTGGTTGAAAAGTATCATGAAAAAGAACCTATTTTAAAAGATGAGTATGTATTTATTAGTGATTGGTTTGCTATTGATGGATCATTTTTGGAGATGTTAAGATAAATAGTTGGCAAGAAGCGTAACTCTTCAAAGGTAATGTTTAGTAAACACCCTACTTTTCAACCTGTATCTTCTCTTAGAATGATAAAATTCATGAATTTACATTTTGATCCGATTGGATCATGTTTTTTAATGGTTAATTATGTTAGTTTGTTTATATTTTATCCTAGATAAGTACTCTTTTTGCGCATTTGCTTTCTTAGGATGGTTTCCATGCTTTATTTTATGTCCTTCCTTTTTTTGGTGGAGTTCATTGTATTTTAAAATAAAGAGGTTCTTTATAGTCATGGAATAAATGTGGTATATGTTATGAGTCAAAGGTCAAGTACATGGTATGATTTTGAGCATAGAAGGCATGCTACCCAGCTAAGTCACCAAAGATGTTGGCCATTTTAGAGCCTATATAAAAAGATTTGTAGGACTAAGTAATGTTACTAATTGAGAGAAGGACCCAATGATCAAATAGGGAGATCATATTACTTTCAAAATTTTTGAAACGCTTTAAGCAAGATTAAAGTGTAATTCTATTGATCTTAGAGAAATGGGTTTACTAATTAAATGGAGGATCTAGATAAGTTTGTAAAGGCAATCTTATAGTTTATGCTATATAAAATTTTACTTATACCTCAATAAATCTTTCAAGATTACAAATATCAAGAAAAATCTCAAAAAAACAAATCTAGGGAGCCAGATGATCATCAAGATGTCACTTATAAATAGACTAGTTAGCTTGTTTACACATTTAATAAGTACACTCAAAAATCCTTGCAAGCCCTTGGGTCACATGGATATGTTACTCTTAATACCTAGATCATTCCTTGAAAGTTTCATGCCTTCACACTTTTTTGGCTTTGATATCCAAGCCTTCAAATTTGACCCAACAAAGTGAGACCTTTGTGTAGATGTCAATTTTAATCTCAAGAAAAAATCCATTAATATTTAAAGTTTGATGGTGTCGCAAATTTCAATGACATTCATGCATATGTAATTGATGGTGAAATGAATGTTAAAATAAATCTTAGGTTAAAATCATGTGAGATTAAATTAGATGGTCTATAGAATGTCAAATATGTTAATGTAGACATTAAATGATGGGTGTGAAGACATTAATTTTAAGCCATAAAGAACCATTAGATTTAAAAGGCAAGTAGATCTGATGATCAACATTTGAAAATATAACCAGATCTAACATAGCGAAGTAGCTTGATAGTGTCAGTGGGTCCCCAAATTATCAATGAAGCACAATTAATCATAAATCAAGATATAAAAAGTGAGATAAATCAAAAGGGCTAGAGGAGATTTATGATGAATACAAAGAGGACAAGTGTCAAGAGTTAGTACGTCTTAAAATAAGATTGATGACTCATGAGCATCCATGAATAGGAAAATTAATTGTGTGTAAAAGGATAGAAGAGTCAAATAGCCCATGTGAATATCAATATCCAATAAATAAGGGCAAGCTCAAGAATATTTTGATGGAAGTTGACGAAAAAATTCAACATAGGTAGGAAATTACATAGAGAGCTGAGTCTAGATATGATCTAAGTGAAGCTAGAATGATGATTTTAGGTTTGAAGGGTGTCATTAAGGTTTAGTTTAGACCTATGGCTCAAATATCTATAACATATGGATTAAATTCATTATTCTTTAAAGGAAGTCATCATGTGAAGTGAGTTCCTAGATTCTAGTATGCACATAGGCAGATTAGGTTTAAACCTAATATAGTTCAGAGTAAGACTATGTCGCCTATGAACTTTTTACATATAGGAAAACTATAATAAAACTAATAATATGATTGTTTTTCAATCTATAAAGATATATATTATTATATATTGTGATACAAATAGGTACATCCAATGATTTAAAATAGACCAAGCATCTTTATTAGTTTCAAGGCATAAAGGATTTATTCTCATGATAGGTCAAGTAGAGGTGGCATGGAGTCCTGAGATGATGACCTAGTGGTTAAATAAGGATCATAGAGCATTAGATTATTTTTAAAAGCCTTTAAAATTGTGCATTCTTGATAAGATCATGACTCAACATCATTAAGAATGATAATCCATCAAGAACAGTTGAACCTCATTAAATGTTTTCTATCTACTCAGTTCCTTCTCTCTCTCATCCCTTTTTAATAAATGTAGGCTTATAAGTCTTGAAAACAACTTGGTAATCACTCTCTTGGGTATTACTAGACTCTACCTAAATCTTATCTTTGTAACCTCTTAAGAATAATAAAGGACACTTTTCATATTTTATGATTTTGTTATAGTGTGTTAATGTCAGATTGATTTGCATGTGGTAGAAATATTTCCCTTATCAAATCATAATCTCACATATATATGATTTCATCTTGTTGTACAAGTCATGTTTAGTGTTTAATATAGTTTTATTAAATCTAGTAAGTGGATACATTGACTGGTTAGCGCATTGAATAAGCCCTTTCCATCACTTCCCTTAGGTTTTGATCATTTAATAGACCTTTGCATGAAATATCAATGCATAAACAACCATTTGGATTTGGAAATATGATCTCTTTAGTGTTTTTTACAAGCTTAGATAGAGTATAGGAACAATCAGATTACTAGTGCATCACCTCCTTTACATGTTTTTATACACTATTACCCATTTCTCTCTCTCTCTCTCTCTCTCTCTCTCTCTCTCTCTCTCTCTCTCTCTCTCTCTCTCTCTCTCTCTCTCTCTCTCTCTCTCTCTCTCTCTCTCTCTCTTTTCCCAGTCAAAATTTAGTTTAGGTGATAGATCTATAAGGAAGCCATCATTTTTCATAGCTTTGTCCCTATCATAATTAAACCATAGCCTATGGTCAATCTCATGTTGGACTAGAATTGAGCAGTAGACTTAAATAATCCTCTTCTCATCTAGGGTGCAAATTTAAAACACCAACATTAACGTGTTTTATGTTATATTGAAAATTAGGTTTATCAAAACTCTTTATTGTTGTAAATCCAATATAAGGAACATAAAAAAATTAAAGAAATTATGCCACTTCTTAATCCATGCATTCATAAATCCAATCATACATAATATAATCCATAATCCATATGCTGAAAGAATTAAACATATGCTATCATAAATCAAAATGCAGGAAATATAACTAGTGCTCTATATATCCATATGTACATCAACCATGAATAAGTACATATAAAATCCATATGAAATCCATAAACAATATATATTGTCTATCCACATAGTACAAATTGTCATAATAATCATGAATATATATCAAATGTGTTTACACAAAAAAATACATCTCAAAATATATATACATCAATGAATCAATCCATCATCCAAACACTATGTAATTTCTCATCTTGTCCCTCTAATAGAGTATATGGTCTTGAAAATAGCTCCCCACACCATGGTGTGCCTTGTGGAGGACCAATCACATGATGTACCTACCCCATTGACCTCTCTAACCCTATCAAATGTCTTGGTCTCCCTAATGAAGATCATCTCATAGAATAAGCTATAAAAGATGTTTTTTTATGTGCACATAAAAAAACCTCACTGTATAATCTCTTTTTATATGTGGCATGCTCCATGGCCCTCATCACCTTGTCTAATGTCATAATATGACCCTATCTATTTATTAATACTCTATCCTTTATTTTCTCAATCCTATTAGTATCTCTATCCTATTTGTACCATTATGTCAATTTTGTATAATCAAGAGTCTAAGTCTCTATGTCATGTGTCATAACTGCTATATCCATACCATCTCTATTTATACCATCAAACACAACCTATAACTTATCAACCTTAGCCTATAATCATTTAATATTAGTTATATGATCTCTTATGATATTTATAACTCCTTGTAATCTCAATACCTCCATGTTTATCCCATCTATCTCCTTTTCTCAAGATATGATCTCCTCACGTAGTCTATCTATTAGATTCTACCCCTATCAAGACCTTGATGTGAATGAAAAAATAAAAAACATCCCCTTTATCTATCTTAGTATCCATTTTTTCTCTCATATCTACATCATCCCACTCTCTAACACCATCACTATCAATAATTATCAGTGGAGTCTCCCATCTAACTCTCTGCTCTGTATCTAAGTGCAGATCTATGTCCACATCTTTGCCAACCCATTCTTACTATAAATCTCCACATCCTCCATCTACATAATCTCAACATCATCAAGATAAATAATCTCCACCACACATCCTCTACCTCATGATCATGACCATCTCTAGTCTCTTGTAACATACCTCCTAATCTGGGCTCCCAATCCTGTGCCTCGTGAATACTTGCTCAAGTTAGCAACCTATCTTTATCATAATGACCATGGTTGTTCACATGGTGCAGTCAATATCAATGGTCATTATCAGGCCCAAAAATCTACTAAACCATTAATAACTCATGCATCAATCATAGCTCTCTTATTAATTCATTTAACTATCTATAGTTATGACTAGCTATGATCAATTATTGTTGAATCAATAGTCATCCCCCACTACACTCTCTTACTAATTAGGTAAAAATGTGTGAACCAACTAGAATATGATACCTAACCCCAAAATTCCTCATCACCCTATTTGGATATTTCTCTATAATGTAGTCATGTGTCCCAATAATATGGCATTAAGTCATCATATAGTCTATGTGGCCACTTAAATACAATTTATATGTAAGTTTTCCATGTGCTATGGTCATCACCTAACTCATCAATATCCCTCCTATAGAACTCAATATCACCCAAATGGTGCTCATGGTGTGGAATGCAGTCCATTTTCCTCCAAGGTCTCAGAAAAAGTCTCTCAACCAAGTTCTCTTAGCAAATATATTATAAAATAAAATTTGCAAAAATGAATTCCTTCACCCCATTTCTTCAATTTATATTTATACCCTATTTAAAATATTTTCCCCTTATCCCTCCATTTAACTCCTTTTTCATCGATTTTGATTCAAATTTTAGGATACATTAAAACAACTTACTTTGAATTTTTCTCAAAATCTTGTAATAATCAATCTATGTAAATTTATCATTATAATTTGAATCTCAATATATTTTTCTATGTTTAGATCTATAGCTTATTATCACTAGGATATATACATCCCATAACTACTCAATTTACCCCTACATCATTAGCAAACACTAAGCATGCAATCTCCAAATGGCATAACATATTATTTTTTTGATCAATACTCTAGTTTTGATTAACTAGGGGCAACCTATTTACATAACCTAAATATTAAAATTTTAACATCGATTCTAGAATAATTTGATTTATCATTCATCCAATTAACTTTGTCCATTTCCTCTTTTCATAAATTTATAGTGTTTCCCACTTTATCACACAAACTCTCAAGGGGGCATTATGAAACTCATTTTCATTGATTTGAGCCAATGTTTTCCTTCTTAAATCATCAACTCTCTACTTCTTCTACTAATCTTTGAAACAATATTGATTCACAACACTATTTCAAAGTGGGGAAATTTTAGACACCTAAATTACATTTAATGTTGAAATACACCTAAATTCTATTAATAATTTTTATTAATATAATTCATGACATGTCCCTCAAAATTGTAATAATTAAATAAATCAAATTAATCAATTGTGCACACTTTTAAAACCCTGTTTAAATTTAAAAATATGGATTTTATACCTCATCCAACATATTACACCTTATTCTACATCACATGTTGACTCATCCCAACTAAATCCACATTTTCTTGAACCTTATTTGAGTCATCCTTTAAGTTGTCAAAAAGATTGACCCATCCTTGATGACTCAATTAACCATTCCCATACTTCTCTTAAGCATTTTAAATGGTCATTGTAGATAGGGATTTGGCATACTAGATGGAGATCGATCTTATATGATCATAAATCAAACAAATATTAGAGAATCAAAACATATATTATCCCTCTACTAGGGGTGAGTAAATACTAATTGAAAGAAGGAATACAAATAATAAAATAATGAATATTTACCTTGTGATTTATCTTCTTACAAATTTACTGAAGTAGGATTGAGCTCTAGTTGTGAGCTAGAAGTATTTGGCAATGCTATTTCCTTGTGAGAATAATCTCTCTTTGTTCACCTTGATTGATGTGTCTTCGACTTGGCATGAAATGTTGATTAATATTTTGAATAAATGGAAGCTCCTAGATTGATTCCTACATAGTAAGTATATAATGGAGAAGCTTGTCTAAACTAGAGGAAGAACCTCTAATTTATAGACTTTTGAAACTAATTTGAAAAATCCATCTTGAGATGAGAATAAATGAATATAAAATTCATTTTGGAGGAAGATATAATATAAAATTGGTAAGTGGAATTGACTGGAATATGAGGTGGACTGTTAAATTTAAAAGATGAGGAAGATAATATTATAAAATTATAATGATGGGGGATAGGTAGAACATAAGTTATATTTAAAATTTGGAAAGAGAAATGGAGTAGAAGATGACTTCATGAGTTAAGGATAATTAGTTTTTTATATTTATATAAATTGTAAATATTATAAATCTATGGAATTTATTATTAAGGAATGATTAGTTAATTAATTTATATTTATTAAATTAATAAAGATGTGAGTAGTAAACCATGAATAGTGATGATGAATAGTAATGATGAATTAGAATTAGATAAGCTAGGGATGATTAAAATCAACAAAAAGTATCTAATTTTAAGTGTCTACATTTCCCCCCTCTTTGAGAAGTCATTGTGAAACACTAATGAATTCATTGAAAGAATGAAAATGTTTTTAAAATATTAGATCAAGAAATAATGAGTGAAACATGATGCCCCATTGAGAAAGAATGCAGGATTTATATGGGCTCTCGAAAAAGAGAGGAAGAAGCTATAATGGTAGAAGAGATTATCCAATGGACAAAATTAAGCCACTTGAGCTAATGCTTACATGCTTTGATTTCCAATATTTTAAAATGATAGAATTAAATTAGGCCCAAGATGAGGGGAAGTGGGAAGGAGGCATCCAAAAATAAGTGACACACTTTAGCTAGCCCCAAACAAGGTGAAAAGTTATAGGCTTTGAATTATAAGAATTTACCCCAGTAGGGAGAAATGATGGTACAAGGCCCCAAAAAAATATGGTATAGATATGGAATTATATTACCCCAATAGGGTGGATTTAAACATTTATAGGTCCAAATGATTTGACCTATTAGGGAATATTTCATTATTAAATGATGTAAATGGTTAACTAATTAACTGGAAATCATAAATCAAGAATTTACCCTCTTACACAAATTAAAAATGAAAAGATCGATGATGACATAAGTTCAATGGTATAATGACTTTTAAACAATGAAAAAGCCAATAAAAACTATGCACCTATGAATGGTAAATTTGATAAGATAAATAATAATCATAAGAATGAGGTAATGATTGAAGAATGATGTGAGTAGATTGTAAAAAATTAACAATATGATCATGACTATTTTTATATGTTTAGATGTATCAAGAGTAGCATATAATTTATCCACATAGTAAAGCGATTGTTGTGTAGGTAGTAGACAAGGATATATTTTTCTATGACATTATTGATGAGACTTTTAGAACTTGATTTTTGATATATCACCTAATGGTATTCACCATGACATAAAATGCCATGATGAATGAAACTTAATGTGCATAAGGACTGAATTTAGATCCAATAGACAATTGATAACAATGCACCAATGATAAAAACCATGATGATAATGTTGAAAATTACTAATGGATGGACTCAAGTAAAATTGGGTAATAGGAATCACCATGATGATAACCCTATTGGCATAATGAAATGAGTTGAGGCAACAATAGAAAAAGGAAACAAACATGCAAACAAGAAAACACAAACAAATAAACTTGAAATCAACATAAAGCATTTTTTGTTTAACCAGATCCAAATACATGCATTAAGTCTCAATAATAATGATAAATGGATGGTTCCCACAAAAAAATATACATGAAATAGAAGGACACATCCCAAAAATAGTTAAAGTAATTGGACACAATAATGAATATACCCCAATATGCTAGATTTGGGAAGGGCACGTCCCAATAATAATGCAAGACTTAAAATGAGTGGATTAAGGATAATGATTGGATTTATCACATGACAAATATTTTTTAATTTTGATGATTTATATCTCTTATGGAGATTGTAAACCCATTTTGATTTCTAGGATTTTTTTAATATTCAAATGTTTTTTTGGATTTTTCAAATCTCAACTCAATGGATGATTATGAGATGTAGAATGTTTCAACTCATAAAAAAATAGGATTATGATTTAGTATGCTCACAAAATGGTAAGATAATAGAAAAGGGGTGACCTAGATGACCTTAGAAATGGAGCATTGCTTACATAGTCCAAATAGACCTCAAGTTAATGTAGTCACCCATAGGGTTAGAATTATGAAACAAGATCCTTAAATATATTTCAAAAGGGAAAGAGCTTGTAAATAAACAAGATCATAAAATGATGAGATAATTACATAGTGGTTACTCATAAAATGATGAGAGCATGAGAAAGGGGTGACTGATCTATACTCAAAATATGAACATTGCCTACATAGTCCAAATGAACCTCAGTTTAATGTAAATCCACCCATAGGGTTCTAACTATAGATCTATATTAGGGTGGAAAATAGGAATGGAATAATGGTAAAATAAATGGCATAAGATTTTTCTAAGGCTAAATAATAATAGATGACAATGAGGGAAAGGACTAAGAATCTTCAAGGATTATGTCACATGAGAACCAAAAGTGTCTAGTCATCAAAGTATCACATAGATAATAGGCCGAAAATGTTTCCTAGATAGGTCTCAACATACATTCCACTTTTATAACAAGGTCAATATGGGAAGACTGATCATCATAGTAATATGGGATGGGCTGAATAGGATTAAATGGCTAAAATGGTTAGAATGGAAATGAACTATAATGTAAATAAGGCTACCCCAAAGTGTCAAGATGCTTGTAGACAAAAATTATTTACACATGATGTCAAAAACCTAGTTTTCATCATGGTACTTGTTGAAGGCACCATAGGCATGGCTTTCACTATTAGATGAAGTATTTATCTTTATTTTTTTATTTCTTATTTTTTATTTTATTTTTAATCATCTCAACTCAGTGAAGGATTATGAAATGCATAATGTATACCCTTTATTTTGTTGTCTTACCAGTACCTTCTCAAAATAGTTGTTTTATTTGAATCATGTTGGTGTTGTGAACTACACTAATGTTGTTATGATATTCATTAATTATTGATTCAGATTCTTTCAAACCTATAATCAAGATGTTTTCATATCCTCTTTGAAAAAAAGTGTTTCTAGAAAGTGTAAATAAGGATAAGCATGGCATGAATGATCTAATTAGATAATGGAAAATAGGACTTAGATAAATAATAGGATTAGAATGGAATGTATAATGGTTGCAGGAAAAATGAAGATTAAGATTTTTAGTCACATACAATGTTGTTGATTCCATATTTGACTTGATTTTGGTTTTAAAAGAGCCAATATTAAGTTCAATAATGTTTTCATCATGTGATGTATAACTAATTTTGTTAGTTATTGGTGATTCATAAAGGTTTTCACCAATAAATTATTTTTTATTTATTTGATTTGAATTGTTCAATAATGCCTTAAATAAGGTTTCACTAAGGGATGTTGATAAATCATTTTGATTGTCCCTTAGCACCTTAAGTAAGGTTTCAATAAAGGATTTTGACTTTTGATTTTTCTTATCATCGAGGACCTCAAATAGGGTTTCATAAAAATATTTTGAGTTTAAACTCTGATTGTCTACTATTGCCTTAAACAAAGTTTCTCTAGGTGATTGTTATTTAGCTTTGATAGTGTCTTGCTTCCCCAAAAATTCTAACACTGAAATGTCACCATGGATGTAATTCAACAATGTATGATTTGTTAATCCCAATCAACATTTGTGAGAGGTGGAATGCCAACACAATGGATAGTTTGATTGATGGGAATTACATGTGTAATGGTAATAAAAGGGTAAAATTCAACACAATTATCATATAGGCTACTAGGATAACTTACATCAATGTTGAAGGAAACATATTAAAAATCTATGAAATAATAACAAATTATTTCAATTGGATCTATTGTAAATGTAGAGCCAATATCGTAACATGCATAAATATTCTCTGATTCTAAAGTTGATTATGACTCAGCATGATTTGAACCTGATTTTGACACTAACATTGATTCTGATTCTAATGTGAAATCTAATATTGGTTCTGAAGTGAAACCCAACTCTGATATTGATATTGAAATAGAACCTAATTATAATGTAAATTTAACTGTAAAAGGTGGTTCTTGAATTACATTGTCCATAAGTACCTTGTTCACCTTTTACATGGAAATAAATACTTTGAAATAAATAAATGTTTGGAAATTTAGAATATTTGGCAACATATGAATATAGAGATCTATCTCAATAATAATAGGTTATTCAAATATAGGATCATCAAAGTTGGGTCCTATGTCAAAAAGAGGCTCTTCATAAAATACAAGTGGATCATCAATGGTTTAGATTTGATCAAAGATGGGTGATTCAACAAAAATGTCATCAATGGTTTGATTATCTTGATCTTTATTTGAAAGTTGACATATTTATTCATGATTGGGAAGGGGATTATGACATATTCCAATTGAGTAGCTATCAATCTTGGACACACTTGGGTTTTTAATATATATTGACCCTTGAAGGGGCAATGGCATAATAGGTCTAGACTATTTAATTTGTTGTGGTGTCTCTTTAGGATCTATAATCAAATAGCATAATTCTTTTATATGGAATACATCTAGAAGTTTAGCATCTCTTTTTGACAATCTAGCAAGATATTCATCTTTGTTGTCAAATACTTGTTGATCAAATTATTCTTATTGATAGTCTATACTAGATGACATATTTAGGAGGTATTATTGGTGTAAAATATACTATTAGATGTTTTATAGCTATAAGATTCGATTGGGTTTTGAAAATGTCAAAGTAGAAGCAGAGTAGTCTAGTTTGTTACTAAGTTGAGTGAGTTGATTTACTATACTTTGATAGAAGATGGTGATAATAAAATAGGTGGAGTATCATGAGATACCTTGACTCAGATGAACCTTAGACTAATGACCCCATTAAAGGATACATATAAGTAGAAATGGATTGAAATAAAATTGGCCCTAAAAAGGGCAATCTTGGCACAAATTAAAATAGGCCCAAAGAAGGGTGAATTGGTACAAAATTGAAAATCTTGAAATGGTATTGATTTGATTGACCCCAAATAGGGAAAATTAGCATAGATCAGAATTAGTTAAAATTGTTTTTATTTTATTGGCCCTAAATAAGATGAGATTTCACATATTAAAATTGGCTGAAATAACTTTGATTTGATTGGCCCCAAATAGGGTGAATAGGAATATATTGGAATTGGTGGAAATGGTCCTGATTTGATTGGCCCTAACCAGGGTGAATTATCATAGGTTAGAATTGGTTGAAATGGTTTTGATTTGATTATCCTACAATAGGTTGAACTGACATAGGTTGGGAAAAATCCATGTTATCTATCCAAATAGCACCCAATAAAGATCAGATTACTCAAGTCTAACTCATACTTAGACTAACATGGGAATGATCTAAAGTCGTGACATGCATATATATAGATCAAACCTCTATATTTTAATGAAGCTAGCTCCTTTGATTATATAATTAATCACTACTTACTAAACTACTAATTATTGGGGTGAAAAGGGAAATGAATAAACTAAAAATGAAGCCTACATTACCTTTGGTGATGCACCTGAATAGTTTTTTATTCTCTAAAATATTTGAAGCTAAGGCACACATATGGATTGAAAGTAAACACTATAGATAAGTTATAAACATTAGTGTTTGAAAGGAAGCCATGAAAGAATATTTTTAGATTGAAGGTACATGCATGGTCTCTAAAGATACTACATATAAATAATCTTTAGTGTAATTTTTTTCTTATCTCTTTAATTGACCTATTGAAGATGAAATTACAAAAGTAGGTGAGGAAAGGAATTGAAAAAGATGACAACTATCACACTTATATTCAAATACACAATCAACAATACATACTACCACCATAAACTAATCTATAAATAAAATTATTTATTGATTTTATGATGTAATTTATAGTTTCTATATCTTTTCGTATACTAGCTTCAGGGATTCTAAAAAAGGGCTTTAAAAAGCCAACATATATAGCCAAAGAGGAAAGACACTAGCCGATGTGGCATAGAGGAGACAAGGATTAGTCTTGCTTTTGTTAACTCAAGACTAAAATAATTTTACAATATTAAATCAAGTTTTAAATATCCTCAAAGTCTTTAAACTCATGCATGATCTTAAATTTTGGCTTAGAAAGCAAGGTTGTGAGCCCTTGTTGAGTTAGAAAACCCTTTCATGAAAAACTACACCCATCCTCAGTTGTTAAATAAATCTTGAAGTTGAGTTTGAAGTCTTTGAATACGTTTTAATGCATAATAACAAAGGGATATACATGAGAGTAGTTACACTATCAACTAAGAAAAATTTGGTGCTTGAAGATTGTTTAACTCCACTTTAGCCTTCCCATACATGATTTGGAACTTAATGATAGAAAGTGCATGAAAATATCCATGTGAAGAGAAAATGAACAGTGTGGAAACTTGGTTTGAACTCTAAGATAGATACTTCAATGCCAATCCTCTACTTGCCTCTACTATAAGGACAAAGTCTTCATATGCATAGACCTGAGAGAGCTATGACTATTTTCTTTAAGTAACTACAAGTACCTATATCTTGAGGAAATTACCATGTCAACTATTAAGAGGTTTCTCCAAGATTACGCATCTACCCCTACCTCAAAATCTAAGCATAGGTCTTCCTGATAGGTGGTATTTATTTAAGCTTTAATGGTGATATGTTAACCTATATATCTTGCTTCCTATTTGACCCAAGTCACTTTTATTTTCCATTGGATTTTGAATTTTAATTGTGATCACTGATCTTGAACCTAGCCTTCTTAGATTATGCCAACTGATAGCTCCTCATTTGTTCCATAAGATCCTACTATCATCTCTTTGACTCCTTGACCTCATATGTACCATAGATCTCCTTTTGTATGAATGAATGAAAGCCATATATCTTCTTCCAATCTAAAGTGGATGAGAAACTTGGTATCTTCTCATTTGTTTTTGAGATTCATTGACTTGTTGATTCATTGCTCACTACTGACCCTCCTTTATATGATTAAATGTGTGTCATTGATCTATTTAGGCCCACTAACATTATCATTTTATATGCACCATTATATATTTATTCAAGTACATGATATATTGACATTTTTCATCTACGTGTTCATGCTAAAATTTTGACTTGATGCTCACTATTGATCTTGGGTACACAATCAAATGTGATCCATTACATCTTTGAGACCCACTAACATATTCTAGATCACCACTCATTATTTTATTTGATCTTATCTCCCAATATTTAGACACTTTTCATCTGCATGTTCATGCATAGATTGTTTGAATTTAAATAGTTATTTCATGAAGCTTAAATTTGACATCCATGTACATGTTTCACTCTACAAGTCCAACTTTAAAGGCTTATATCTTGATATAACAAGATCATCAAGATACCAAATTTACAAAGGATAATCTCAAGACAAATTACATCATTCTCATGCAATTATTTAGTTCTCATAGACTCCTCAAGTGTAATTATTAAATACATGATCAGCTTGCTTTGATCCTTCTTGCATGACATGCATATGATGGTTTGGCTTCTCAAGGCCTATGTTAGTCATTTTTCCTTAAACACGGACCCTATGAGGTATATATAATCAAGATAAATAAATGGTCATAAAGGATTCGAATGATAGGGGTTATCATTTGGCTTTTGAGGCCAAAATGTTTAACATTTTTGGCAACTTGTAGGGGTTGACCAACCTGCTAGTCAAAAAAATATAGAATCCCTAAACTATATTTAGGCATGGACTACATACAAAAATTTGGAAAACTTATAGACACATAGACATAATAGACAAACTAGCACAAACAAAAACATGTGCACTTAGAGGAAACAACAATAATAGATAAAAATAGAATAAAAACTACTAAAAGCATGTGCACTTAGAGGAATGAAACTATGACTATGTACAAAGGAGTAACTCTCCTAATAGCAGTACTTAAGGAACATCCCATTCATAAGAATGGGAAGTTCCTCTCCACTAAATTTAGCTAATTGAAATAATTATTTTCCGTATAATCAGTGATAATATAAGGTCCACTCCAAAGGCTATCAAATTTAGTGTGCTTATTTGGATTTGCACACTCTTCATCCCATTTAAGTACTATGTCTCCTTGATGGAATGTATTTGATGATGATATTTTGTCAAAAAAATTCTTGACTTGTGATTAGTTTTATGACATGGTATGCATGGCATCATCTCTTATCTCTTCTAATTCTCTTAGTTCATGCATCATAACCTCCATTGTATCACTTTCTAGAAGCTCTAGCTAATGTGAAAGCTCCAAAGTTAGAAGTTCCAATGAAATATGCAACCTTGATTCTCTTCCATAAACTAAGAGATAAGGTGAATAGCTAATGTCATTTTTAAGGGTAATCTTATCAACCCATAAAGCAATCTTTAACTTTGTATGCTAAGATCTCTGGTTACCTTTTAGTGTTCTTTTGATTATCCAAATCAATTTTTTGTTAGTGGACTTAGTCCATTACCCTATAAATAGTAAATTTATGAATATTTTAGATAAATACCTTTCTCAAGAGTCCATTCACATACCTTTTTACTGCTAAATTCCTAAGCATTATGTGATATTATAGTGAAAGGTACTCCAAAATGGGTGACTAGACTCCCATAGAACTCAAGAATAGAGTTGTCATTTGTCTCCTTCAAAGGCACTTTTTCTACCCACTTAGTCAAATTATATATATCTATCGATACCAAATTAATACTAGCACTAGATGGAGGATGTATCATGCCAATGAAGTCCAAACCCCTTATCATGAAAGGCTACTCAACCTGAATAGGCCACAATAGCATATCAATTAGTCTTTATTTACCTGTAAACATTACACACTTTGCACACATCCTAACCCATGTATGTGCATCCATTAATAAATTATTACAAAATTTATAATATCTAATTATTTTTGAAGTTATGGTATTGGTTACAAAATGGCTTCGAAAAGGACTATCATAAAATTGCTCAAAAATCTTGTCAAATTAATTAGTTTTAACACACCTTATAAGCAAACCTCCAATGTCCTTTTTTAAAATAACTCAATCAATAATAATATATTATATTGATTAAAGAATAAAATTCCTTCTCCTTGATGCATCTAATCCCATTGGACATTCTCCTATTTGAAGGAATCTAGCAATGTCTTGTCTCCAGCTCGATGGAAAAGTACTTTTAGTTTCCTATTGGGCGTCTTGAAGTGTCAAAACCATCTCTTTTTATTATTTCACATTTTCTACAAGATGTTCACAATATTTTACCTCAGACCAGATTTATGAATTTCACTTCAATATCATATTCCATGCACTTAGCGACCCATCCAACCCTCTTTTCACTTAAGTCTCTATTGAGGACGAAATCTTTCACACTAGGATGAGATACCATTAATACAATCTTGTTACTTGAAACCAAATGTCTAAATTTTTTCAAACCTCTTATAAAAAAAAGTATATTATTTTATAGAAAATAATATCTATCCTCATAGGCTTCCAAATATTGATTGAAAAAATCAATGGGTTGTTCCAAACCTTCACTATTTTGTTGCGTAAGTATCGCTGAAAGTGTACTAAATATAGAAAAATAATACATAAAGAAATATTTACTAAAATATGGATTAAGAAAAGTAGGATCTTGGCTGATTTATTGTTTGATGGATTCAAAACTTATCTTACCCTCTTTACTCTAAGTGAATTCTTGATGTTTCTTCATCATTTGAGTGAGTGGCCTTACAAGTTCTGTAAATCCAAGAATATATCTTTTGATGAAATTGAACTTGCCTAAGAAGCTTTGCAATCCTTTCTTATGTTTTGGTAATGATAGAGTAAGGATTGCTTCTATTCTCTCTAGATCAATATACATACTATTTTTGGACACTACATGCCCAAGAAATATCCCATCATGCACTAAAAATATGCACTTATTTGGATTCAATGAAACTCCAAATTTTTGGTATCTATCAAAAAGCAAATCTCAAGTGTGTCAGATGATCATTTAGATCCTTTGAAAATATAGTAATTTCATCAAGATAAACTAATAAATTTTCACTCAAAATACCATGAAAGGCAACATCCATTACCCTTTGGAAAGTAGCTCCAACATTATAGGGCCCAAAAGGCATATTTTGGTAGGCATAAGTACCGTATTTGGTTGTGAAAGTTGTTTTATACTAATGTTACTCTTTCACCAATATTTAGTTATAACTTGAGTACCCATCCAGTAAGGAGAATCTTTATGAACCTGATTCTCTTTGGAAAATTTGATCCATAGAAGGAAGAGGATAATGGTCTTTCAGTGTCACTTTATTCAAATCTTTGAAATCCACACATAGTCTTATCTCTCCATTTTTGTTTCTCATTGTTATAAGATTTTATACCCATGTTGATTTCTTGATATGAAATATTATAATTTACTCAATCATATTTGTAATCTCATTTCTCATGAGAATTTCAGCATTGGGGTTGATGGGTCTTTATTTTTGTCTTACTAGTTTTGCATCTTGTTCAAGCTCAATACTATGTTATGTTAACCTAAGATCAAAAAACTTAAAATAATTGTACTCCCAAGTAAAAACGTACATTAACTCATAGCATAATGAAATTAAATCCACTCTCTCAAAATTAATGTTCACTTTACCCCACTTGAGTTGTTTACCTTCAGATATGTGAACTTGATCATAATGTTCTTCCTTAGAAGAGATGCTTATCTTATAATTTCTAATATGATCATCTTCATTAAAAATTATTTCCAAAGTTAGTAAACCTATGGCATATTTTTTTTCTCAATTACACAATCTAATATTTATATTAGCATTGCAATTTATTTTGATTCTTTGAGAAAAACTATACCTCATTCTGTAAGAAATAGGTTATTTATTTATCTCTATCAAAGACTTACCAACATAAATTATTATTTAAAATTGAAGGCCTACATAAAAACTTTATTTGGTTCTAATAATTATTGTCCTTGAGCCGATCCACTATATCACATTATGCTCTTATAGCTACAAATCTATCTACATGTTGATTGGCTCCTCTAAGAATGGAGCAGATATCAAATTCTAGGAAATATTCCATGAGGTCCTAAAATATATATTTTTAGGCCTTTAGGAGAGGGTTTTTATTTGAAATTAAAACTCTAACTTATTTCACTACCAACTAATTATCACCTTTCACCTATAAAATCTTAATACCTCTTTTTCTAGCCCACTAAAGGCCATGAATAAGAGCTTCATACTTTGTTGTATTTGATGTAAAACTGAACTAAAATATAATAAAATAATAATACCTTTGAATTTGAGGTCAAAACAAAATTACACCAGCCCCACTCCCATTCTCTGATCTAGATCCATTAAAGAACATTTTCCATAGCCCTTCTTGATCCTGCTTTGAGTTGGTGAGACTAGGTAATGAGTCACCATCTTCATGCATGTAGTAGACATAAAAACCAACTTACCTTTTTATGGGTCATACCTTTTGTTATCAGTAGACCACTCATCTAAGATTAGATTTGATATGACTTCAATTGGCTTAGAATATTATTGATTAATAGTATCCTCATCTTATTCTAAAATATTGCAATTCATATTAGACATATTTAGAATATATGGTTCAAGGCGAAATATGGAAATAGGCTCAAATTTCATAGTGACTTTGGTTCCATATATAGATCTAAAAATCATGTATGGCCAATTTGAAGAAAGGTAACCTCCTATTTTGGTAGTAAAATCTATACATAAGCATATTGCAAAATATGGAGGTAAATCAACAATAACTACATCTTGTGTAATGGTGAAATTTAGATAAGAAATAAGTAAAGTCTTAATAAATTTGAGGATTCCCACAGTATTAGTAATAGAATCATCCAACTATAACACTCCTTTTTCATGAGGTTCATACTTGTGTCCTAGTTTGTTAGGTATGGATTTAGGCATGATAGAAGTACTAGATCCACTATCAATCATATAATTATGGACAAAAAAATCTCCTATGAAAACTAAAAGATAGAATGGGGGAGGCCTAGTCACCTTTAGAGGGTCAAAAACTTGATTTTAATTGGTTATAAAACACTTACTCTTTCCTTTTTAGGTTGTCTACTAGACATATGGATCTTTGAAATCTCCTCTTGTACAAACTCCTTTTGTCTTGGGATTAGCAGTGTATCCCACATTGAAATTGATACTAAAGTTTTCTTCATGTAATCCACACTATTGAGTGGAGAAGTGGCTATCCTTTCCTACAAATTAGGATTAGAAGGGGATCCTAAATGTTGTGTGAAGTAAGGAATGTAAGGCCCTTTGAAATTCTACCCTTTTGGATCTTGAACTCACTGATTTGATGTTTTTTGAGGTAGTTCATGAGTGGTGGTATTTTTTGGTGGTTGATAAGGAAGAGGGATTGCCTTATTTGGACTTGAACCTTCACCAATTACCCTTTTATTATATCTAGTATGGGCTACAACCAAATTATCAACATTAGGCATATTTTGAATTTGATTTTGTTGAAATGTGTTAAAAAGAATTCTCACCTTCCTAGAAGTTAAAAAATGTAGTTTCAATAGGTGCTTTACCACTCTATCCTCTTTATTGTTTTGGTACTTCTGATTAAGTGAATGAAGGAAGTCCCCATGTAGTAGAGAGGCTTACTTATTCTATGAAGGTGGTTTTTCTTCACATGAGAGAAGAGTTGTATCTTGTTGCATGAAATAATGTTGTGAAATCTTAGTAGTGAGAGCCATTGCAATGTTGTTTTCTTGATCCCACTAATTATTCCATTTCCCTTCCTAAGCATAATTATTCTGAGGTGGCACAATAGCTCTAGAATTTCTTAGATCATTAGGATTATATTACCCTGATTGATAATTTTGCCCTTATCCTTATTGACTGAATTGATAAGGTGGCTTAGTATACTAATAATTTTGATTAGTATTTTAATATGGCTTGTATGGTGGATCTTGTTCTTTTCCCATTATAACAAACCTATTGTTATTAGCCTTAAAAAGACTCTCTATCTTCCATAATCTATGGATTTAATCACCTTCTATGTGATAAAACTTTGTTTAATATAGAAGTGGAGAAATAATTGGAGTAAGAGGGTAGATCTATGAAAAGAGAGGCATTGGTGGCCTTGGAGATAAATTACCTACTTATATGAGACAATTATCAACCTTGATTACTACTTCAAAAGCCTCAAGTAGAGTATTCCTTTCCATGGATTGAATCATCATAGCTACAAATAAATTTACAGCCTTCAAATAGTACAAAAAAACATAATTAGATGTAGGATAGATCACTATAATAATTCTATCCCAAGTCTTTTGGAACCTATAGTTGAAATCCACCATGAATTCATGATTGAATTTGATGATTGTTGTAAGCCACTCCAAAAGTGAAAGGTGGTCATTTTTCTTCAAAGTGCTTATATATGACCTATTCAAATTCATTCCAAATTTTTATTGATGTAGGATCCAATCCTTTGTACCATTGTATTACTTTGCCTTTGAATAAAGCTTCCAACAACCTCATTTCTACATTTTCCTATGTCACATGATGTACGGAACAAAGGTTAGCAATATATGTAATATGTTCTATAAGATTAAATAGATTATATCCTATAAATTAAGGAAGGGAATTTAGGTTAGAAGGTGGAATCTCATCCCATTGATTGAGATTCAATGGATTACTACCATTGAAAGGTAAAAAATCTTGTCTTCTAGGAATAACCATTTGAGGTATGATATTTATAAAAATGTTTAGCTGAACAATATTGGCTTGAAAAATATTTAAAAAGGTGAAGGATTTGGATTTGATTTAGAGGATTTATTCTTCTTTGCTGATTAGAAGGGTAACTCAGTGAAAAATGCTTCTTTCCCTTTTACAAAGGATCTTGTGACAACTCTTGGGGATATGGAAAGTATGCAAATATTAGAATGATTCACTTTGTGTGAATAAGTGGTCCCATAAGGCATGCTATAACTATTATTTATCTATATATCACCTAATAAAGATTATATTGCTCAAGCCTAACTCATACCTAGACTAACATGGAAATGATTTAAGGATGTGAGATGCCTATATCTAGATCAGACCTCTAGATTTTGATGAGGCTAGCTCCTATGATTATATCACTATTCACTAATTACTAAACTAATAATTTTTGGGGTGGAAATGGAAAGGAATAAACTAAAAATGAAACAAAATTAATTTTAGGTGATGCACTTGAATAGTTGTTTATCTTCTAAAAGTTTTGAAACTAAAGCATACATATGCATCAAAATGAAACTATGTAGACTAGTCCTAAACATTAGTGTTTCAAAGGAAGGATTGAAAGAAGATTTGAATATTTAAAGTATTTGCATGAAGGTCTCTAAAGACACTAGATAAAAATAATCTTTAGTTTAATTTCTATTCTTAACTCTTTAATTTACTTGTTGAGGATGAAATTATAGCTGTAGGTGAGGAAGGGACCTATAACAGATGATAAATATCACACTTATATGCAAATAAAACTCTTTATTTATTTTATGGTGAAAGTTATAACTTTTGTATCTCTCCATATAATAGCTTTAAGGATTTTTAAAAATGGCTTAAAAAATCTAACATATATATCCAAAAATGAAAGACTCTAGCCAATGTTGTGTAGATGAGATAAGGATTAGTCATGATTTTGTTAACTTGATATTAAAATCCTTTAAAAATATTAAATAAAGTCTTAAAATATCCTCAAAGTCTTAAAACTCATGTATGATCTTCAATTTTAAAGTATAAAGGAAGGTTGTGAGCCCTTGTTGAGTTGGCAAACCCTTACATGAAAAACTACATCCATCCTCAATTGTTAACTTAAGCTTGAAGCAAAGTTTTAAGTGTTTGAATACCTTTTACTACATGAAAATAATCGAATATGCATGAGATTAGTTAAATAATGAACTTAGAATTATTTGGTGCTTGATCACTGGTTAACTCCATTTTATCCTTCCCCTACATGATTTGGAACTTAATGACTAAAAGTGCATGAATATCTCCATGTGAAGAGAAATGAACAATGTGGAGACTTTGTTTAAACTCCTAGATAGACACTTCGACACTAATCCTATACTTTCCTCTAATTTAAGGAAAAATTCTTCATATGAATAGATGTAACAAAGCTATGACTATCTATTTTAAGTGACTGTAATAAATAGTTTATTACAGTAACCAGAGATCTTAGCATACAAAGTTAAAGATTGCTTTATGGGTTGATAAGATTACCCTTAAAAATGACATTAGCTATTCACCTTATCTCTTAGTTTATGGAAGAGAATCAAGGTTGCATATTTCATTGGAACTTCTAACTTTGGAGCTTTCACATTAGCTAGAGCTTCTAGAAAGTGATACAATGGAGGTTATGATGCATGAACTAAGAGAATTAGAAGAGATAAGAGATGATGCCATGCATACCATGTCATAAAACTAATCACAAGTCAAGAATTTTTTTGACAAAATATCATCATCAAATACATTCCATCAAGGAGACATAGTACTTAAATGGGATGAAGAGTGTGCAAATCCAAATAAGCACACTAAATTTGATAGCCTTTGGAGTGGACCTTATATTATCACTGATTATACGGAAAATAATTATTTCAATTAGCTAAATTTAGTGGAGAGGAACTTCCCATTCTTATGAATGGGATGTTCCTTAAGTACTGCTATTAGGAGAGTTACTCCTTTGTACATAGTCATAGTTTCAAAAGAACACTAAAAGAACACTAAAAGGTAACCAGAGATCTTAGCATACTGATAATCAAAAGAACACTAAAAGGTAACCAGAGATCTTAGCATACAAAGTTAAAGATTGCTTTATGGGTTGATAAGATTACCCTTAAAAATGACATTAGCTATTCACCTTATCTCTTAGTTTATGGAAGAGAATCAAGGTTGCATATTTCATTGGAACTTCTAACTTTGGAGCTTTCACATTAGCTAGAGCTTCTAGAAAGTGATACAATGGAGGTTATGATGCATGAACTAAGAGAATTAGAAGAGATAAGAGATGATGCCATGCATACCATGTCATAAAACTAATCACAAGTCAAGAATTTTTTTGACAAAATATCATCATCAAATACATTCCATCAAGGAGACATAGTACTTAAATGGGATGAAGAGTGTGCAAATCCAAATAAGCACACTAAATTTGATAGCCTTTGGAGTGGACCTTATATTATCACTGATTATACGGAAAATAATTATATCAATTAGCTAAATTTAGTGGAGAGGAACTTCCCATTCTTATGAAACTTGACCTTGTGAACAAAGAAAGGAAACTTGGTTGATTTGAGGCATTTTTTAGACCTTAGAATGTGTAAAGATAGTCATAAGAATTCATAATTTGGACTTTAAATATTGAATTAAGATCCTAAACTGGGTTGATCTTGACACAAATCAAACTAAAATTAGGAACATGGTTTAAAACTTGGAACTTAGAGTTTGAAATTAGAACTTAGAGGGAAAATCAGAATTGAAACTTAAACTTTCACTTAGGTTGGTACTAAATTAAAAAGTATAATGGCAAAATTTTGACAAAAAAATGGACATTAGTTTTGAACTTGATCTTTGTATTGGGACTAGGTATAGGTTTAGTACCAAACGGATGGCATAATAAAATGGTTTAGATGAAAATTTAGACATTGGTATTGAATTTGTTTGAAGTGGGAATTTCATATTTGCACAAGACTTTTGATTTAAATTGGATAGCCTAATGGTGTGTTTTGGACAAGAAATGTATGTATTTGGACAAAGATTATGCATGTCACTTTTGTTTTACCCAAAATTTGGTAGAGTAATGCTTCATTGTGTGGGTATAAAAGTGGTTTGTATTTGGACCTAATTTGTTTCAATTGGTCTCATTTTTAAACAATGTTTCAACACAATAATCAAGCAAAAACACACAAGCATTACAAGGCACATTAGTAACTAACTCAGTTTTGCATTACATCCATTGAACCTTTTAAAACACTTACGTTGAGATAGGATTATAAAGTTTACAATTCATTAAATAAATTATTACAATTATTGGTAGGTTTTTTAGTCCCCATTTCTCTTACAAGGTTCATATGATAAAGGTGAACTTAGGGGGCTATTACCTTTGCACCCTTGTGTGAATGTATGATCCATAGAAAAAGAGGCATTGTAATTTTTTTACAATGGGATATCTTGGTGGTCCTTATATATAACCCATGATAGGTGGTCCATGGGCACAAAAATTAAATGATGAAGAAATATAAATAGGGAAATCCATGAGAGGGGTCTTATCCTCACTGCAACCATGCTAGCCTTATTTATAAGTAGTAGTGATACCAAAATTTGATTTTTCAAAGATGTTATCTGATGGATTCATGTAGGGTTGTCCTTTACCTTCATGATATTATCCCTCAAGAATCAAAATTATCCATAATGACAAATCTCCTCCATTTATATACCTCATTAGATGTATGGGGTTTGTAAGTACACTATGGTATCAATTCCTAATCACCATTACCTATAAGGCTTGCAAGAAGGTGATGAAATCCAAATTTTAAATCCTAAAATAAAAAACCATAAGGTATAATTTTTACTAATGAATCTTTGGGATAAAATGATTTAGAATTTTTGTGTTTCTGAGTCATCGAAAATGGGAGAGAATATGCGTAAAAATTATTCACAAAACACACTTCAAGAAAAAAATGAAAATAAAATTACAACAAAAAGTTAAGAGTGCATTATTTTTTAAAAAAGAAAATTGAAATGTGGAATTATATTGATTTGTTTTGAATTTGAACACCACTTCTTTGGCTAAAGTCCTACATCAAACCAATTAGTAGTTTTCTTAATTTTGTTTTGAGTGGCATTTAGGAAAATATAACCTACAAAAATAAGAATTTTAAAAACAAAAAACACCAAAAAATAAACAAGTTATAAATTACATAAAATAAATAAACCTTAATACATAAAAAGTTAGGAAAAAAACTAAATAAAATAAATTAAAAAAATACAAGTTAATAAAATGAAGAAATTTAAAAAATTATAAGTTGGATTTTTATTAAATTTTAACAGAATGTTCATAAGATAAATTAGCATCACTTGTAGATAAATTAAAAATAAATAACAAATAGGTCAAAATTTATATCCATTTTCATGGTCCTTTCCCCATAGAAACTGACGTGTAACATAGTAATATCTGATAAAATATAACTCAGATTGCTACACAATTCTATAGATTTTAGTAGAAACAAAAATACACTATGCTGTAAAAATTAAGAAAGAAATAATAAACAAAATTAAAGTTATATCTATTTTTATGTCCATGTTTATAAACTTTTTTCAAAAAAAATTACCAAAAAAATATTTAAAATGAGGTATAGGTTGCACAAACAAGTCCCACTAGGTATGCCATTATGTAGATAAGGATTTGGCATATTAGAGGAAGAGCCAAATTGTATTATTAGAAATCAAACAAATATTAGAGAATTAAAAAATTTGGTATCCCTCTATCAGGAGTGAGCAAATATGAATTGAAAGAAGGAATATAAATAAGAAAATAATGAATATTTACCTTATGATTAATCTTATTACGATTTGATTGAAGAAGGATTGAGCTTGGATTATGAGCTAGAAGTCTTTGTCAATGCTAGTTCCTTTTGGGAATAATCTCTCCTTTTTCACCCTTTTTTTTTTGTGGCTTTGGCTTGGAATGAAAGAGTGATGAAAATGTTGAAGAAATTGAAGCTCCTAGAATTATTCTTGCATAGTATATAAATTAGAGGAAGAACCTATTGTTTATAGACTTTTGAAATGAATATTAACCATCCATATTGATATCAAAATCAAGGTATGAGAATAAAAAATAATTTTTAATTCAAAATGGGAATATTGACTTAAAATTGTAGTGGAGAACATGTGGGACTCACAAATGAATATAAAATTTATTTAGGAGGAAGATATAATATAAAATTAGTAAGTGGAATTTATTGAAATATGAGGTGGATTTTTAAATTGAAAATATGAGGAAGATACTATTATTAAATTCTAATGATGAGGGACATATAGAGCCTAGGGCATCTTTAAAATTTTTAAAGGGAAATGAAGTGAAAGATGACCTCGTGAGGTGAGGATAATTAGATTTTTGGATTTATATAAAATTTAAATACTCAAAATCCATGAAATTTATTGTTAAGAAAGGATTAGTTAATTAATTTGGATTAATTAACTTTATAAATATTTGAATAGTAAATCATGAATATTTATGATGAATAATAATGATGAATTAGAATTAGAGAAAACTAGGGATGACTAGGGATGATTAAAATCAACACAAAGTGTCTGAGTTTAAGTGTCTTCAGTCATCATGCTCATGGGTGAGGACTCACTATCCACCATTGATTATTTATATCATTTTAAAAATATAAATAATCCTCCACCATTGGATCTACCTCTAAAAAATTGTAAATAAACATGAAAAATATAGTTTTCATCCATCCTATATTATGTTAATGAAGTGATTTATAATTTAGAAGAAAATATAAGTAAATAAAAGTATACAAAAACCCTCGTTTCCACAAAATGTTACTCAATCCCCTTTGCATTAGAAGAGTGAGAAACCACATTATTGAAAAGCACATCAAGTTTACATTACAATGGAGTAAACTTGCATATCTAAGGCATAAGTTTGTGCTTATTTTTTTCTTTATTTGTTGATATATCTTAGGTTGAATTTAGATAATATTAACATTGCATAATTAGTTTATTTCTTAGCACTTCTAGATTTAGTTCATACAAAAAATAACATAATAAAAAGAAGAGTGTGGTGTATAATTAATAAAATTCCATATAGCATGATACTTTAATCAGTGTCACAAAGTTGTTTGAGAACATATCGCATAGTCATAATATTATCTTGATGAGACATACATTTAACTATAAATGCAATAAAATTAAAATAATTACAATTTCTATAGTGTGGTATATCTAACCACCATCATAAGAAATTTATATAATTTTTATATAAATGTTTAGAAACACTTTTTTCACACTTTATGGTCATGTTTATATTAGTCATGGTTTCTTCTATAAAATAGTTAAAAGTTTCAAGGTTTTTACCCTACACTAATAGTGATGTTGCATTGATGTCCATTTTTTAAATCCCTTCTTTTGTCATTTTTAATATGCATCTACAGTTATATGTTATCAATAATTTTATAAACTTTGATTTTTGCGTGACTTAGTTTTGAATTACACTTCTTAGAAGGGTTTGAATCCCTTGGAATGGATGGGAAGGGCCTAATTTTAACCACTACATTCACCATGAAAAACACTTTTTTTTATTTAGAGAAATGTCATATCTTGTAAATTTATCAAAAACCTCATGAATATGTTAGAGACATTGGTTTTTGTCCTTATAAGAACTATTAATGTCATCCATGTAGAAAAATATATACTTAGGCACTATCCCTTTGAAGGTGAAGTCCATTACTCATTGAAAAGTCACATCTATAATAATAAGACAAAAATGAATAATTGAATCAAGGCATGACCAAGACATTGGAGCCAAATAGCTCAAATAAAAATGAAATGCATGCGGGACTATGAAATGCTCATGGAATGCTGAAGTGCATAGGATTATAAGACATGCAAGATTTCAAGGTGCATGGGATAGTAATGTGTGCAGGAAATTGGTACATTGTAATCACTATATGTTCTAAAGTCCTTCCCCCATCATTACAAAATTTATGTTCATTCTCAAGTATTTAATATAACTACTTATTGTAACACTTATATGTTTTATATACTTTTCACGTAGAATTGAAACACTATATGGAACACTTCTATATTTTAAATATAATTCTATGTTAATACTTGCTCAAAAGTTACATTGATTATAATTTATAATTATATAACATTGTTCAAAAATATTTTCATTCATGTTTAAATTCTTTCCATATGGTATTAAAACACTTCTATGAAATATATTTGCTTCAAAAATTTAGGTTGCCTTAGTCAAAAAAATTAGTTTTACTATATTTCTCAAACTTTTCATTATATGATTTTGAACAAAAATTAAACATGATAAATAATTAAATAATATATTTTTTAAATACAAGTTTTGTGTGAACTAATTAAATGATTTTAAAAAATAATCTAAGTCAATACAATGTGGAACCAGGGTCAGTTGATAGACCAAACTATATCATATTAGAAAATAAGTGATCTACATAATTATAATATAATATTCAATTATATTATAAAATACTTCAGAGCCAAAATTTACACTCAGATCAACTTTCTAGACATAAAAATAATTTATTAATTGTAATGACTTATATGTAACATGTGTTGAGACCATAGCATTTCAGACATCAAATTTCCCATGCCACGCTTCAAAATATAGAAAATTACATTTTCAATTATTTTTAGAATCAAAATTTTGAGCATATAATTATGGAATAGTTTCTCCAGTTCCACCTTGATGTTATGATTGTCCTCAAAATTTAGACTTATATAGTATGTGAGAAATTAGACTTCATTAAAGAATAATTATTGAATATAAATTATCATTAGGAAGAATAAACTCACCATTAAGAACTTAAAACGGAGATTAATTACAACCAAAAGTAGATTACCAAAATAGTAGATATTATGCATGAGTAGTTTGAATTAGAAGTTATGCTTGAGTATTTTGAATTAGATCTCCAAATATGTCACAATTAATTGAAAGATAATTGTGATTTTATTTGATAATTTGGACGTGTTGATTAAGATAAGGAGATGAATTTAGCCTTTATAATTTTAAAATAAAACTAATGTTGAAACACCTTCTAACTAAATATAAATAATCTACAGACTATTAATATGTAACAAAACATGTAATATTCTCAATCTTCATGATCACATGTCTAGTCATGAGTGAACCCTTTATTAAATGTTAAATCATACTAATTCCTGAATATCTATCGATATTGACATCTTACCATAAGATTAATCACTAAAATATCACCATTTTAATCTCTCACATTAATTTAACACTATCTAAATCAATCACATTAATGATGATAACCAAAGTAATCAATCATCATGAATGTTAGATGCCACAAAAAAGTAGTTAAACAAAGATTTATTTCTCAAATTATATTTTTATTTGACTAATATATAAAATGTATTTTAGTATTAATTTCTCAAAACTTATCTATGAACATATAAATGATGTTAAGTGAATCTAATCATATATAATTTAAACTATATTAATTATCCTTTAGTATTAATTTATTGCAATTTATCTATGAACATGTAAATGACTTCAAGTGAATCTCAACATATCCATTTTAATCTCTCCCATTAAACATGTGTAAATTATGAAACAATGATATTAATCTATAAAAATTATGGATCAACACTCTTCCATGTAATAAATATAGTGAAAACATATTCACATGAAATATCTTTTTTCAAATTATTTATAATAGGCTATTGTTCATTTAGGATTAATAGTATGTTCTCAAAATTTAGAGTGGGTGTCAGCTCACTCTAACTTAGGTTTCACAAGATAAACTTAGTGATAAAAGTATGAGTCATGATTATTCTCACTCATCATGTGTAAATTTGTCTGAACATAACATGTAAATATTTTCAAATACTAATATATAATTATGGGTAATAATAAGTAGGCCTAAGAGTATATAAAGGTACCTTTAGTATCCCTTTCGTGTCTAATAGTAATAATAAATATGATGTGTACATATTTGTGTTTTTGTGTTTAGAATAATTTTTTTGTTATAAGAAATAAATAAATGGGAGAGGATCCCCATAACCCTCATTACCGATAAAAAAAATATACACATGAAACATTATAGGTTTACTTAGATGATTTGTTGAAATAATAAAGTAGTGATTACAAATCCATTTCTGTGAATCAAAATCAAGTATTATAAATAAGGTTTGATAATTTAGATTAATGTGAATGTTTATTTATATTAAATACTTAATAATGACTACTATAAATTCTTTAATGATGGAATAATGATTTTATAACATATAAATACTACAGTGCACCAATGACATGCATGCCTTACAATTCCACACATCTTACAATATCACATGGCTTGAAATCATAGACACTTCCCCATTTCATGTGTCTTTCATATTCCTACATTTATTTTGCAATTTATCAAGCCTTACTAACCCACTAGTGGACTATCTAACTTTTGTGCACTACATATCTCATATTCTTGCATACTATGTAGCTCAACATGCCTTACTGATCCACTCATGTACTCGACTCCTTCATGCTATGTAGCTCATAGTATATCATGATTTAAATTTACTAATGCCTTGTCATTCCAAATGCCTCTTATCCCCATGTACCTTATAGTCTTTCAGTTTTCACTATCATTCCTATTGAAAAAACTTAACCCCAAGTCAAATTTGGTATAACCCCTACTATCTTAAACTTTTAGAAAATTCCCATGTCTCTTATGGGGTGTCATCTTGATCTGGATGTTCACTTATCCCAAATCTAGGCTTGGTCTAAAGTCTAGGTCTTTGTATTAGTCAAGTCAATGAGGGTCAACCCTAGTTAAATAGAGTCAAACCATTTCAAAGGCATGAATTATGTCATTTTGGTCATAATAGTATTTTAAATATGATTTACTACATATTTAATCCATTTAATTACCTTTATCATGTTCAAAATGCAAAAAAATGCCTTGTGGGCCCACTTTGAGCTAAAAAGGAGGACTTATATGGATGGATAAAGTGAGAAACTTGTCACCATGTTGTGGAAAACATGGGAAAGGTTAGAGGAGTTTAGAATCAGGTATATGATAGGCAAATAATTAGTTATTCAGTGAAATAGGTAGTTTCTCCTTGTTTTTAGGACCTCTTAAGCACTTGTACAAAATGGATCATCTCACTTGTAGGTGGAAAAATTAGTTTTATGAATTTTCACCTGATAAGAGACATTTAATGCTTGAATTTCATTAAAAAATTCATAATATTTCATTCTTTTGCTTCTCTTCTTTCATTTTGTCTTGACAAGAAAATAATTGCCAACTTTAAGCATATGGTATAGACCATATAGCTGGAATTGGGGGGAGTGATTTTATAGGTTAATATTAATTGGAGTCCTCTTAACATCCATAATAATAAATTTATATTTGGTTAGTCCTACTTCATTATCCATTAGTTTGATCCTAGGAATCTTTTTATAGAATTACATCCAAGAAGGGTTCTCTTTATGAATTTGTTCAAACTTATCTTACTTTTTATTAATGGAATGGTTTGTTACAAGTGACTCCAAATGATTTTCATGATTTTACCATGATTATTATTGTCTATATATTTTAATTGTTTGAGAGAACCTCTTCCATGCTTTCAAATGGCCTAGTTTAAATTGACAGTCAGCTCAGTTGTCTTGCAAATGATTTTCAACATTGGGAATGATGATTTATTGTTGTTTTTATGATTATCCTATTATTAATGATTCATTTAAGGGTTTAAAAGTGTATTTGTGGTTTTTTAAAGGCCTTAACTTACATGTCCTTGCTCTTTCATTTTTTTACCTGTGTGTAAAAGTCAAAACCTCCATTAAAGGCCCCTATTGATGTCATCTTGACTAGAACAACCTTTATTATGATCCTAAGTTTTCATAAGTAATATAAAGTGAAATTTAGTGAGGTTTTAAATTGATGGAGAGGGTCAAAATATTGTAGCAAGTCAAGAGAATGTGATAGCTGAGTTTAGTGTCTCAGTCCCTAAAAACTCCAAACAGAGTTCCCAGCGGTCTTTATGATTTTCATAAAGTGAAAATACTTTTGGTTTTGAGTAATAATATTATCCCAAAATTTTATACCTATCAACCTAATACAACCTTAAAAAATTTTATCTTAAAAGGAGGAGCAGAACATAGTTTTTTAGACCTCTCAAAATGGCTAAAAAGGCACTGAAAAGAGGTAGTAATGTCTACAGGATTTGGAGGGAAAGTTGATGTTGGCATCACTTGAGGGAGTTATAAGAATTTCCAAGTAGTGTAAATATGTTAAAACACCCAAAAAATAAACTTCAAGCATATATATCATGAATTTGGAGGTGGTTGCCTCAAATGACCATTGTAGGCCATCCTTTGTCCGTACACAGGATTGTGAAGGACATCTATAGGCAAAGAACCAAAATTTTATGAAACAAGTATGGTTTTGAGAATTTTTTTGAGGTTTAATGATTTTTATACAATATAAGGTTAATATTCCATCATAAAATTACCATTTACATGTTCCAAATGACCAAATGGCAACCTACAGGCCTATTAATGCACACCTACAGCCTAGTGTTGGAAGTTAGTCCCAGTCAGGGGTAAGAAAGGTATTTAAGCTCAAAACATGAATATAAGCATATGAAATGATGGTATAATTATATAAATATCAATAAATAACTTATAAAAACCTTTTTAGGTTATAAAAAACCACCAAAAAACCTACAACCAAGTAAAATAAGCACCTATGACCTATTTATGAAGGTTGGTTTTATTCAAGGGTTAATGAGGTTTTAGAAACTCAAGAAAAATATATAAATAGATGGAATAAACACAATGGAATTATGAGAGAGAGAAAAACAATGGTGTTTATGGAATTTTTATAAGTGAAACTCACCTAGAGGAAAGAATCTAAGATTGTCTCAATTCGGAAAGACAGTGAACAATTAGTAGGCCTTTGAAGGTTAGGATGCTAGTTTTGAACATAATGAGCAAAATGGGAAAAAAGATAAGGATACATGAATATATAATAGTATCTTGGCATCATAAATTACTCCCACATGAAAGGCTTTGAAAAAGGAGATCCCCTACCCACTATCACAGTCAAACAAGGGCATAAGCAAAGGAGGAGCCTATGAGGGTTTGGTGCCTTAACAAGCAAAGGGGAGTTTAAATAAATGAAATGAGGATTAATCATGATAAAATTATGGATAGTAAATTACAAAATCATCTTGAATCAATCCAAGACCCTTTCACCTAGACAAAAGTTGTCTCAGTCTGTATAGTTAGGCTAAAAGGACCTTGTTTCAAGGGGTAAGTGGTGATTCTCAATAGCAAATAGGATTTATGAAGACCTCCAAAAGATTAATGATTTTGGAATTAAAATTATTAAAATTTTTAATATTCATTTTTTCATGGGGATTTTAGGAAAGGAATAGTTATAGGTAGATTTGGGTGAAAACATGCAAAAATAGGGGTTTTGACCCCTTTTTCAACAAAGTTTAGTTGGTTTGACCACTTAGAATTCGAATATGATGAAACCATTTGGTAAAATTTGTAATAAGTAACTTTTTATCTCCAAAATTTTTCACTTTGACAATTAAATCAGGTATAATACCCTATGTTTTATCTCAGAGGTAGGTCAGTCCTTATATGCAAGTGAATGGCAATTTTTGGAAAAGGAGTTAGATAGTGAACCAGAGGTTAGTATACTAAATTGGTGAAGTTTTTAAAGTTTTGGGACATATAGAGGGACATGATGAACTATAATATAAGGTTTGGATATGAATTAAATGATCCACACAAGGAAGTCTATAAGTAGACCTAGTGGGAAAACATGCAAACCCAACCCCAAATGAGGTGTCACCTCAAGTTATAGCCTTCCCCATGTACTATAATGTTTTGTGTGATGTATAAAAGGTTAAATGTGATGTTTTAATGATATTTTAATGAATTTATGGTGATAATTATCATCTTATAGTTCACAAAACACAAACAAGCCTATTGACAAGGCATGGCTCTTGTTCCAAAATAGGGGTAAATTCCATTTTAAGCAATCATTGATCTCTCCAAAGGATTTTATCATGTTTATAGGTTAGTATAAAATTTGATTCATCTTTTTTTTTGTTATTAAACTCCGCTATAAGCCATATCCAATTACAAACATACTCAAACCCTCACAAAGAGCATGAAATCCATTTGAAGGTCAACTTACATCACTCATATCTTTCATGGATGTTTGCATGGGACCCTAAGACATTTTTATATGTTATGGAGGGTACTTGATGATCCCTAAGTGTAATTTAGAGGGAGTTTAAATGTCTTACCTTTAATAACAAATGTTATGAGTCTAGGTCACACAAAACCCTTATTAAACCTTCATAGTGATCCGATTGCAGAGGTAAAGAATTTCAATAATCCAAATGAAAGGGTATGGACATGAAACTACCTAAAAGTTTCATATGAATCTTAGAGTATCCCACAAATGGTGTTTATTTTTACAAAATTATATGGATTAGTGGAAAATATGGCTTGTTTAGGCCATTTTGAGTGGCATGCAAGATACAAAGGGAGTTATAAGATGAAAAAACTTTGGAACAAATATTTAAACTTGATATAACTCAAAAAATTAATTTCATCTCATGAATTAAATTCTAAGTGTCCCAATCAAATTTTCCCTTTCAGCCAGTCAAATGAGCCAGACTAGTGAACACTTGAGAAAGTGGTGAAATGTAATTATGGGGAGCTTTTAAAGGTTATTTATTGCAATTTATGGTATGGCAGCATTTGAAAAAGTGTCATGTACTCTTTTTCATGGATCAATTATGAAAATTGAGTACTTTTGAATGCCAATTACAGAAGATGCATGGAAAAGAGCCTGTTTGAAACTATTTGTGATGATTTTGCATGCCCACAAGAATAGGGATGGTCAAGGATCAATCCAATTCATGTGGGGACTTTTTTTAAACCCATATTTCTCATATAAATCATTATAATTGACCATATGTAGGGATAGGGGTAGTTTTGGAAGGAAACTCAAGTGGGTAGTTTCTCATGCCAAAATGGCACTTTTATGCCATTTTTCACTATATTTATGACTTGTGTGGACAATTACATATTCATGAACTAGAATATATCACCCCACCTCTCCTCTACATGAAAGTTTAACTAATTTTCACTTGGTGACACATCCCCTTGTGCCTTTTCAACTTCTCCTCTCTCTCTCTCTCTCTCTCTCTCTCTCTCTCTCTCTCTCTCTCTCTCTCTCTCTCTCTCTCTCTCTCTCTCTCTCTCTCTCTCTCTCTCTCTCTCTCTCTCTCTCCTTCCAAGTTCTATAAAATGGGCCTTTTGACCATTATTTGGGATTCTAAATTTTCATATGGCAAAGCCCTAAAAAAATTGTACTTTCATTTGTACTTAAGATAATGAAAATAAATCTAGTTATACTCAAAGTCCATTTTAACTATGTGTTGAAGTGATCCATCTTGAAAGTCAAGTATAGATTGAGTTAATCTTGTTTTCATGCATTCCTTAAATGTGTTGTTGTAGAGTGACTTCTCTCCTAACAGGTTTCATGAATTTTATGCTGATAAAATATACTCTTTAATTATGTATGATCTTGGTAGAATCATATCTAACTTTCACTTGCCTTCATTTGTTGAGTTTTTATTTACCTTCATGAGAAACACTAATGCTAGGGAGTTCCATTGATGGTGTGAGGCTAGTTTGGTTGTCTTGGTTCATTATGAAAATTAAAAGTGTGTGAATGGAAGAAACTCATGGTGTATCACCTCCTACTATAGGTTTTATGTATTAATCTTTATCTCCCTTTTCAACCATGTTAGATATTTTAAGTAGCATAAGTACATCAAGTCATATCTAGGGAGCTCTCCCTTTTCAATCCTAGAGACTCATCTCTCTTAAAAGTTCCCACAAACTTGAGGGATGATTAAATGTTGTATAAAATTTATGGAGCTTCATATAATTTCCTATGGTACCCAATTTGATGCCAATAATTCCCTTATGGAGTCTCTAGCTTCCTTGCGCCAATATCCCACACATGCATTAACTTGCCTGAGCCACATGTTCCACGAGGTTCAAAAACCATCATCTGACCTGGAAGATAAAATGACTCAACAATATTCTTGGTAATTGATAACAGTTGTAAGTAATTTTTTTTTATCTATATAAATATGTAATATTCTCAACATAAATATCAAGCTCCACATATCTACCCTATAATACATGAACTATAACACATTATACCAATTTTCCCTATTATTTACTAATGAATATAAGTTATATTTATTATCAGTAATACTTCCACTCCATTGAATTTTTATTATTATTTTATCTTAATACATATTTTTGATTTCGATATACAAAACCAAAGTTTGTTGTCCCCCACACACTTGATCTTGGGTCCCATGGTGTGGATCATAAAAAAATGTTAAAATTAATAGTATTTCAATCTTGTGTAGAATGGGCACATGCCCATTCTAAATAACATGAAAAACGATATGAACACCCACATGGTTTCTAATTTTTATAGAAAAAAAGATTAATTGGGGGATTATTCATTAGATTACTAATATGATCATATACCATCAAACCTTACAATGATACCATGGTATCAAAATACTACATATATAATTCACATTGTTTGATTCCTTATTAGAATTTATTGAACCATTCTAGTCAAGGATATCCATAAATGAGTGAAATAATACATGTACCCATTGTAAAAAAGGTATATAATCATATTATTCTTATCTTGTTTAGAATGGGAATGTGTACATTATACACAAGATTGGAATACTATCCATAAGATATTCAAGCAACAGTGTGTACCCATTTGATTTTATAAGTTGGGGTGTATGAATAGTATAAACAATATATTCCTATAAATGAAGAGATGATGCTAAAAAATTACTAAAAATATTGATATGATAAGTAATGAAGGTGAAACCCTAAAAAATAAATTCAAATTACTCTTACAAAATAACCCCACATATTATTAATTTTCAATAAGACTGTTTGCATTGTTTGATTATTTATAAAATTTATCAAGCCATTATAATCAATAATATTTATAAATGAATGAAATAATACATGTGCCCATTCTATAAAAGGTCTATTTTTATATTATTCTTATCTTTTTCAGAATGGGCATGTGCCCATTTTACACAAGATTGGAATACTATCAACGAGATATTCAAATAATAGTGGGTCCCCCAGATCCCATAAATTTCTTGAAAAACATTTCAGGTCTAATTTTTTATGGCATGGAACTATTTTTATTTTATTTTTGGGTTTTTTCCTTTAGTTTAACATGAATTATCCTAATCATGCATCTAAAGATAAAATAAGTCCAACAAGCTAGCATTTTGGCATATAACATCATAAAGGGTCTCACACACTCACCTAAATCATGTAGATTAAGACTTGTTCTTGTTAGGTCTATTGTGTGATGTTATATTCATTGAGATTAAAATACTATAGTTCTTGAACATGCACTTTGTTGTAACTAAAAACATCATAATAATTATGATCTTGCTCATTCCATACCTAGGTTATTCATGAAAAAAATATAAGTTCAAATCAAGAAAATAAAGTAATGGTGTCAGTGATTCCATAACAAGTTTTACAAATGTTTATTTTTCAAAACAACTATTCTATTAAATTCTTATCATATGTCACCATACATAGGCCATAATATACATAAATTTTTTAACTAAGTTTAGGATTACAATTATCAATCACTCACTATCAAACCCCTATCTAAGTAAGTGTGGGGGTATTTATACATGGTTTTACCCTGATCATTTAGTTATATAATTAATATTAAAATCATGACTTACCAATGATCATTAAAAAAATGAGTCATGGAATATCTTATAATTAATTCATGTTGAATTGATCCCAATTTCCCCTATATACCTTCTCTATACTGAATATTTGTTTCTATGATCCTATTTCCTCAAAGACCAATGTCAGATTCACACTTGAATATTCTCCTCTAATACTTACATGAACCATTCCCTAACCATCTTCACTTTCTATATCCCTATCTAACTCATTTGATTTTGTTTGAGTCTTACATCCTTGGTTCCTCTATGTTATTTATATCTTTGATCCTCATGAATTGATTCTTCCATGCCATGGTGTTTTGTACCAGGCCTCTCATGTGCATAGGATTCCTTCTACAATTATATCATACAAAAGTACTTTTAATAAAATTATAAAAAATTTAGGGTCCAGCAACACCCCAAATTAATTCAATAATCCATCTTGGACTATGTGCCATCCTCAAGTCCCATTTACTCGACTTGGTGCTTGACCTCCTCCTAGTGGTTTAAAGTAGTATATAAAATGGAGGTAATTTCTTAAACTTCACCATTTATTCATTTGGTCTCCTCAAGTTAATTTAGAGAACTACTTGCTTGAGTTTTCAAAATCTTAAGTGATGTAATATCATCCTTATTGAATTCCTCAAGTGTTCAAACTTTTAATCAAAACCTATCCTTAGACTGACACAAAATTAGTATTAATCTCTTGGTGATGAGTGTTAATATTATTTTGAAGTGCCTCCACATCTTCAAATGATTTGGTATGCTCTACTCTATCCTTTTTTTTGAGTGTATTCTCAACTAGTTTTTGGTACTAAATTTCTTGTCACTAAATCTTAGTTTCTAAAACTTTTGTCAATCCTACCAACTCAACATAAATTCTATTAGTTACAGGAAATGTGACACCCACTTAAGATAAAAATATCTTACATACTTATACATATTCCATAAACTAATCCATAGCCCATGTTTACTCACACTAGGGATTCAGTTGGTTTTTACATTTTTATAATAAAAAATTTACCAAGATCTCTAACTTATCAATAGTTTCTCCTATAAGGGAGGATCCATAAACAAGTAGAATTAACTTGTAGAGTTTCAATATATTTTCTCAAGATGTCTTTGTTACTTATTATTGGTGCTTGAGCTCATTTAATTCATCTTCAATATTTATTCATTTATCACATTCATGAAGATATAAGATGATGAACTCTTGATGTTTTCAAAAAGTTTGGTTAACATAATAACCATATATAACATTCTACCTCACTAACATAGGAAGCATCTTAATAAGGGATGCAGTTTATTGAGATGCTAATACTATCTGAGATCCAATGAAAAAATTTATGAAGTTAGACACACTTAGAACTAAATCCATGTTATTCAATGTGAGCTCAAAATGGTATTCTTCATTAAAAACATCCACATAAAAATAGAGTTCATGTTGAGTCTAATTGGATGAGTCCTTCTTGGGTAAATACTCCCACATAAACAATTATTCTTAGGGGTGTTTTACTGGACATAACATAGAATAAAGAGGTTCCCAACCTTAGTTCCTTATTGCTACTATGATTCCTCATTAGTCCCCTTTCCCTTATTTATATTTAACTCAAGTAGTTAAATGTCTAGTTCAATCTATTACTAACCACTTGAGCCATCATCATAGTCACTAGCACCTATAGTCATTCCTATGTCTACCTCATATTCACTAGAAAGACTTCTAATGTCTAATTACCAACATGAAGGGTAGGCTCTTCTTATCTCTCTTATTTTTACTTCTCCATCTTAGGGTGGATTATTTGGGATCTATTTCAAGTGATGGATGGGGATTATCAACCCTTTAATCTAAATGTCCCAATACTTGATGCCAAATGATCCTATATTGAAGGAATACTAGTTTATTTAGTAATATCAAGGCCATTTTATTCTAGTCTTTTTAGGAATGCCTTAGTCTTTTTTAGGTTAAGCATCCATTATTTTCCATTTATACTTTTCTACTAACATGATTCCATTAACATCAATATATGGTCTCTTCTCTTATCTATGTTACCTTATTTGTTCTAATATTTCTAGTGAGAGGGGAAGGGTTTCTCTAGGGCCATCCTAACTTCCTGAATCCTAATTCTTAGGATTTACCATATAATAAAACACATGAATGTTCCTTTAAAAAATAATATGGTTCATATTGCTATCATTTTTACCCACCTTGTTGTTTTCCATATATGATTCCTTTATAAGATAGACATACAACTATTGAAGATTGTGTATATCAACATAAATTTTAATGGTGTCAATGTGAATCTTACACACATTGGAAATGTGATTCAATTTTTTTTAAGTTCTTGGTATTAAAATCATATGGAATATTTAGACACACAAAAACATTATTTTTGGTCTCTAGATATATTAATGTGAGTGAATAATGTTACATTACATTAAATTGGGCTTGAGTTCCCATATATGCAAGAAACTCCTTAGTAAAATGCCATTAAATTATGAATGCTTATTTCATCCCATTGAACCATATTTTCATATTTAGCTTGTAAAAAGTTAAGATGGTACTTGGACAAGTGAACTATTCAAATCATTCTATAAGGGGCTTATTCTCTAATGGGTATAACCATTTCAGCTCATTCTTAACTTACTATAGAATTCCAATATCATTAAATACAAAAAAATGAATCATGACATAATGAAATTTATTATTTTTAAGGTAGTGGGACTTCTAAGCATCTTATAAAATATTTTCAACAAAATACAAGGCATAATTATACTTATTCTCTTGAGCCATTTGGATTGTCACATAGAGCTTCACCTAATCAACCTATTTCCATCTATCCCCACCTTTAAGCTTAGTCGTTTCTAAGCATGAAACTATTAAAATGGTGGGACCCTAAAGGTTAAAAATGTACATTATGTGGCCCTACTTTTTATACTTCTATTTTTCCATCACCTTTTCAATTTTCTTATGGTCATCTAGGTTCATACTAACTTCAACACCTAAACATCATAGACTTATTACTTGGATAACTCATTGGAAAATGATTCAAATTTTTCACCCTATAAAATATAAATAGTCTAAATGAATACAAGAGACTAAATATGTCACCACTTCCATAGGCTTCCCAAAATAAGACAAGTAGAAAATTTCGAGCACCCTAGCATCAGTCAGTCAACTAAACACCATGAGGTCATATGTGACATCATTCATTATGTTCTGGTGATCAAATCTATAATTTTGCTTCAATTTTCCATCATTCTTAGGTTGAGGGTGGTTGTATTTGATCACTTTATAATATAAAACCTTGTACTCTCAATCTTCACCATGTAAAAATGACTCAAGGTATTGAATTTATTCAATCAAGGCAATGGATAGTGTTGGTGTTTTATACTTATTATTTCCCCCTCACATGTCATCATTAGTTCCTTATTGATATAAGTATTAATTTTTTATTGTTACACATTATCTACATGCAAATTGTACTCACTAGGATCTTCCTCTTAGATCATAATAGGATGCCCTCATATTCCCTCATACTCTTCTTCTTTGTGAATGATAGGTAAAGGTTCACTTATTTGGGCCTTTTTATTTGGACACATCACCCTCCAAGGATCGCAAAGGTTAAGGTACAGCCATTTAACTCTACCAAAATAATATGTGTTTATTAATTTTAACATCTTTATATTTCTTGCTTTAATATCCTTTAATGGTGGACATCAGTACCGTTAACCTACAACTATCTCAACCATAATCTTACAATCTTAATTTCATTCTTTTCTCCATTATTGACTGTCAATTCACTTCATATATTTATATTTGTCACTAGATTTTATTGAATTCTCCTTATAATAAATTAATAACATCTCTCTCAAGCTTTATGAATTTAAAAATTTGTAATAGGAAAGAAGGAAAATGAGTACCCTCTAATCTTATAAAGCCTTGTGGACTTGCATGTATTTACTCTCTGATTAATTTTTCCATCACTTCACTCATTAATGTTATCAAATGGTATTCCATGATTTCCATATGGAACACTATACATTATAATTAAAACCCTTTGTCAATTTAGTACACCTATCCCATCCTCAATATTTTATAGTAGTGCATTCCTACTATACAAAAGATTTAAATTTTCATTCTCAAATGTAGGAACTAATTTTACCTCTTCACCCGTTTTGTAATGGATTTTATATTGTCTCTCTTTTTTCCATACTTAAAGTTAAGTTAAATCCTCATGCATTCCTTTTTAACCTATGTGTTTTCACTTACATGCCCCTCATGTGTACATTTTTCTTGTGCACATGCTTCATGAATTCCATCAATTACTCGATAGCCGTTAGTATTGTGCATATAACCATCACATATTTTACAATATAGTGATACCTTAGCCTAATTTGCATACTAAACCAAATGGAAAATTATTACATCATGATCTTTATTACAAGTATTGTGTGATTGATTTAACAAAGTGTGAACATTCATCCATCGATATTTATTCCTATTATGCCCATTCACTTCATAATAAACATAACATAGGTTGTTATGTGTGTCATGAACATTATTAGCCATAATATTTTCTAGCTAGGAATCCATAACAATAATCTAAGCCTCCATAAAGGGACAAATATTTTATCTACACTCCTCACAGCTTATTCATGAGGAGCGGCTTCCAATGCCTCATGTAGATCAGTACAAGTCTTGTGGGAGAATTCTTGACAAAAAGTTAATAATAATCCTCGCATAAAAAATTGAACATGATATGCTAGGTTATATTAAAATGATAGGTTTGATAAAAGTGTTTTTAACCATGCATCATACATGCAAACACTCTCAGTGAGTTCCTGATTTATATCCTTCAAGGCAATGGGACTTTACTTCTCAAAGTCATAAATGTCAAACTTCTAAGGCAATGTAGTCTTAAACATATCATAGTTCACAAATTATTACTAGGGATCAAAATTTTGATACCATTTATGGGAAAAATACCAAAATTTAGTGGTAAATTAAGTTTTTTTCTTTAAAAATAATTTAAGACCTTCATCCACAAAATGAGTTCACATTTTTGAACATGTTTCACCATGTTCTCAACACATCTATATTTAATAAGATGGAGTGTCATTTCATAATATATTATAGGTGATATAGGTGTTGAACCTTTTGGTTTCTGTATGCCAACCCCTCCATAACATTATGGTAGGGGTCTACTAACATTGGCATTGCCTTCCGATTCTCTCACACTTCTAGTATAACCTTAGCTATCACTAATCCCTACACCTCCAAAAGTATTAAGAATACTTGAAATAATTGGTATGAAAATAGATTTATTTGGTTGAGAACTCTACATACTGGTATTTAATCCACGTGGCAATTAAATTTGTTCATATTGCTTATCTACACTTGAAATGTAATGGTTAGAGGTATATGAAGTTGTATAATGTCATGGTACCATCTAAAGGTTATGTGGTATACTATTATATCTAGTAATAAAATCAAGATTCCCACCATTGATCTTGTGTTAAATAAAAATAGAAACCATATGATTATTCATATTATTCATCTTTTTTAGAATGGGCATGTCTCCATTCTACATAATATTTGAATACTATCAACTGTCAAAAATTCTTGTCTTGTGTAGATTGGGATTAGCTTAGAATTATAAACAAGATATAAAACATCATCTCTATTTAATTAAAAATAATTAAAAATACCAAATATGATAATAAATAATATCAATAGACATGTCTTTCTCATGCATATAAATTTTAGGTCATAGTCTTCATGAGATGGCACTAGGTACAATCAATTATATGATGAACATATATATCTATCTAATGTCCTAGTACCATCATAAGGTTTTTAGTTATACTATTATTTCATTAACTTTACTGAATAATCCCCCCAAGATTGTGTTACAAAATATTAGTTATATTTTTTGGATGTTCATATTTTTGTTATCTTGTTCAGAATGTGCATGTGCACATTCCACACAAGATTGGAATACTATCAACTACAAACTAGTTATATTCCACTAAATAACCCTGCAAGCTAGTGTTATATAATATTGGTTAAAATTTTGGATGTTCATAGTATTCTTATTTTTTTCATAATTAACATGTACCCATCCTACGCAAGATTATAATACACTATCAAATTGCATACTCGTAATATTACACTAAAGAATCCCCCCAAACTTAGGTTATAGAAAAAATGGAAACCATATGGATTTTCATATTATTATTATCCTATTTATAATGGGAATGTGACCTTATACATAAGATTGGAATACTATGAATGGGATATTCAAGTAATATGGGTTCCCAATTGATTAAAGAAAATAGAGTGTCTAAGTGGAAGTTGTTGAAAACAATTTCTAGGTCTAATTCTCTGTGGACTTCAAGTAGTTACAATCATTATTTGATAAATGAATATGAAGTCATATGATGCTTCAGTACTATCTAAATGTTCCACATTCTACTATAATGCCCAATTCTCTACTAAATAATCCCCTTATTGAGATTATGTTATATAAAAATAAAAACCATGTGGGTGTTCATGTTATCATTTTGTTCAGAATGGGAATGTGACCATTCTAAATAATCTTGGACTACTATCAACTACCAAAATCCTTGTCTTGTTTGTATTGTTATTAATTGATAAGATTCAAATGTCTAGTGTAAAATAAAGCACAATCCCATTTTGACCAAGATATAAAATATCATTTCCATTTTATTACAATACACTATTAATACCAAATACAATAATACAAACTTAATATCACATAGACACATGCTATCCTCATTCATATACATTTCAACTCTAACTTTATTTGGGATGTTGTTAGGTATAGTTAATTATACTATGAAAATCATATGTAGTTATTCGATGCTATGATACCATCTCAAAGTTATGTGATATACTTGAACCCATGATGATAATTTAGATGGATTTCATAGAACAAGCACATGCCCATTTGGAAAAAGATAAAGTTCACATCTTAAATTTTGAATCTAATGACCTAAACATTAGAAGAATATTTGATTCTTAATTGATGATGTTCTTATCCTTTTTAGATATCTAAGCATGTGGCCATCCCACACTATCAAGGTAAATCTAACATTATAAATTATTAATCCATTATTCTCAATGGCTTATGTGGAAGGGGCACACACCCATTTTACAAAAGATATAAATATTTTATTCTTAATTAATAATATTATTGAAATAATGTTAATATATTAGTATAATGGGGTATAAAATGATCAATTATTACTCTACATTCATAATACAATTAATATATAATTTGTGTACAAAGGTCATATCTAACTTATAAATATGTTTGTTAATTTAATAATGTGGATTCATGGTCACATGCCCATTGCACACATGTAAATCCCATTGAATTCCTAATTGTTAACATTCACAATATCTTGCAAAAACTCTATATTATAGACAATTATGCTAATTCTAAATAGGTTAAAAATAATCTAATCAATTAAGAGTAAAATCTTCTCATCTCAATGTGTAGAATATAGGCCTCTACTTATTAATAAATTCTTACTTTTAAATCACTAAATATCAACCACTTGTTATAAGATAGTTAGTGCACATTCAAAGAGGAATAAGTACTATTGTTAAAAACAAATATTTTAATTATTTTCTCATGTGAAAATAATTTTTCATATAAACATGAATCAAATGTCAAAAGAAAGTTGAAATTATCATGAGGGAGATATTTCATAGCAAATATTTTAAAATATTATATTTGTTTTTATAGAGGATAGATACAAAGTAGAAAAGGAGTTACGTTATAATAATTATGTGTCAAATATATGATAGTTATATACATATAAAGTAAAGGTAATCGATATTACATAGGAACTTATTATCATATGACATTAATTTTTTTATGTGAAAATTAAATCTACAAATAGATAAGAATCAAGAAAGACTTCAAAAATAAATTTGAAAGTGAGGAAGGGATTGAATAGATGATTACTTAAGGAATCATTTTATATTCTTATTTTTATTAAAACTACGTTTATATACAACTTAGTAAGATTACTAAAGGAGATTAAAATATTTTTAAATAGGTATTTATCTTTTTTTTTAATGTCAATGTTGCTCTAGGTTTAAATTATAGAAAGGAAACTAATGTTTATGTGAGTTTGATTACAATTAAAATTTGAATTTAAATATTGAATACCATGTTAATATTATAGATATAAGGAAGAAGATGAATAATTTTCAAATAATAAGGAATTATAATCTATTAGTAGATGTAGTTCTTGATATTTATGGGAACAAAACCTGGTGTATTTATTTTTGACAACTAAAGAAAGAACTTTGATGTGTTTTTTCTTCCTATGTGTTATTTCATTATCATATTGTTCCTATGTCATTTAGTATGGTTTTACCTAGATCCTAGATGGATGTTGGTATCATAAAACCCAAATATATATCTCTTTATACCATCAATAGGATCCATTATGGTTTCTATTATAATCCCTAAAACCTAAATATCTATCTTATGTATTATTGATAGGTGCCCTAATAGATTTTGGTATCCCTAAAACCCAATAATATTTATCTATCTATACTGGAAATAGGCTCTAGGATGGTTTTTTATATCCCTAAAACCTAACTATCTCTATTTGTACCTAGTTTTGATAGGATTTGATATGGATGGTGATATCCCTAAAACTTGACTCTCTATCTATCTATAATGTCAATTCTAGTATCTTCTCATTCACCTCTTTTTTTATATGTTGTATAGTTTCATTGCTTTTCTAAGAATAAATTAAGGAAGGAAACTTGATTTTTTCAATACTCAGAAATTTATAATGCATCTGACTATGAACAAATGCCACCAAACATCCAAGTGTGGTAATTTCAAATTTTTAAAAATACAAGTTACAATAATTATCATACCTATTTTCAAATTTTAAAAATACCCTACTAAAAAACTTTTGAGATACATCCATATTTGACAAATAGATATCATGGCCTATGTATAGTGGGGTCAGATGAGCTTCAAAATCTATTAAATTTTGGATCTATATATATATATATAGGATGGGATAGCCATATAATATATCTATAGGTGAGAAACCTATATAATATTTAGGTAACCACTTTTTTTACGGTTTTCATGTCTACACAAGGGGAGGAGTTAGGCGTGTACAAAGTCTTTATAGATCTATGATATGTTTTATTTATGCTCTATTTATTAGTGCATGAGGGATGTCAATACAACATGACTTGACAATTGCACTTATTTGAGATGTGCTATAAATTAATTATATATCTTGTATAGTGCTTGCATAAAATATTTTTTAAATGCCCAAAAATATATTGAGATGCGTAGTCAGTCCTAATAAAATATATGACTATAAATGAAACTACTTGTAAAAATAATTTTAACATGTACATTTAATATATTAATAGAAAACTTAAAAATGAATATGATTGTTGGTATTTAAGAATTATATTTTGGTAAAAGTACCACATTTATTAGTGTTACAATTAAAATAAACATACCCTTCAAGTGTATACAATATTATTGGTATTAAAATCAATTTATATACTTTTTGGGGAAAATATGCCAATGTGAAATATCATAATGTGCACTTAAAATCCCATACTTCATTAAACCATTAAGGATAACATGCTTCAAATCCCATCCTATTTTTAATGTTATAAATAAATTATGTTTAAGTTTAGTTGAATAATGCCATAATTTAAAGACAATGGGGATACAAATTATTTTATTTGAATTCAAATTCATGTTGGTGGCTCAATACTCTCATTTATTCTATAACCTAGATGTAAAATTCTATGCAAATAAATCAAAAATTTATTACTAATAACATTTAAGGTCATAAATGAGTGCAACCATATGCACCTTAAAATTAGTAGCTATCACTACCTAGGCTTAGCCTAAGATCCCATCTTATTTACATTGTTTTGATAAATTTTGACTATTTTTTATTGCCAATGAATCAATTAATTCCATGTAGTAGGTAAAATTAGTTTAAATTTACCTAAAATTAAAAAATATATGTGCATAATAAGGGTTAAAATATGTATAGTCTTATATGGAGAGTCTACTTCAATAACTGTTTAGATAGCATATTTCATCCTCATGTGCAACACCTTAGAGATATCTAGTATATGATGCTTTATAGATTTATCCATTATGATACAATGTTTTAAATTAACTAATTATGGACCAATTTACCATAAAATTAATGTTTATAGCATGGAAGGTGCATAACCATATCTTTCTTGAGACTTATAAGTCAGTACATGGGGCACGTGGTGTTCCTTCATTTGATTAGATATCTTAAGTTCTAAAAAATTCTATCATATTTTGGAGATTCATGTCTAACATTAGGGTGAGATCATTGGTACACTATTGACAAGTTAGTCATCCACACCATGTAACATCAATTGATTTAGTCAGGATCTCCTAGTGTTTAGAATTGGGGAAAGCTCATGTATCTCGTTTGAAGTAAAATCACTAAGGGGGGTGAATCAATGATGAAACATATTAAATCCGATTCAAAAATATTCAAACCCTTAATCATTCAACACATACATTCATGAAGCATACACATCATTCATAACAATTAATAAGAAAGATAATGCAATATTAAGCACACAACACAAGGATTATATGGGAAACCCTCATGGGGGATAAAGCCCACTATCATGCTTGAAAACACATGGATGACTTATCTTAAAAGTTGATTAGAAACATGAGAATTTAATAAAACACCCACATCATAAGGAGAAATAACCCCTAAGAATGGACAAGCACCTCTTGCCTTAGATGTTGACCAACCATAACAACACCTATGAAAGTGAAGCACCCACTTCACAAGGAGCACCACCGTAAGGATGGATAAGCACCTTATGACCTAGATGTTGAGTACCCAAAACAACACCTATGAATTAACATTTATTAATTTATGATTTCCTATATATCTAATGGAGATATAATGAATATCATCTCTCTTCAACTCTACACACTCTCTCTATCTATCACACCCTCTTAATGCATCCAAAACCATGTGTTGGATCACTCCACACTTCTTCACACATACTCAATCATAAAACCTACAACAACTCTATAACAATAACAAAAACATGACCAAATTTTTATACACACATACTTCACACTCCTCTAATTCTTAATCCATCCACCAATCTCACACAATCTTTACCTTTTGTTTGCTCACTCTACACACTCTCTATACTTCACTTATCAACACTTCAAACCTACATGATCACTATTATGACATCAAAATTATGACCTATAGGTCACACAAATTATTCTAAACCTACTCTACTCTTCAAGCGATTCACTAGGCACACTTACACTTCTCTTTCTTCCACTCCTCAACTCTTCTCTATCCTTCGCCTCTCAACTCTAAAAACTATCACCTTTGATTTCACTCTTTATAGAGCCTTCATAAATATCAACTTTTTAGTTGGATACTAGACATTCCTTAACCATTAATGCTTATATCAAAATTAATATATATCTTGATACCACCCTCATAGGTTAACCATAACATCCATGGGTCACCTTTAAGTATCTACACCTTTTAATTAGGCCTTAGTAGCCCTTATAGGTCTCATGGAGACCTATTCACCCATTTATAACTTCACCAAGTAAATTAGGAACACAAGATCATTTAAAAATGTATAGGTGTAATCCACATGAACCCTAATACACCTTAAAGTTATTACATCCATCACCCCATTCTTTTATATATGCAAAACTTACTCAACCATTAGTCTTGTACATAAGAACACCATGAATGAACAAATAGTCAAATTCTAAGAATTTTTTCATATCAAATATGGATTGGTCAAACCTCAAAAATCCATAAATATGTTCCCCATGGAGTATAAAACACTCTCTAATTGATAATTCACCTTGAAACATAATCAATACAAACACACACATCCTTCTTGGGTCAATTATCGAAGATAGTCAAACACATTTTCAACTTTGAATCTTAATAACTATACTTTTATGGACATTAGCACCTTCTATAAAACTTATCTAGATATACCTTAGAGTCATTTAAAAATATTATTTTTATACCACCTTAAAATTCATGCCATATCGAAATTTATAGCCAAAATAGTAGGGACTTATTTTCATTTATTAATTCAAATATTTGAATTCCAACAGTCACTATTTAATACTAAAATTTTAGACACATATCTTCATCTTATTCCCCACTAAAAATTTGATAAAATATGATCTATCTCTTTGGGAGTCTATTGGATTTAAATTTCAATTTAGGGCATTTATATTTGATTTGGGCTTCCAAAATTATGACATTTGGTAGCCCCATGTGCCTTTAATGTACCTTACTACTAGTCTCCATTTAGTTAGCACTCTTACACCACTTGGTTCTATGTTTAATCTAAGTTTATTGAATTATAAAATTGATTCAAATCATTGATATCCATCTACATAGTTGAATGTGTGTCATCGAGCTTTGATCTACATGATCAAACATGCATCATTGATTTACCAAACATATGATCAAATGCAGGCCATTGATTTACTATCAGTACACCATAATTGTGACAAATGTCACCATCACATTCAATCTTAGGATATTTTGACTTATTGACCTCATTATCATATTTATATATCCATATTAATGATTAAACACTCATTGTTAGATCTCCATCTACATTATTGAATGATTTCCATTAGATCCTTAATCGGATCAAGTGAGGTTTTGACACTTGACAACCCTACATTCACCATTAATTCTTTATTTGATCCATAAATGTTTATAAAATTGGTATATAAAATAAAAAATGCATCATGTCCATAAATCAATCTTGAATCAGATGGGATAGATCACACCTACACTTCTGATTAGGGTCATATAATTGTTAAGTGAGAGCATGACCAATGTGAAGATATGCTAGACCTGATTAGGGGATCACTCTTCACAACACACCATGTGAGATATTGTTCCAAATCCTATAGTCTAACATAATCATATAAAAATCCTAAAAGAGTCATATGATTTAATATTTCACTAATCTAATAACAAGAAAAATAAATATAATCTAGTCTGCACCAAAGCTTGTGACACAAAGTGGGGGTTAGAAACAAAATAAATAAAAAACTAAGCTAAATATGTATAAAAAAATATAATTACATCAATTTATATATAATATTAATACATGGAAGATAATAATACATATGCTCTATCTATCTACTCTTACAAAGGAGGAATAAATTTAGGAATATTTACCTTTGAAGATGAACCTGATGAGCCTCAATCTTCCCCTTGGCCACAGTGGTTCACAAAATATTGTCATGGTATGTAAGGAAAACTAATGTAAATCATATCTAAGATACATAAACTATCTAAACATCTAAAAGACTTATCCACAATATGAGATTAGAGCTTTAAATAAAGTACTAAACCCTAAATCTTTATTTCCCAAGTAGAATGGTCAATAGGAAAATGTTTATTCATAGTTATTAGCTTACTTCTATGATCTTATGAAATGGAGGTAAATTATGTTGTATATATAGTAGTATCATAACCTAAATTATTTTTGGAACATCAGCTATTCTAGGTTGACCCAATCGGCCTAGCATGTTTTTAGGGATAACTCTCTAGGTTTGTGCTAGGTCAACCAAGAGGCCAACAAACCAAAAGAGAGAAAAAGTACCTAAATTGTACTACATCAACCTGGTAAACCTAGCACAACTAATAGGTCAAAAGGGTGTTAAGGTAAGAAATGAAGTATAAAACCCAACAAATGATGAGAATAGATATAACTAAGAAGAATAAGCTTAGGTTTAATGGTTTTAAGAGACTAGAGTGTGGATGACAAGTGGAAAAAGGAATGACAATCTTACGAAGCACCAATGGTCTACCCACCCCTTTTTTAGTGCACCCCTTAAGGCATTCACTCAAATAAATTGAGACTTGATAGGTTCCTACAAGATACAAAGTGTTAGTAATCAATAAAAGTTATAAAATATTATGTGTATACATATACCCCATCCAAAGCTCATCACATGTCATGTAAGTACAACATGGGATGATAATTCAAAAGAAAACATGATAACATAGAATATTGATGCTAGGTATGGTGTAGTAAGCAATAAATAAGATAAATGAAATAATTTTATTGAAAACACATACCTTTAACTTACCTTAATGCTATAGATAAAGAATTAGACTACAAGAAAATGAAGGTATCCAATGTAGAGTACACTAGGTGAACCTATAGAAGTTAGTACAAATAATAGTAGAAAAATAGAAATTTTTAGAAGATAGACATATAATAGTGGAAAATAATATATACATCATCATAATTCTAATGAATTTTACATGGGCACATAGTAGCTACATAGGTGAGCTAATACATAGTCCTACCATCACTAGAGAGGAGAGAGGTGATTGGATACTATATGTGGTGGAGAAAGCCACATATAGTGGAATGGGTGGTGGGGTAGATGGGCCTACCTCATCTAGTGACATTGATACTAATGCATGACTAGTGGGATTGATATGTGAGGGAGCCATGAAGGAGAAGGGGACTCTGGCCACTACTAATGAGGCTAATATTGAGGCCATATTGGGAGTGACCATGGATTGGTCGGTCGTAATGAGTGGTAGAGGAGGAGGTATAGGAGGTAGAAATACCATATATACCACTACTAGTCCCATAGTGAGATGAGAATTAGCAAAAATGATATGATAGTGATAGAGACAAGAGAGTGGAGACTATAAACATCCTAAATGATCCCATAGATGCACTAGAGGAGATGTTAGAGAGACCACTTAGATAGAGGTTGAGATGACCTTGAGCCATGATATCTAAGTTTGAGTTGAAGATGTGATTTGTCAAGGAGGTACTAGGAGGCTTCACATATGGGGAGACTATGGTAGGTGATCATACAGAAGATGATATCATAAGATTTGAGACACAGATAGGTATGAATATGGCTAAATTATTTCTTATGTTTTTATTTGGTAGTAAAGAGATATAGATAGATATTATGAGATATGATAATGATCATCCATATGGTATGATTTCTTAGGTGTTCCTAAGGATGAGGAGGAGAGATGGGGGTCCTTAGTGAGGGGATCACTCCATGATATCCTAGATGAGACTTTATATCCATATAACCCAATGATATTAGAGGATATTAGTGTACCATTTACCCTATCTCAAGTCAGCTGGTTTAGATTAACTAAGGAGACATTGAGGTAGATAAAAGTGTAGAGGGAGAGGCTAAAGCCACCAATAGAGATGGGCGTAGGTGAGAGATAGGCCTAACATGCCTTGGTATATATGATATCTATACATCTAAAGATAATGGTGTAGATGATACAATCATATATATTGATGCAAACTTAGTTGACATAGGCACATACAATGACCTGGGCTGAGTTGGTGCAAGCATAAGTGTAGATAGCATGCCTATAGGGATAGATAGAGGGATTTATATCATAGAATTCCTCACTATAGTGTACTATTCAAAGGATTTAGATTGAGGCCTTAGCATGTAGCATGGCTAGGCCATGAGATAGAGAGGGTGGAGCTTAACCCTAGTGTTGAGGCTTTGTATATGGTTATATTTCATTAAACATATGGTATATATATGATATATCATTTTGTATTATTGGTGTTGGTTGTGTATGTTGTCTTTATGGTTGTTTTGTTTGTTCATTATGGTTGAGGCTATAGATGCTTTGGATATATTTCCTTCTAGAACATGTATCTGGATTTGTTATATAAACTATAGGAAATATATGTGATGTGGTTTATTTTATAGCATTAAGGAGCACACATGCATGGTGAAAAATAAACAAGAAACAAAAAAAGACTTGGAAAAATATAATTAATCAAAGAAATATACTACACACTAGTTCAAGTTTGGAAATGTGTAATAACAGAAAATGATTAAGTATAAAAATCTAAGAAAATGGCAAACAAGATGGTAAAAGGGGATTTTTTTTAAAACCAATGTAAAATATTTTTGCACCAAATTAAAAAAAGTAAAATCATACTAAATATCACGTCAGGAAGTATGACAAATAATGTAATAAAATGGAAGGTATGTAAAAGGGCAAGAATGGTAATAAATACAAATCAAAATTAAGTAAATCAATTATACTATTTCATGATGGGAATTAAAAAAAATTCAAAAATTTGGTCTTAAATTTATAATACTAATTCAATCTTGGATGTATGAGAAATTCAAGAAATGGTTGTAATCTTACATGCACTTAGAAAATGAGAAAATAAAAAGATGAAATAAAAATGAAGTAATCATAAAATATACTACATATCAAGATGGGAATTATGTAAATGATGTGTAACCTTATAATAAATTGAATCTTATCTCTTATTTAACACATGTAATTTGGAATGGTTACTTGTTTATTGGAAACTTTTGTGAAGAGGGTTAGGTCTTATCCAAGGTCTTACACTACAACTCTCAAAATAAAAACCCAAGGGATACCAAATCAATATTGTTAGGAAGAAGGATAAGTAATGTTAAATCAATGATGTGGGTAATAGGATGGAAAAGATGCTAATTTTTGAGGGATGTCAGGTCCTATCTATGGTCTTACAAAGCAACTCACAAATGAAATCCCATGAGAAGTGATCAGTAAGAAAAATAATATTTCCCAAGAGGAAATATGAAGGAAAGAGAATGAAAAATGGAGTATAAGAAGCAAGACTTAGGCATCTTATGAGAAGACCTTAGGAGGAAAGAGACATACTAAGGACATGACAAGACACTAAAGGACTCGTGGTCATCTATTTATAAAGGAAACTCACATGATATAGACATAAAGCATTGTAGGCAAATAGGTGTGCTACTAAGATAAACTCATTATGGTATATTTATACAAGGAAAAATAAAATGTACCTACCTTCCCATGACATGTTCCCCACTCCTCAAGACCCCTTATAGAGCTGTTAGTCTACTATGAAGATTAGGAACTTGCATGTGAAAGTAGGTAGCACTAAAAGATTATTTTAATTCTTCTCTTCTAGTCTACTGGCCTACCGTACCCCAAAGGACCCTAGATTTATCATGATGCCCAATGTGGAGTTTGAGATTTGACTAGAAGGAGATGTGGTTTGAATCACATCTTTTAGTGTGATTATAATTTTAAGAATATTCAATATTTTTGCCTTTTGATATCATTGCCTTTTGCTTATATGATTTAGATTTTAACTTTATTTTGAAGGATTTTTTAAGATTCCTCCTCCTTATGGATTTATAATGACAAATCATGAGAGAGATAATGATATACATGAATGATATGTAGGCTAAGGATAAATTAAGCTAAGTGACCCAAGACAAAAGACTGACTAGAACACTTAGTATTAAAAATAAACTAAGCATGTGATTGAAAGTCTCAACTATGTATATTCTTAGTTTGCGGAAAAAGGAAGAAGATAAAAAGGAGATCTAAAAGAGGACCAGTGAAAGGAAATATTAATGAGAAATATTTCTTGCCAACTAATCACATGGTAATAGGAGATAGTAATCAAAGGAAAGAGGGTAGATATAACCAAGTCACCATGACAACTATCTATGAAAAATAAAGATAAGAAAGTAAAAAATCATTAAAATACAAGGGAAGAGTTTTAAGAAAAAATATAAATGAAAAGAAAGAAATGATAAGGGGAAAATAGAAATGATAAGGAAAAGACAAGTATATGAAAAATGTAAAATGATAACATAAGATGACTATAGTACAACAAGAAGGAAAAACATGATATAAGATAAGAAAGAATTTGACATAGTTTCAAATAATATAACTAAGATAGAAATAAACTTGGATAACATGTCCAATCCAAATATAAATGAGGAAGCACCATGCATGTGCTCACAAATACCGGTAAATCTATCCACACACATTATCCAATACATTAGATAAGTCTCTATGAATCTATAATCAAACTATTGCTAAGTTTTCATCAATCTTTAGTGAATATTAGGAAATTATTTCTTTTTTGATCTTCTCAATTGAAAAAGTAAGAATGTTCAAAGGATCATGCTGAGGAGAAAATTTAGTAAAAAATGGTCAGGAAAATGTGTGGAAACAAGATCTACAGGAGAAGAAGGAATCACAGGTAGAGAAGGTGTTTCTAACTATTTTTGCTTTTCTACATTCAAAAGATGAAAGAAACTAAGATAATGGTCAGGGGTTAGATGATACTTGAATGAAGTTTTTGCACCATATCCAGATGATTGAAGTGACTCCTCTTTGGCTATGGAGGATGACACCTATAGAGAGAAAGAGACTAAAACAAGGAAAATGTTAGATAGGTATATGGTGGACTACCAAACAAAGCTCAGTCCTAGAAGTGCAAAGACTTCCTTATGGGATGACAGTCCACTTGTTGATAAAAAGAATGTCAGATAAAGAGAAATAATGAAAGACTTAAAGAAATAGAAATAGATAATGCATACCTGATTCCTTACAATCTGTCTTCCACAGTCACCAATGCCGGTTAGTCTACCGTCATCAGTTGTCAATGTTGTCAACACTGATTAGTCTACCATCATCAGTTGGTCAATATGCCAATGTTAGTTATGCCACTAACATCGGTAGGGGCAGTGGACTTTTGGATGAGTTTTAGGGTGAGTTTATGGTCGATAGAATGGTCTGAGAGGTAAAAGGGTCTGTGCAAGGTTGCAGGGAAACTGATAAGGTCTGAAAAGGGTCAGATGGAGAGGATAGGTTGTCAAAAAGGGGTAAGAGTATGAAGAAGGCTTCTCAGCATTTATAGGAAGAAGTCAGGTTGGGTCTGGTTGATAGCTGAGTCTGGTTCATAATACTTAGAAGTAATGAAAAGAAGCTAATTGCTTATACATTCTAAATACATTCTAAATTACTAAAATAATAAAAAGGGTAGAAGAATACTTACCTCCTACTTGGTGAGGAGCCAGAGGTGTTTGAGATGCTTATCCCAATTGTGTCTATAGCTAGAAGAGCATTTGGTTGAAGTCTGATGATTGATCTCAGAGAGTTCTTATTGATGTCCAGGTCTAAGAGCTGAGAGAGAGAGGTCAAATTCTAGATCTATGATTGATTGACTCAGCACTGTGATTTTAGCATCCCAAGGGGAAGAGAATTTGCCTTTGTGTTGTTTTAAGTGATCGACATTGGTGATCCCACCGGTGTTAGCTGATGGTTGATTGACGTCGATGGCTAGAAGGTGGATAAAAAGGCTATTTTTAGCCTTTTGCCCATTCCTCTATCTATCGAGTGCAGTGGTCGTGGTTAAACGGTTGAAGGTGGGTTTAATAGGCATGGGGATTATTGAGAGAGTTAGAATGATTAGTCATATGGTGATGAATGAGGGTATCCAAGGGTAAGGAATCTAAGGGTGATGTGTCAAGGGTGATGTGTCAAGGGTGAGGTGTCACGGGAGGTGTTATTAATTTAAAATAAGTTATTAGTTTAAATTAATAAGTGTGTGGGTTAGAAATGTGTAGAAGTGGACCAAGGGGACCAAGGGGGGAGTCGACCAAGGAGTAGACATGATTTTGGTGTCTACATTTGTCTCTTTTTGTCTTGTTGGTTGTTCTGATGAACTGCAAGACAAAAACAAGAGTAGGTTGCCCTAGGTATGGGATAAGGTCATTTTTGTCCTATTGGTTGTTCTAGTGAATTGTAAGACAAAAATTAATGTAGGTTGCCCTGATGAGGGATGAGGTATTCCCCCTCAAAGCAGAGTCGAGGGAAGGTACCCTGATATCGGGTGCCAATTTGATAGATAGAGGATGGATATGGTGAAGTTTGAGTGTGAACGCTGCAAAAGTTGAGATTATGTGCATACAACTTCATGAGATGGTCAGGTCAAATTGTCACAGGTCAAGGGTCGAGGAGTGCTAAAATTGAAATAACCAAGCCCCAACATTTAGTCATAGCTGATTGGGTTATTTGATCCAATCTATAGCTCTAATGGTCATCGTGTTCCAAGTATCCTAGGCTCAAGAAGTGCTCTTAGAAAACATGAAAATGTCACAAGTAGTGGGGATCAACTTGCTCATGATTCTATACTTTTGAGGGTCATAATATGGGTTTTAGACAATTTTGCTAACCATTCATGAGGTAGCATACATGCAATCAAAACAACTAAGGCAAAGTTGTCTTGAAGGTGGGCAAGGTCTGAGGAGATAGTCACGATCTCTAAGGTCATTGGTCGAGATGGGTTGAGATAGAAGTCATCTCAAGAGGTTTTTGGATGGGGTCAGACTAGGTTAAGTCATGGTTAAAGGTAATATGGTTTGTCCATTAAGTAAATGAACAAATGGATGTGGTTGAGCTAACCCTAGAAGACATCATGTCATCTGAGTGCTACCTACATAGCCCCTATTAGAAGGGTCTCAGACCAATGTAGATCAGACTAGGTTGATAGGTTGGTTTGGTCAGGTTATAAATGATGAGGGTATGATGATGTTACAATCTTTTCCATATGATGGTGTATTCTATAACATTGGCTAAGGTTTTTCATCCCTAGCAAGTTTCCATATGAGTGATGGATGTATGCTAAAAATGAAATGAGTATTGTTATGTTTTAGAAAGTAATGGTTTATGCTTAACATAAATTGCGTGGTCGATAGTTTCCATGTGTATTGGTTTCCATAGAAACTAGTATGAATGGTCTATGTCATGTTGGTGGTCTGAAAATGTTTTGGTTGGTTGGGAATGATTTGGTTGGATTTGGATTGGTTGTATGTGACCAAAGTGTGTAAGAAGTGAAAGGTGCATTGCTCTTTCATTGACAAGGACAATAATGATAGCATAGATAAGGGTTTTGTAAATAGAAGCCACGTTCATGCATTACATTTTTTACCATTGGTTGTGTCAGAGAAGTAATCGAATCACTTTGACATTAAAATGAGCTTGAAATCCCTTGAGTAGGTGATGTGATATGTTAGGATAGGGTAACCCTTTTTAGTAGGGATAACTTTGCCCCTTTTTAATAGGAGACCCTGAGAACGACTATAAGTCAAGCCCATGACCCTTTTTTGGGGTAAACTGATGAATGCGGGAAGTCTATGTAGGGATGTCTTGTTTTGTTTTCATTTTTGAAGCTAATCGATGTGAAAAGCTTCTGAGAGAGTGTTTTTTGTAGCAAGATTTAGGCATAGCCATCCTTCAAGGGAGTGGTCTATATTTTTCTTTATATGTTTTTGATGGCTTTGAATAGCTGTCCTTCAAGGGAGTAGTCTATTAGCTACAGTAATGATGATATAGATGTTCTTTGAGGGAGTAATCTGCATTTAGAGTTTTATGACCTTTGGATATTTTGACATCCCAATTTTATATTTTTTATTTTTGACTAAATTTTTGGTCATGGACTTGACTATAGAGGTTTAGAGGGCTCCCTTTTATTAAGACAAAGCATACATACTTTATAAAAGGGTTACATTGTGTTGGTTTAGGGGAACAAGGTTGAAAGGAATGAGGATTAAAATGACAGAGATTGCTCAAGGGATGAGCTCAAGTTAAATATCAAGTGAATGAGGACTTGACTAATAGTAGAATGGTCATAGATGCAAGGCATTAAGGGGCTCAAGTTCTAGTTGGACTTCAAGAGAAAATAGACAATAAGTCCCTGATCCATGCTTGTGTGTTATGATATAAGGTCCGAGCCAATTAGGAACAAAATTGTCTCATTTACTTCTTCCCAAATCGGTCACATGTTAAAGATGATTAAGAAGTTGGTTGATGTTTAGTCGATGATTGGTTGGTTGATATTTGGTTGACGTTGGTTAATGTTTGGTCAAGGCTTGGTCGAGGCTTGGTCGAGGCTTGGTCGATGCTTGGTCGAGGTCGGTTGATGCTTGGTCGAGGCTTGGTCGATGCTTGGTCGAGGCTTACTTGAGGTCATGATTTAAAAGGTTGGTTGATGTTTGGTTGAAGTTGGTTGAGGTCATGATTAAAAGGTTGGTTGATGTTTGGTCGATGATTGGTTGAGGTTATGATAGTCAATATAGAGTCAAATTCCCGTAGTCGCTTGTGACAGGGACAATGTTTGATACCCACTATGGATAATCAGTGGGTTAGATAAATAGGATGAAGAGAAGATGATGAAGCTCCTCTTTGTCAAGGAGTGTGATGCAAGGATGAATCCTATGAAGCTTTTGCTTGATAGGCTTAGTTTAAGAGAGCTAGATCCTGATCTTCTAAGTTAGAGGCTAGAATCTTAGAATTAAAGATGGTGACGGAGGTAATGGTTGGTAATGATTTGACACAAGAGGCTAGTGGTTGGCGGTCTTTAGATTGGACCTTCATTGCCTGTAACACTTTAATCAAGGTTTGGTGATGTTGTGGAGAGTTTTGAATGAGTTCATAAAAAGATGTCTTCACAGGGGCTGGGTGAAGTTGTTTCACCTTAGAGTCATGAAGTGGTTTCAAAAAAGTTGGTTGAGATCTGCCCAAAATTGAAATATTAGGTTTTGATGGTTGAGGAGGCTTGACAAATGGATATGTTTGAGGGAGAGAAACCTTATCTTTTCCCTTATCCTTCATGGTTTGTGACCTGGTGGCCACATTGATGGTGTTGATTTCAAATAATGGGGTTGAAGGGGGTAGAGGAACCACAGTCTTGCGTTGAGATCCTGATTTAGGTGATGAGGTTTGGGAGGTATGTGATGGTGTCGGTGGTTTGTTAAAAAATTGGTCAAGAGGATCCTTAGTGAAAAGGGTGTCCTTTTTTAGGTGTTTATGAATGACAACTTTAAGAGCACATGAATGCTCAGTGTCATGTCCAGGTGTGCGATGATATGCACAAAATTTAGTGTCATCAAACCAAGATGGTTTTGATCTGGGAGTTGATGAGTGTGAAGGTGAGGAGGTTTGGGAGACATGAGATGGTGTTGGAGATTTATTAAAGGAGTCCTTAATGAGAAGAGTGCCCTTTTTTAAGTGTTGATGGATGACAACCTTAAGAGCGCAGCAATGCTCAGTGTCATGCCTAGGTGTGCGATGATACGCATAAATTTTAGTGTCATTGAACCAAGATGGTTTTGGTTTAAGAAGTTGAAATGGCTTAATAGGTGGCAGAGTGATGTTAGAAGATTGTAATAATTGGTATAATAGCAAGGTGTAAGAACCTGCTAATGGGCATGCACATTTTGTTGTAGTAAAAGTTGACAACTTCTATTTAGATGTTGTTGGGTGAGTGTTTTGTACCATCCTTTTGTTTGGTGATGTGGCCAGATGCATAGATGACACTATCGTGGTAGGAGGCATTGGATGTTTTGAAGGAGGTATGTTTTTGTTAGGTGTTGGTAGTAACAGAGGTGATTTGATTTTGTTGGGTGTCAGAGTAGGAAGCACTCCTTTTAAGGTGGATGGATGTGGGCCCAAAATGGAGGGAAATGATGATGGTGGGAGAAAAGTTCTCTGATGTGGTTTAGTAGCCTTCTTTGGTTTAGTGTGAGGACTACTATTGTGTGAGGTAAGGTTCAAGTTTACCCTCACCGGATCTTCTTTGATTGAAGTAGGTGAGGTGGCGAGTTCCTCTTTCAATAGAGAAGGGATTGGAGATAGCGTAGGGATTGTGATGGCTTTGGCATGTGGTTGAGTAGCAGGGAAGGTATGATCCCCCATTGATGACAAGAAGGATGAAGGTGAGGCTACCGATATTAGAGTCACCAAGACATCCTCCAACATGGGAGAGTTCAAAGTTGACTCTCCTTCCTGTGAAAGAGGGCTAGATGGAGGAACATCTTCTATTGGTAGAGGACAAATAGGAGAAGAAGGTTCTTCTACCCATGGTGGACTAATGGAAGAAGAAGGCTCTTCTTCTTGAGATGGACAAATAGGTTGACTAACCTCTTTAGACTATGGGAGAGGCTGGTTAGGAATGACAAGAAAGACCGTGTTGACTATGCATATATTATGCTCTTGGGAGTCATCGGCCATGGTCTGTATGTTGTTTTGGCTAAGTGGATGGTTAGGAAAAGGTTGTATAAAGATGTCGATGTGTTGGTTAGGTGGCACATTTGGGTTATCCAAAACAAGATCACCTTTATCTATCATGTCTTGGACAATGCTTTTGAAGGTTTTGTAGTTATTTATGGCATGGCCTTTGACACGGTGATAATGACAAAAGTTGTTTTCCCTATACCATGTAGGGATGGCTTTTGAGGGGTCAAATTGAGGTGGTCAGATTTGGGGGAGATTGAGGACTCCCTGCTTGACAAGTTTATCCAACATAGAAGTGTATGACTCTCCTATGGGAGTATACTGATGCTATATATACCATTGCTGGAATAGTTTGGTGATGATTTGAGATGTGGAAGGTTTGGATTGGTTGGTTGTTGTTGAGGATGGTGATCTAACAATCACAATGTTTACTAACTCCTTGGATTTGGAGTGGGAAGAAGGTCTGGAAGAAGAAGGGTCATTGGGTTTTGCATTAATATTTTTACTATGCAATTTGACTCTATCTTCTTCGACAGCATGGAGTTCAAGCTTCTTGGCCATAGTGAAAGCTTTGTCAAATGTGTGGAATATTTGGACCCACAAAGTAGATGAGATGTGCTTGGCACATACTCATAAAAAGAGCTCAATGAGCTCAGGTTGAGGTAAAGAAAAGGAGAGTTGGTTGATTAAGCCTCTCCATCAGGAAATGAAATCAGCTATGGATTCATCATCAAATTGTTTGATAGAATATAGGTCTATGATGGATACCTTTTTGGTGATGTTGATAGAAAAGTGGTCAAGGAAAATTTGGGCTAGTTGAGTGAAAGAAAAGATAGAATGACTAGTAATGGAGCTATACCAGTCGAGGGCAGCACCAAAAAGTGACATGGGAAATGTGCATAGCAATAACACATCATCATGGGCTATAAGGTAATAGGCATGTCTAAACGCTCATAGATGTTGTTTTGGGTCTTCCTTACTCTGAAAGCGAGTAAACTTGGGAAGTTCCCACTGATTGGGATATGGTCAGATTGGGATTGAGGGATGAATGGGTTCATTACAAATTTGTTCATATGAAAGAAAATTTCTTGAACTAGAAATGGATGTCTCAAGATTAGACATTTTATCCATCAACATCTTGATTAGATCAGTTGACAGATTTGCAAGTGGAGTGCCCCTTAGATTATAGGGTGCTTGGAAGGTTTTAGGAGGGGCATATGACATAGTTGGTTGCACTTGATAACTAGTCATAGGGACAAATGTTGAAGCCAGGGGTGGTTGTGTCATGAAGCTAGGAGGCACAACTTGGCTTGATGTTGCTACAGGTGGTTAAATGGTGGCACTGGTAAAAGGATAGGTAGTCACTCCTACATTTATAGGTGTAAGAGTGTGTGGAGTCGAGACAATCAAGTTTTGAAAATGTGATGAACTTGTTTAAATTGGAGAGTCTCACGTTTGGCTCTTAGCGAGATAGTGTTGGAGAGCCTTGACGTTATGGTCAAGGAATCTCTCAAAATTTTGATCCCCTTCAGGAACAATAGGAGATTGATCAGGAGTTGACTGGATAGAAGAATATTCAATGTCTAAAGTACACTCCATTAGGGGACTTGTTATGGAGGGTGAAGGTAAAAGTGGTTGTTGCCTTGCATGGTCAACAAGAGTTTTGGTTTGACTACGTGTCAAAACCATTCAAGGCAAAAAGGGTCAGGTTCTAAAAACTGTGTTTTTTTTAGTTTTAGAAACTCAGATTGTGTGTCTAATAGCAAGAAAGTCGAGTTTTGAGCCTACTATTGTGGAGGAAAAGTTGGTTGAAAGTGACCAACGTCAGTGGAATAATCGATATCGGTGGAGATATGTTGTTGAAGTCAATTGGAAAATTGATACCGGTGAGTAAAAGTTGCTGACGTTAGTTGAAAAATTGATGTCGGTGCCTATGTGTTTCTAGTAACTTAGAAAATTGAAAGTTTTTGGAAGAAAAAGAAAGTTCTGAGTTGTTTAGGAACTTAGAATAATGCATCCTCACCAGCTTAAAAAACTAGATAGAGATAGAAAATAGATGAAGACAAGCAAACCCTAAATGTTAATTCCTAAGAATAAGTTTAGAGTCTTGTTGGCTTATGCCTTATAAGAGTGTGTTTGGAAAGTTGGCTTTTAGAACGGGTCCTAGAAGAAGCAGTCTAAGGTTGGTTTTGGGTTAGTTTCAGTGCTCAAAAGTCTGTATTAGGTTTCGTACATGGCCTGGTGCTAAGGAGCAAGCTCCCCTCACTTCACGAGCCTAGAGATAAGCTGGGTCGCTTAGCCAGTATATACTTCCCCTAGAGTTTATACTCTGCCAGAGAATAGAGTGGGCTTTCCCCTTGGTAGTGAAGTCCAAGTGGGATTACCAGGAAGGGTAAGGTATCTGCTAGGTGATGAAATCCTAGTTGGGCCTTATCTCAAGTATGTTTAGATGTTTAGTTGTGAAAGTGGTCTAGTCGTGTAACATAAGTGCACTAAGATTTATTTATAATGCATTTTATGTTACTGGATGAGTGAACTAAAAATGCATTCAAATAGAGATGAAATGCAAAAGATTTTAAGCCCAAATTGACATGTGTGTTCGGATGCAGACAAGTGAGAAGAGGTTAAGAGTATGAATTTGACTACTCTAAGATGCAAGAAGGAAAGGTGACAAGAAAAAAAAGAAAGAGATTCTTTTTAACTTGCTAATGGTGTCTTTTCAAAAGAGAAAGAAAGAAGAAGGATATAAGAAGAGAAAATTCCCTAATGCACCTATATGAAAAGTTTATTTTTAGAAGAAAAATTATGAACCCAAGGAAAACTTCTAGGGTCCCACCGGGCATGCCAGAATGTTTCTAACTATTTTTACTTTTCTACATTCAAAAGATGAAAGAAACTAAGATAATGGTTAGGGGTTAGATGATACCTGGATGAAGTTTGCACACCATATCCAGATGATTGAAGGGACTCCTCTTTGGCTATGGAGGATGACCCCTGTAGAGAGAAAGAGACTAAAATAAGGAAAATGTTAGATAAGTATATGGTGGACTACCAAGCAAAGCTCGGTCCCAAAAGTGCAAAGACTTCCTTGTGGGATGACAGTCCACTTGTTGATAAAAAGAATGTTAGATAAAGAGAAATAATGAAAGACTTAAAGAAATAGAAATAGATAATGCATACCTGATTCCTTGCAATCTGTCTTCCATAGTCACCGATGCCAGTTAGTCTACTGTCGTTGGTTGTCAATGTTGTTGATGCTGGTTATTCTATCATCATCAGTTGCTCAATATGCTAACATCGGTTATGCCACCAACGTCGGTAGGGGCAGTGTACTTTTAGATGAGTTTCAGGGTGAGTCTGTGGTCGACAGAATGGTCTGAAAGGTAAAAGGGTCTGTGTAGGGTTGCAGGGAAACTGATAAGGTCTGCAGAGGGTCAGAGGGAGAGGATAGGTTGTCAAAAAGGGGTAAGAGTATGAAGAAGGCTTCTCAACCTTTCTAGGAAGAAGTCAGGTTAGGTCTGGTTGATAGCTATGTCTGGTTGATAATACTTAGAAGTAATGAAAAGAAGTGAATTACTTATACATTCTAAATACATTCTAAATTACTAAAATAATAAAAAGGGTAGAAGAATACTTACCTCTTGTTTGGTGCAGAGCCAGAGGTGTTTGAGATGCTTGTCCCTATTGTGTCTATATCCAGAAGAGCATTTGGTTGAAGTTTGATGACTGATCTCAGAGAGTTCCTGTTGATGTCCAGGTCTGAGAGCTGAGAGAGAGAGGTCAAATTCTGGATTTGTGATTGATTGACTCAGCACTATGATTTTAGCATCCCAGGGGGAAGAGAATTCACCTTTAGGTTGTTTTAAGTGACCGACATCAGTGATCCCACCAGCATCAGCTGACAGTTGACTAACGTCGGCGGCTAGAAGGTGGGTAAAAAGGCTATTTTTAGCCTTTTGCCCATTCCTCCATCTGCCGAGTGCAGTGGACATGGTTAAACAGTCAAAGGTGGATTTAATAGGTGTGGGGATTAGTGAGAGAGTTGGAATGATTAGTCATAGGGTGATGAATGAGGGTATCCAAGGGTAAGGAATCCAAGGGTGATGTGTCATGGGTGAGGTGTCAAGGGAGGTGTTATTAATTTAAAATAAGTTATTATTTTAAATTAATAAGTGTGTGGGTTAGGAATGTGTATAAGTGGACCAAGGGGACCAAGGGGGGAGTTGACCAAGGAGTGGACATGATTTTGGTGTCTACAGAAGGATCCACAAGTGAGGGAGGGTCCATAGGTGAAAGAATCATAGGTGAAGGCATATAAGGTGGTGAAGGGACCATGGGAGAAGAAGAAGGAGACTTCTTATGGGAATGACCTATGGTAAGAATTGTAGAAGGTCCATGGATGGCTACAAGGTGATCCTTGAGATGTTGAAGAATGCAGTAATGATTAATGTGATGTTTGCCACATAGGTTCCATAGACAATATACCTTACCATACTTAGGAAAATATTTATGTACTTTTGGGAGAGGTATGGATTTTTATGATGATGTGGAAGGACACAAGGTATCAAGATATTATCACAACTTATGACAATGGGTGTAAGAGTGATTATGTATCTCATGGAATTAAAAGATATGCTCGTGAGTGGTTTTAAGATCACTCATAGAAGGAGGTGAAATAGGAGAAGAAGCAATTGAAGAGGACTCATCATCCCATTTGGTGGGAAAATGAGCCATCTTAGATAATGGAAGCAAACCATCATCAAGGGAGGGTGATGATGGGGAAGGAGTGGAACTAGGCTCAACAAGAGGATCACTAGGAAGAGAAGTAGGAAGAGGCTCAGCAATAGTAGGAGAGGAAACATGCTCAACTAGAGTGGAGAAAGGAATAGGCTTAACTATAGTTGGCCCTACTGAAGGAGGGGTAGGATTCATAAAATATCTAAGGAGGACTTCCCTAGGTATGGAAAGTTGGTAAGGTCTATTCATATCATGATCCAAGAGCATTGTCCTAAGTGATTCCATATAAACTATAGGTATCAGTGTCATCTCTACCCTATAATAAAGAGGAAAAATTTAATAATTAGGAAATATAAATTAAATAGAATGATGAGATGCATAAAAAAACTCAATTAAAGAAGAGTGGTAATAAACATTCTCAACATTATAGACCTAAACAAGGTTACCTAAGAGAGGATCTTCTAAATAATATCCATCATCATAATCTAGATTAAGAAGATTAATGACATAGGTTGAGATGACCTTGTCATCAGAGGAATCTTTGTTAATAGAGTGCATAGTCTTGGTTAATACTACAAGAATTTCATCACAAGGAGGCTAGTGATAATGAAGTTGCAAGGAAGAAAGAAGATATGAGATGAGATGAGGTATGATATTTTAAGTATTGATATTTAATTTAATTTTGTTGGGCTCATCATCATCAGAGTCTAAAAGGTTAGGAAGAATGTTGCCAATGAGCTCAGGATGCCCATTCTAACTTCTAGTTGAGATGATAAGAGAGTTGAAATGTTATAACTCATGGAATGAAACATTAGGCAAAGGTTCAAGAGTATGAATGTTTAAGACACCATGATCTTGGAACTATTTGAAATTCTAAGGGTTAGTGTCTCCTTGAATCCTATAAATGGATCCATTGTGAGGAAATTTAACACATTAAAAAGTGGAACATGTGATAGCTCACATACAATGAATCCATGACCTGCCAAGTAAGATGTTATATGAAAGGTGAAAGCTGAATATTAACACATTCACATGAATGGTGATATTTGGGATGTTAATGGGAGGCCACACACACCCTAAAGGAGGTATTTTCCTTCTATCGTATCCTTGGTATGTGTAGCATGTAGACTTAAGATTACATTACAAACACCTAAAAATATTAATGAAATTGAGAGAAGTGAAACACATGTCATAACCCTCATTGATCAAGGCTTGCTTAACTTGGATATCATTGATTTGTGCATGAATAAATAATGGAGGATCATCTTCACAAAGTAAAATCTCTTATAGAATCATAGATGTGATAGGAAATCATAAATAAAAATAACTGTCAAGATTTTCATCAATTTTAATGAACATCTCTTCACATCATTGTAAGATACTATCCTCGTATCTAGATAAAGTTACCTCCCATCCTGCTAAAGGAAGGAAAGGGATATTCATCTTGAATAAGAGTTACATGAGGTAGTTTCTATGATGTGGAGATATCCTCATGAGTTCAAGAAAAAGTATTTCAGATGGAAGATTAATAATTTTTGCAATGGGATCCCACTCATCATAACCCATAATTAGAGTGTTAGATATAGGTGTGTAATGACTAGGAAGGTCTTCGATAGATGGATTTGAAGAGCATTGCAACTTATGTTGATAATAATGACAAGGTTGAGAATAATGTTGTAAATTATTTGTTAATGAAGAAGTAGTTGGTTTAGAGTGATCTTGAAATTTGGAAGAAGTGTTAGTATAAATTAGATTATCATTAGTATTAAAAGATGGTGGGAGAGAAGTAAAAATAGTATGAAATGTTTCATCTAAGGGGGAATCATAAATTATATCATCAAATGAAATAAGTTCTTCCTACCCCAACTCATTTAAATGAGTTAGATAATAATCCTAGATAGCATGATATGTCTTATAAGAAGGAGTATAGATAGGTTGTGAATCAATGAAAGCCACCACTCTTCATATATTATTCATTCTAATAGCATTATTTTTATAATGTGGTTCAACAAGACTTTCTACATTATTAGTGGAAGTAGTGGGCTTGTCTTGAATTTCTTGGATTGGTTGATGATTAGGCAAGGGGTCTTTATAGATAGCTAAATGAGTATTTACTTGATTTAAGGTTTTAGTTTTATCATGTGATTTATAGTATTTAAAAGCAATCTCATAAGTTTGTTAACAATTACAAATAATGGAATCATGATAAAAATTTGAGATAAGAAGAAAGTCCATAGATAAATTATGAAGTTGTCTACCAATCTCATGAGAGTGACTCCAGCTAGCATGAAACTAACAAAAATAATTAGGATCATACCATGATTTCATAGGTTGATTAGGTTCAATCTCTCAAGGGAGTGGCCTAGGTATATGTTTAAGAAATTCAACCAAGGATAAAGGCTTATGAATATTAATGTTGTTTGTTGAGAAATGAGGATTAGTATATTGTTAAGGAGTTGGTTCCAAATAATGGGTAAGAATGATAACTTGAACATTGTGAATGGTGTCATATGAATCAAAAACACCATCATTGGTAATATTGCAATTTTTATTCTTTAATAATATGTGAGGTCTCCTAGAAGGTTGGGGTGGCTTAAATTGATGCATGAGGAAATCTTGTCTTTTGGCTTGATCAATAGTTTCCTCCAAGGTACATGGAGATAGGGTCTGGACTCGATATTGTAATCTAGGAAATAAAGAATTTATAAAGAAATGAAAGAGATTGTCATCTGATATGCTATGTTCACATTTTTTGACAAAGTCTTACATCACTTACAAAAGTCTTTTGTAGTTTCATTTTCATTTTGCTTGCAATTGATGAAATGGACCAAAGTGATCTTTGGAAGATCGCTAGTTTGAAATTATTAAACTAAGGCGTTTACCAAGTCCTCCAAACTAGTGATGGAGTGTGTTCTAAGGTGATTTTAGCAATCCAAGGCATCATCTATGATGTTTTTGGATAAGATTTTGGTAGTGAAAAAGGTATTTAATTTAACCCAATACTTGTAAAGATTTCTAAATATATTGAGGTGAAGGGTAGGATCGGTTGATCCATTGTAAGAAATTGTAGGTGTTATACCTCCAATGTCAATGTTATCAATTTTGGTGGTAAGAGGTTCATTTTGTAAATTCTTGATGACTTTTTTTGACTAACGGAGGTTAAGGAATGAGATTACCTTGATAATCATGAAGAGGAAGAGGAGGAAGGCTTTTGTTATGTATGCCCCAAGCCATTGGTTGAGGATTGGATTGAAGATTAAGAAGGTGGTTTTTAATTTTCATTATTTGATTCATATTATGAGATTACAATGTGTTCATTTGATTTATAATTTTCAACAATAGTTGATTATTTTGATTAGTGTTATTATAATAATTAGTGTTGGCATTAGTGTTAGTATTAGTGGCTTGGGTACCATTATTATAATTGGTATGAGCTTGAGAAGATCTATGAGAATTTGAGGCACTAGTGGAAAAAAATTTATTGTGAAGAAAAAGATGGACTAGTAAGTGGTTGGGAGGAAGAAGCACTAGAAACATGAGTGTCATGGGTGGAAAATGATGAACTAGTGGAAGGATTAAGAATAGTAGATCTTATGAGAGGCCCATTAGATGTAGAACCTACCCTGATAGTTGAGATACTAGGCATGGACGTGGAAGAAGTTAAAGAATAATATGCCATAGCATAAGAAGGAGTTAGGATCAAAGGAAGAGGTTAAGAAGCAAAGAAACTGGCACCCTAAAATCTAGTTTAAAAAGTGGGAGTAGGAGAATGAGGTTTTGCAACTTGATGGCTAATCATGAGGTTATATATGATGGAAAGATCCTTCGCTATATGTCAAGGGAATTTTATTATAAAGAAAATAATTTTTGGAGTATACTCTAATGCAAGCTGATACTTTAAGAGAAGAAGAAGATTTTAATACAAATGGGTATGAGGAGGGGTCTTATAGTCTATCATGTGGCTTGTACTATGAAAATTAATATAATTTATGAAATGAGCCCTACTTTATCTATGGGAGACCCTATTAGGATTGGTAGATTCCATCATGTATGTTTATTGACCATCAATTTTGTCACAAAAAAAAAATTCCATGATGAAAGGAAAAGAGACAAGATGAAAAAGCAAAGGATCAAAAAGTGACTGACAATAGTACAAGGTTGACCTGGTTGACCTAGAATAAAATAGGTACTATAAAACTATACTAGGTCCATACTATAGACCCAATTTAGTGAATAGTGATTGACAAAAAAAGGTAAAGGTGTTGTAAACAACACTAAGTCGACTAGGTCAACCTATCATAGTGTACAGGGGCTAAAAAAGATCCTATATCAATAGGGTTGACCTAACATAGTAGATAGGGAGAAAAATAAATATTGATAACAAGTTATGATTTGAAGCAAGATAATTGCATGTAATGTAAGAAAGCAGTAAGTATTGAAAGGGAAACATATATTAAATTGAATTGATGTTGGCCAATACAGTTGATACACACAAAGCAAAATCTTGCAATAATGTTGTCTAATTCAAGATTTTGCACACACAATTGATTAAAGTGCAAGCAAATAACTTGAAAGTAAATTTAACTACTTGGTCAGCCTATCATGTTGATTAGATTATTAAGAATAATTTTAAGTGTAAAGGGAGATTGGCTATAATTAAGGAACTGAATATCAATATAAGGATAGTTTCAAGTAAGTTTACGATGAAAGGACTATAGTGACAATGATACAAGCTTTGTATTTCAGCCTTCCCACTCACTTCACAAACTAAAGTCATAAGGGTGTCAGGTGCTTAGCTAAAATATAACATTAACCATGATTTATACTTGACTAGAGCAATAAGTTGGTTTCCCCCTTGGTGATGAAATATAAGTAGGTTAGCCTGGGTAGTCAAATGTTTAAATTCTTATTGATGTTATGTGATTTGGTTGTGTGTACAAAAGAATATAAATAGTGTAACTAAATAATTAATTGAAAAATACCTTAACTAGACCGTGTTATCTATTTTAAGCATGTTAACATCTAAAAAAAAGATGTGATTAATATATATGGTTCATTCCAAGTTTAAAATAAGGTATAGTTAAGAAACTATATAGATAACCATACAAAATAGGGTCAACATGGTCAAACCTATACTGTGGAAGCAAATTCTGAAAATGAACTAGGTCAATCAGTTTAACTTAGTTATTTTAGAACACAGAACATAGAACTATGTCTATATGGTCGACCTAATTGATTTTGTAGAGGCAGTTTGGAAGACTACAAACTATAAAAGGAAAATACATAATACAAAGATATAGAGAATTATAAACTCACCTAAATGGTTTAGAGATGAAAAAGAGAATATTGACGATCAAGAACCTTAGATAAAATTATCAAAACCCTATAAACTAGGTCTAGTTGGCTGACCAAACATTATAGGAACTTGCTAAAAATGCACTAAGTCAACCTAGTCAACCTAGTAGGTTGAATAGGAAATTTAAAAACTAGGAAAAACTACACTAGGTCAAGCTAGTCGATCCAATTGTCTAAATAAAATTCTACAAGTACTAAAACCTGTATTAGGTGAAGCTAGTAGAGTCAATTACATGTTCTTGCAAACTTAAACATAAATATAAATAATTGGGTTGACAAGTTTGATCCAACATAGTAAAGATATGATAAGAATAATTACGAATAGAAATGAAATAAGTGAAATAAATATTACAAGTGTTTGATTCACATTGGGTTCACCAAAATATATGCAATCATAAATGCATCATATCCATAAATTAATCCTAGATTAGATGGGATAGAGTACACTTACACTTCTAATTGGGGGCATACAATTGTTAAGCGACAACATAACCAATGTGAGGATCAACTAGACCCAATTAGGGGATCACTTGTCACAAAAAATCATGTGAGATAGAGATCCAAATCCTATAGTGTAACACAATCACATAACAACCCTAAAATAGTCACATGATTTAATATTTCACTAATCTAATAATAATAAAAATAAATCTAATCAAGTGTGCACTAAAGCTTTTGGCACAAAGTGGGGGTTATAAACAAAACAAATAAATAACTAAACTAAACATGTATAAAATACATAAACTCATGTTAATGTATATGAAATAATAATACATGGAAGATAAGAATACATATGCTCTATCTATCTACTGTTATAAAGGAGGAATAAAGTTAGGAATACTTACCTTTGAAGATGGACTTGCTGAGCCTCAATCTCCCCTTTGGCCAAGGTGCTTCTCAAGAGATTGTCATGGTATGTAAGGATGACTAAGATAAATCATATCTAGGCTACACAACCTATTCAAGCATCCAAAATACTTATCCATAAGATGATATCAAAGATCTAAAGAAAGTATTGAACCCTAAAAATCTAATCCCCAACTAGAATAGTCAATAGGCAGATATTCATTCAAACGTCTTTGCTTAATTCTTTGCTCTTATGAAATGGAGGTAAATGACCTTATATATACAATATTATCTTACCCTAAAAACATTTGGGAATGTCAACTATGCTAGGTCAATTTGGTTGACCTAGCAAGTTTTCATGGAAAACTCTCTAGGGTTTTGCTAGGTTGGCCAAGAGTCCAAAAAACCAAAAGAGAGAGAAATTCCCTAGACTATACTCAATCAACCTAGTCAACCTAGCACAACCAATAGGTAAAAAGGGTACTAAGAAAAGAAATTTAGGATAAAACACTAAAAATGATGGGAATAAATAGAACTAAGAATAATAAGCTTTAGTTTAATGGTTTTAGGAGGGTAGAGTGTGGATGGCAAGTGGCAAAAGGAATAACAATCTTATGAAGCACCGATGGTCTACCCACCCATTTCTTAGTACACCCCTTAAGGTATGCACTTAAATAGATCGAGACTCAATAGGTTCTTGCAAGATAAAAAGTGTTAGTAATCAATAAAAGTTTGAAAATATTATGGCTATATACTTGGTAACCCTGTATAATGGTCACTTGATATTACAAATTTGGCTAAGTATGGAAACTAGTGAAATCTATCTAGATAGACCAATTTTGCATTCTTATATATTTTGATCAACATAACCTCATGACATAGAACCTAGACCATAGAAACTGGGATCAAACTTGAACACCACCATATGACCATTTCTATTTGATGTTGCCACATGTGGAAATATTGATGTCTTTAATTTGCTTATTCAACCTTATCTTCCAAGCTGATTAGGAGAACCTATACATTCATATGAGTATTTTATGAACTAATTTCACTTTCTAAAGCACTCCAAACACTCATAACACCCCATAGGGTTTTTGAAACATGAGCACACCATTAATAACATCCATCAACTATGTTCACTAAGTCAAACATTGATTAATCATGCATGAAAATTGAAACATATTGAAGCACACTTTATCACCTATTCAAAACCCTTGTACACCTTAGATAAATCATTGACAATACTCAAACAATCTCCCCCTTTGTCATTGATGTCAACACCAATCACAAATCTTATGCTTAAATTATTTCTCTCTTCAAACACTTTCTCCCCCTTTGACATAATGACAATGTGGGATTTTCTTTTAATTTTGAGGACTTGAAAAGGCTTCAAAGACCAAAAATAAGAAAGGACCACATTTTATGGATGATAAAAATTCCCCCTAACACTATGAATACCTCTTCCTACCTTGAGATTCTCAAACATGCTTCAAACATAACACTATTCTTGACCTTACATAACTCTATGAAGAGAAAACAAACATGAACACTAGAAACTATTTGAACTTACCTTGAAAACATTAAGATGGATTCCCCCTAAGTCACCTAAGCTTAGGTACCCTTTGATCACATTTAGACCACCAAAAACCATGAAGAAACAACATAATTACCTTCATACCTTCTCTCTCAAACCACCTCTATGATCACCAATAGATGAACAATCCAATCTTAAAATAGGAAATATGCATAAAAATAACTAACAAAATCATTTATTAACAACAATACCTTTGTCATTTTGACAAAATGACCAAAACCCACTCTTTTCTTCTCACTAGCCTTGCCTAAAGGCCTAGTATCCCTACCTAAACATTTTAACACCCACAAATATCTATGTATATATCATCGATACTTGAAATTTAATATTTGAAGTACAATAAATTTCCCCCTCATCTATTGCAAAAATCATCTTCCACCTCTACCTCTGCACCATAGCTCCTTCACAAGCCTACTAGCTAATTAGCCTTCCATTTGCACAAATTCTCATCCATGGAAGATAAAAAACACTTGAAAATTATTGTGAATAAAATTTTGAAAAACCATTTTTCCATTTCAACCTATTAATTATCCTTAGACATCAACTCTCTTGGGAAGTCACCTAACTATCATGATAAAAAATACTGGGTTTTCAAATGAAACTCAATCAACTCACCACCTTATAGTCAATGCTATCACTTGAAACTTCTCTCACAATTGGAGCTCACCAATACACACTTTTGGACAACAATTTTAGCTCAGACTACTTTGGTAACCCATATATACTTTAGCTAGGTTTTTAACTTGCTTGCCCTTAAGCCAAAACTAAGAAACCCGAGAGCACTAAAAAATATTAAACTTGAATACACAAGATCGTGAAATAATGACATCACCTATAATTCAATTGTATACATCCTCCTCATACTCCATATCAACCTTTCCTTCATTATTCAACATTTGACATACTAGACCAAGCATCCAAAAATGGTAGAAACATACCTTTAAGACCAAAGTTCCTGAACACACCTTGAGCACACATTTTACCACAACCACTAAAGCAAAGTTATGAACTTATTGCTACCCATTAACCAATAACCTTTTCACATGATACTCTCCAATATAATTTAATGAATAAATTTTCATAATTATAGTGAAGATCTTGAAATGAACAACTTAGAACCATTAGAACATTATGAATACCTTCATGGATTATGCACCATGGAAATAATACTTATTATGACTATATGAGGTCATTAATACATAAATATATCACTCAAAACAATGAAGAAAACCTGAAACAACATTCTTTAACCTTCTCAAATACACACTTAGAGCCCTCCTATGAAAAGCTAGAATTTTGACATCTTTAGATCTCTGAACCTTCTTATAACATATAGAAAATGACATCACATCTATCTATGAAATTAGGAGATCAACATGACATCAAGATATCATTAAAACTCATGACACTACCTTCAAGAAACAACTATGAAAACTTTCTCCATAAAAACAACTTCAAGCCTTGAAACAAAAGGACAACTCTCTTCTTTAATAGCACAAGCCTTGTAGACAAAACATCATTTCTCATGAGCCACTAATCTGATCTTGTATCTTATAATATATTCATACTATGGAGAAAAATTACAAGTAATTCTCTCTTTGTAATAAACATACCTTTTTTTAATACACCACACTCATGCATAGACTGCCAACTTCATACTAATATTTGAACTTCTAAAACTATGCTCCAAGAACTTTTAAGGCAATACACGATATCAATCTACCTCAAGAGACCAATCATGGATCAAAATAGATTATATGCATACCTCTATTCTACTACAAGTTATCCAAAACCATGCTTTCAAGAGATCTTAAGCGAACTATATCAGCTTCCATGCCTCAAATAGATAATTGACACTGATTCTCATGATTGAGCATCATGATTCCTCAAGAACTAAATCAACATAACTTCTTGTCAAGTAAGATCTGATAGCCACCAAACTTCCTCTTACTAAAAAGTGTCTCTTTGAATCCTAGAGAGACACCCCACACAAAGAGAGACTAAAAGTCTCAATACTCAGGAGACTCTCATATCTCCATACTCTCATTTGAATTGTTGTCTTACCTCATCACCAAATGGAATTTGAATAGATCTTTGAATTAATTGTTTGCTTAAAATTTCTCAAAAAATTTGGTAAATATAAACTCTTGACTTTCCTTCATGTCTATCATAGCAAACAACCCATATTTAGACTCAGCTGGATCACTCTTAGAACTATTTTAAAACTTGGTTTTGATCTCTTCATTCACTACATGGGAAAAAAGGGAAAACTCTTGACATAATTTCATACTTAAATAATCATACTTACATTTATTCTTCTTTACTTTGATTTAATTAACTTTCTTATCATCTTCTCCAAGCATATTACCTTCTTTACCTTTGAGCTTAACATGATATACAACATGACCTTCTAGAGCAATTTTCTCAGTATCCTTTTGACTAGAGTGATAAGCATAGATTTTTTTTGGTTTCCATACCTAAGTTTGTCCTTTCTCAAACACTATAAAATCTCCATATTCTTTAACATACCTTTAATACCTAATAAATCCACTTAGATAGAATTTATAAAAGTGTCTAACCTTATAACAAATGAAACAAACAATGTCTTTCATACTTTTTACTTGAATATGGTTTTGATCTACTTTAAATAATTATTTATTCTTACATAGTCATTTTCCTTATGACCAATAATATGAAAAACAAAACAATGGGCCATAAAATATTTGGCATACCTTGAAGCATTTGGCTATAGGATTAGTTTCTTAATTTTTCTCTTGACTTGATATCACTTGTTGACTTTCATGTTACCATACTCTTTATCTTGTTCTAATTTCTTTTTTTCTTCTTCAATCTTGACTATCTTGAATATGACCTTTTCGTTATCAATTTAACACATTCATATTCTTTAGCTCCCATGCTTCAAATTACAGCCTCCATCTGAATTATGAGATCTTTGATGGTCTCCTTATCCTCATTGGCTTCTTATCTATGTCGTCATTCGATCTACATGCTTGCTCTTTAAGAGAATTGATTAGCTTTTGATTCTTCTTCTCATATTTCTTGGAATTTCCATAAAAACACTCCTCAAGATCCCTGACTTGTGCTTTAAGATCATTTATTACATACCTCATCTTGTGATTCCTCTTCCTTTTCTCCTTTAAATCACCAAGTGCACTCATGAGCTCAAATTATAGATTCACATCAACTTTTTCTTCTTCAATGTCATGGAAAACTTATTCATCACACATTATGTATTCTTTCTTTGAACAACTTTCCTCTTTATCCAAGAGTAGAGTACCATTTTCAACTTGATTACAGTCATCATCATTTTAAACATTATAAACCAAAAATTTAGTTGAATGCAACTAATCTCCAATCTTCAATCTCATTGATCTTGCATATTTTGCTTATTCTAAAAAAAATTCATGATCATCACTTTCATTATCAAAAATAGATGAATCCCTTTGAACTTCAAAAATATCCATATTGTAACTTAGATCACCTTCAAGTGGTTAAACTTACAAGGAATGTCCTACTCTGATACTAATTATTAGAGGTACAATCACTGGGGGTGAATCAATGATGAAAGATATTCAATCCAATTCCAAATTATTCAAACCCTTAATCATTAAACACATACATTAATGAACAATACACATCATTCATAAAAATGCACAAGAAATATAATTCAAGATTAAGCACACAACACAAGGATTATATGGGAAACACTCATCAGGGATAAAACCCACTCTCAATCTTGCAAACACATGGACTACTTATCCTATAAGTTGATTACAAAAATGAGACTTTAGTGAAGTACCCAATCCATAAGGATCACTAGTCCCTAAGGATGGATAAGCACCTCTCTCCTTAGATGTTGAGCACCGAAAAGAACACCTATGAAATTGAAGCACCCACTTCATAAGGAGCACCAACCCCTAAGGATGGATAAACATAAATCTCCTAATCTTTGATTTCCTACCAATCAAATGGAGGTATAATGAATATTATCTCTTTTCAACTCTACACACTCTCTCTAACCTTCACACCATCTCAATGCATTAAAAACCACCTTTTGGATCACTCTACACTTACTCACACAAACTCAATCAAATAACCTAAAATAACTCTATGACAACATCAACAAAATGACTAAATGTTCATACACACATACCTCAAAATCTATTGATCCTCAATCAATCCACAAAGATCACATAATCTTCACCTTTTCTACATTCACTCTACACACTCTCTATACCTCACTTATCAACTTTGCAAACCTGCATGATCACTATTATGACATCAGAATTATGAAATACAATCCTCAACCTACTATAATGTTTAATTCATCCACTAGGCACACTCATACATATCTTTCTTCCACTCTTTAACTCTTCTATATCCTTCACCTCTCAACTATAGAAACCATCACCTTTAATTACACTTTTTATAGAACCCTCATGAATATCATCTTCTTGGTTGGCCATTAGACATGACTTAACCCTTAAATATTCTATCACACTTAATACATATCTCAATACCACCCTTATATGTCTATCATATCATCCTTGGGTCTCCCTTAAATAGATACACCTTTTAATTAGGCCTTAATAACCCTTATAGGTCTCATGGAGACCTATTCATCCCTTTAGAACTTCACCAAGAAAATTAAGAACACAATATCACTTAAAAATACATAGGTCTATTGCACATGACCACTAAGACACCTTAAAGTTATTACATCCACCATTACATTCTTATGCATATGCAAAACATACTTAACCATTAGCCTTATACACAATAACACCATGAATGAACAAAACAATCAATTTATAATCATTTGTTCATACTAAAGATGGATTGGTCAAACCTCCAAAATCCATACAAATTGTCCTCATAGATTATATAAAACTCTCCAATTTATAATTCACCTTGAAACATCAAAACATCATCAATACAAACACAATCATCCTTCTCGAGTCACTTGCAAAAGATGTTCAAACATAGTCTAATTTAGATCTAAATAACTACAACTATACAGACATTCAAACCTTATATCTAACTTTTCTAGATATCAATTGGAGTCGTTTATAACTTTTATTTTTATAATACCTTCAAATTCATCCCACATCAAAATTTATAGCTAAAATAATGGGGACTAGTTTTCCTTTTTTAATTCAAATATTTGAATTCCAATAGTCACTATTTAATGCAAAAGATCCAGACACATGTCATCTCATACCCCCTAGAAACCTAATCAAATATGCTTCATCAAGCTCCTTGGGAGTATCCTAGATTTAAATTTCAATTCTAGTCATTGATGTTTGATCTAGGATTTTGACATTATGGCATTTGGCAACCCCACATGCCTTCTATGTACCCTATTTTTAGTCTCCATCTAGTTCACATTCTAACACCACTTGGTATCCCCATGTGCAATCTAAGCTTATTGATTTATTGACTTGATTCACACTATCAATCTTCATCTACATAAAAATATTCCATTGACGTTTGATCTACATGATCAAATGCATGCCATTGATCTACTAAACATATGTTCAAACACAAGCCATTAATCTACTACTAACACAGGCCATTAATCATGTTCAATATCAAGATACTTTTACTTATTAACCTTATTCTCACCATTATATATCCATTTGAATGATTGAATTCTCACCATTATATCTCTATTTACATGATTGAATGCTCATCGTTAAATATTTGATCTAATCAATCAAGGTTTTAACAGTTAGAAGCCCTATGTTCACCATTGGTCCTTGATCTAATTAAGCAAGGTTTTGACACTTGTAATCCCTATATAAGGGTCACTTGATATTTAAAATTTGGATATGTATGAAAAATAGTGAATTATTATTGGGAGACCAATGTTGTACCCTTATATCTTTTGATACACACAACCTCATGACCTAAAAATTGAACCATAGAAACTAGGCTAAAACCTAAACACCACATATGACCATTTCCTTTTGATGATGCCACATGTGAAAATGATGATGTTTTTAATTTTCTTACTCAACCTTACCTACTAAGATGACTAGGAGAACTTGGACATTCATATGATTACTTTTATGAATTCCTTTCACTTCCAAAAGTACTCTAAACACCCATAACACCCCATAACATTTTTTCAACATGACCACACCATAAATAACATCCATCAACTACCTCACTAAATCAAACACTAAAGAACCATGTAAGAACACTTAAGCACATTGAAGCAAAATTTTTCATTGTCATTCTAACACACATGACACCTCATCAACACCCTTGCCCACCTTTGAAACATCATTGAAAATACTCCAATAGATCTCCTCTTGGTAAGTTAGACCTCCAAACCACATGATGTACATTAATTTATTTAGGGTTTGTCATGATTTGAAATGTCTATCAGGTATGGGAGACTAAACATTATAACCTAAGGACTCCCAATTTTTTTAGGACTCTCACATATTCTAATAAATATGCCAGATCTAGTAGATTGATATGTTTGATATTAAGATAAGATCAATTATCCACTCTTGGATATTTCGACCTCCATAACACATGACATCCATTGATTTATTTGAGCTTTCTTGGGATCTAACATATCTATCATGTTCAATAGACTAACCATTCTAACTTTGGGGTTCCTTAATTGTATAGGATTATGGAAGGTTTTAACATCTTTGTCAGCCATCCATGTGGTGCCCTTTGGTTTAACCTCTCCTCTTATGAATAACCATAAAAATTTGATTAAAAGAAAATAATCATGACAAATTTAAATGCTCCCCAGACCCCTATCTAAGTTTTATAGGATGCCACATAGGAGTCTGGGAGACTGAGACTCTATGAAGCTTGAAATGAAAACAAACTTGTATAATAGTTAGCAAATTTAAGTATTCTATGAGATAAAGTGTTTGGTTTATTTTAGAAAATGGATAGGACATAGCTAATTTATCTATAAATGTTACGAGGGATTTTAACATAGATCATACATCCATCATAAACACTTACTATAGTCATAAAGTTATGGAAACAAGGGACCTTGATGATTCTCTTATAAAAATGATGAAATGAATGAAACTGATTCCAAGAACTATTAATTTCATTACTTTTTAGAGGGGTCCACCACTTTTCCAAAGAAGGCGGTGTGCTAGCCACAATAAATCCCAACTAAAATAATACAAACTTAATATCAATAGACACATTTCATATTTATGTATATATATTTAATTTATAACTCTTTGTGGGATGTAACTAAGTATAATAAATTTTATAAAGAATGAAATATGTATTTATTTGATATCATAGTACCTTCACAATGTTACATAATATGATATTATTTCCATTACTCCACCAAGTAATCCACCGAGCTTGTGTTACAAAATATTGGCTATAAAGTGGGTGTTCATATTATTATTATGTTTTTTTAGAATAAGCATGTACCTATTCTACACAAGATTGGAATACTATAAACTATCAACATTTTTTATGTTTTATAAAATAGAATTAATTGATAAAATTATTATTAATGTCATGTAATTTAAAATAGGAACAAGTCCATCATGAACAAGATATAAAATATCATCTCAAATTAATTAAAATTCATTTTAAATACCAAATACAATAATACATAATATAAACACACATGTCATACTCATGCATATAGAGTTCAGGTCTAATTTTCCATGAGAATCTGCTAGGTATAACTGAATATATGGTGAACAACATATGTATCTATATGATGTTTTGGTACCTGTGACTTGGTAAATTACACCCGGGGCAAGGAAGTCAAACTCCTGCCTTCTCCTTGTAACTTGGAAACTCCCCTCCGCCTATAGGACTGGCGAAGCTAGAGGGGAGAATCTCTAGATAAGGGCTAGCTCCCTTTGATGCATCGTGTTTGTTCCAGCAAGTGCAAAATATAGGTGTATATATATATATATACAACTATATAATTGGGGGATTGAAAAGGGAAAGGAGACTACAGGAAAACAACTACTCTAAGGAGGTGATACACCAAAATGAAATGACCTTCTCACATCCACTCTCAAATCAAACAAATACATTCATATGCTTCACACATGGTAGAAGAACTAGTTTGTAAAACTTAACAAGGAGGTTTAAATGAAAATATAGGAAAAATAAGGTTCACTAAAGGTACTATAAGAGGCACTCTATAGATAATCCCTTTTGTTTCTACACCCCAAATGGAACTCTTCTCCTATCAGCTACAGATGGCACCTTGTAAATAGCTAGTGCATTGGTGTTTGAACCTATGAGAGCATTAAAAGACAATGACTGAACACAAATCAAACACTCAGGACATACATAGAATATCCATCTAATAAGAGGTAAAAACTACTTTTATTTGATTTAGGTGGAAATTTCAACAGGGCTACGCCTTGTAAAATTGTGAAAAGATAATTACAAAATGACCAATTCCCATGTTATATGGAAAAACCCCAAGAGGCTCACTTTGGCACTCCTTGCTTGTAAGTGGGCCATCACATCCCTCATTGGGAAGAATAAAACACTATTGCTAACATAATCCTTCTAGAAGGGACCTACTGGAACCATGCTTATCACTTTGTCTCTTTTCCATTTTGTCTTATCTGGCTCATTCAGTCCCTGGGGTGAACATCTTGGTAGGTCACTACATTTTGAGCTCCCTCTGGTTAGCGCTCTCTTGCTTAAAAAAAAAATAGCCATTTCACTTTGTTAAACTTGACATCTTCTGGGTCATCATCAGGTCCTTTGCTAGCTTCAGGCCTTCTTAATTTCTTTGTAGCTTGCTTTAGCTCTTTGGATTGCTCCCTGAGCTCTCATAGACAATTTTCTTGGGTCACTGGCCTCTATGTATTTTCCACAGACTTTTGTTCGCAGACAATTTCCCATAGACAAAAAGTTTGTAGAAATTATCCCAGCTCTTTTGCTTTAGCTTGTATATGCATGAGCTCTGACTATGCTTAGTAATGCACATGACCTTTGATTTGAGCTGCACCTAACTAAATCCTTTCCTTTTGTGAATGTTTGAAGTGCCTGCCTTATGCTACCATGCACGCCAATGAACTAGGCCGATGAGCCAATGAACCAGGCCCATCTGGAGTCAAGGAAGAATGAACCAAGTGCTAATAAATCAAGGGGATAAACAAATGACTACACTAGATCAAGAACCACTGGCATTGAATTGTGCAACTTGGAAATGACTGGCATGAATATCAAAGGAAGAAGGGGACCAAAATTTTGCCTATTGGGTAAAATTGGTCAAAAAAATGGTGACTCACAGGGGAAGCATGCCTGTAATGCTTGGAACCCAGTTGCTTTGTAGTCCATTGGGTGTAGAGTCAGATCCAACTATAACAAAAGTTAGCAATAGCCCTAAAAGATTTGAGGATCAAACATGAACCTTTTACCCCACACACAAAGGGAAACACTCAAGGCTAAAAAACACTACTTGTGCAACTGCACTTAGGGAAAATAGGAAAGAAAAAAAGGAAAACTATGTACAAGTGAACCAAAATTTAGTGGCAATGCTTCAGATGTATCCCATTAACTAGGATACGTAGTTCTTTGCCATCCAACCTAGAGAGTTGGAATGCATTATGCTACTTGCACTGAGTGATTATGTAAGGACCACTCCATAGGGCATCAAAATTCTCATGCTTTCTAGGCTTAGCTCAGTCTTCATCTCATTTTAAGATAATGTCTCCTTCAAATAAATCTTTCAATGAAGATTTCTTGTCAAAGTGTCTTTTTACTTGCTATTAGTGATTGGTCACATAAGCCATAACCCAATCCCTTATCTCTTGGAGCTCCATCAGCTCGCACAGCCTGACCTCCATGTTGGTTCCTCCTTCTAACTCCAGCTAGTGGGTGAGATCCAATGTTGGCAGTTTAAGTGAGATGGGAAGCCTAGCTTCCCTTCCATATATGAGTGTCTATGGAGAATTTTTGATTTATCTCTTCGAAGTGATTCGATCGGCCCATAGAGCTGTCTTTAGCTTGGCATGCCAAGTCCTCTAATTTTCTTCCATGGTCCTCTTTATAATTCTGATCAAATTTTTATTGGTGGACTTAGCCAACCCATTCCCCTACAAGTAGTAATTTGATGAAGTGCTGAGATATATACCATACCTTAGGGCCCATTCACTAGTTTTGGTTCCTAGAAAAGCTAAGGCATTATCTGAGATTATGGTGGCCAGGACCCCAAATCTCATTACTAGGTCCTCATAGAACTCCAAGATTGCACATTCATTTGCCTCTTTCAGAGCAACAACCTCCTCCCACATGGTGAAATAATCTATAGCAGTCAGGACCCATTTGTGTCCAGCATTGGAGGGAGGATTGATCATCCCTATGAAATCCAGGCCCCACTACATGAATGGTTGCTCCTCCCAAATGGGCTGTAGAGGCATGGTAGCCAACCATTGTTTTCCATAAAAAAGTGCACACTTTTGGCACTTTCTTACCCAAGCATGGGTGTCCTTGAAAAGAGTAGGCTAGAAATAGCTAGCTCTCATTATCTTTGTTGTAGTAGATCTAGGAGCAAAATGACAGCCTACTGGCCCATCATGGAACTTAGCCAGTACCTTATCAGCCTAGTTTGGGTCAATGTATTTTAGAAGGACCCTAGAGAGATCCTTCCTAAACAATACTTCATCAACTAAGACATAAGGGAGAGACTGAAGTTTGAAATACCTTCTTCCAGTCTTATCAAGACCCTATGGGCACTCACAAGTGATAAGGAAATGCCTCAGGTCCGACGTCTAATCCTTTATGATAGCTGGTTCTTCTACAATGGTTGCATTATGAATTAACAAGCTATCTTCCCTTTTTTATTTGAATTTTGTAGCTAGCTATTCACACAAGCCTCTTCCTTTCACCAGCTTGGTGATCTTGATGTCTACATCATACTCCATCACTTTGGTAATCCACCCTGCCCTCTTCTCATTTAGGTCTTGATTGGTCAAGAAATCCTTGATGCCAAGATGTGGGACCATAAGGTGAATCCTGCTGTTAGACAACATATGCCTAAATTTCTTCAGGCTCCACACTACTACCAGGACTTAATTCTCTACATACGTGTACCTTACTTTGAAATCCTCTAACCCTTGACTGAAAAAAGCAAGTGGCTATTTGAGGTCTTCACCATTTGCTTGGGTAAGCATGGTAGATATCACCTCTTCATTTCTGAAAGTGTAGAGGTTGAAGTCTTTGCTGAAGTCAGGGTTGATCAAAGTAGGAGCCTGAGTTATGGCCTGCTTGATGGCCTCAAAGCTATCTTTTCTTTGAGCTATCCACTTGAACTCTTCACCCTTCCTCAACATAGAGGTTAGGGGCTTGACTATCTCAATGAAATTTGGAATGAACCTCTAAATGAAGTTTATCCTGCCAAAGAAACTCTACAGGCCTTTCTTGTGCTTTGGGAGGACATCTCCAAGATAGAGCAAACTCTCTCAGGGTCAATGGATAAGCCTTCCTTAGACACAATGTGGCCAATGAGTTTCCCTTCATGAATAGAAAACACACACTTCTTTAGATTAAGAGAGATGCCAAACTCCCTACACCTTTCAAAAATATGCTTGAGGTGTTCTATGTGTTGGATCGCTTCCTTGGAGAATAGCATCACATCATCAAGGTAGACCAGCATGTTATTGTTTATCAAGCCTCCAAAAGCCATGTCCATGGCTCACTGAAAGGTAGCACCAGCATTAGATAGCCCAAATGGCATCTTCTTGTAGGAAAATGTTCCCCATTTACTGGTGAAGGCCATTTTGTGCTAGTCATAGCCTTGCACTAGAATCTGATTATACCTTGAATAACCATCCAGGAGGGAGAAATGATCACTACCAATTACCTTTTGAAGGATCCACTCCATGATTGGAAGGGGATAGTGATCTTTTAAAGAGACTTTATTAAGGTCTCTAAAGTTGACACACAGCCTGATCTCCCCATTCTTCTTTCTAACAGGAACAAGGTTGGCCAGCTAAGAGGAATGTTTGATTAGAAATATAATTTTAGACTCAATCAATTTAGCTAATTCCCTCTGCATGAGGGGCTCAATTTTTAGATTGATAGGTCTTTGCTTCTATGTGACTGGCTTGGCACCTTCTTCTAATTCAATGGTGTGCTAGGCAAGCCTTGGGTCAAAGCCCTTCAAGTCACTGTAATCCCATGTAAAAACATCTATGAATTCTGGACACAACAAAATGAAAGCTCACCTTTCTTGAATCGTGTAGACTTTTCCAAGTGCAAGTAGCTTGTCCTTAAAGATCTCAACCCTTTCATAATTCTCCTCTTTGGTCATGATGCATGCCTTGTCATTTCTCAATTGGTCATCTCCATTGAAGATGCTTTCAAGTGTGACTAGACCTTTAGGGAGTTTATTGTTCTTCAACTGAATAATCTGATTGCCATATTGCTACTACAATTCTACTTGATTTTGTGCCGTGAACTTAGCTTCCTCTTGTAGAAAGAAAGCTATTTGTTGGTCACTTTTGAAAACTTGCCAATTTTCAATGTTGTCTAGGACAGAGGACCAAACCACCACATTTAAGTGGCGCAAACCATAGTCTCGACTTATTTCCTTGAAAACATTGAATTGAGTGCCAATTGCTGCCAGCCTATCTGCCTATTTATTTTTCTCTCTGGGAATGGAAATGATATTGAAAGAAATAAAATCTTCTAGCAAATCCCAGACTCTATGCTTGTAAGACTTTAGCAAGGAATTCTTGGTCAGATTTAGGCCTTTCACCTGATTTACAATCAGCTCGCTATCTCCCAAAACTTACAATTCCTTAATCCCTCTTTTTCTTGCCCATTCAAGGCCATGTATAAGAGACTCATATTCTGCAACATTACTTGTGCAAGAGAATTGGAAATAGAAATCTGAAAAGTACCTTTCCTTTGAAGGGGAGACCAACATCACCCCACCACTAACTTCCAACTTACTTTTGGAACTATCAAAATATAGCTGGCATAATAGATCTTCTTTGCTTGCCTTCATTATATTAGCCATGAAGGTGCCTTCTTCGTGCATGCAGTAGACTCTAAGGTCTAATTCCTCAATGAACTTGTAAGGATCATGCTCAAAATTATCATTTCCCCACTCATCCAAGACTAAGTCTGTGACTCTTTCAAGAGCAGAGGATGGAGATTGGTCTGTCTGGGACTCTTATGGGTCAATGATGGTGTAACTAACGTTCACTACCTTGGGTGAATATGGTTCTAAATGGTCCTTGTAGAGTGGCTCAGACTTGATTTTTAACTTGGTCCCATACTTGGTTTTAAAAATTGGATATGACCAATTTATTGCTAGATAGCCACATGTCTTTGATGTGAAGTCCCTGGACAAGGAAATTGTGAAATACGGAGGAACATCCACTACAACTATATCATGGGAAATTGAGAAGGTTGGGCAAGCATGCAATGTCAAGCCTAAGCCCTTCACAATCCCAACTATTTTTTTAGGTGTCCCATCTAGCTGTAAGACTCCTTTGTTCATCTCTTCATACTTCAGTCCCATCTTATCAGCAATGCATTTGGGCATCATTGAAGTACTAGCCCCACTATCAATTATGTAGTTATGTACCAAGAAATCCCCTATAACCAAGGATACATAGAAAGGGTGAGTTTTCTCTTCCTTCTTTACCTGACCCAAAGTGGAAGGTTGTCCATTCATCATTAAGACATTATCGGTGCTTGCTGGGATAGCTTGTTGATCTAGCTCATGAAAATCCTTTAATACATCCTTCTAGCCTGGAAGAGACAATGAATCCCATAAAGAGATGTTCATATGTAGCTTCTTCATTTGGTCCACTATATTGATTTGGGGACTGCCTCCCTTCAAGCTTTCTTTGGGGTTGATTCCAAGTTGAACTATAGGCTAAAGGGCTGAAGGTATAAATGGCTGCCTAAAGTTTAGGGCCTTTAAATTGGAGTGTGATGGAGAAGGTGCTACTACCGCTTGGGTAGTATCCTGGGCTTCTGTCACTACTCTTCTCTTAAACCTCATGTTGGCTACAACACAATCAACTTGATTGTCTGTGGTGCCCACATAATTTACTAAGTAAAATTCCCCTTCCAAAAGATTCATCAGGGTAGAATCAGGCTAGGCAGAATTGCTATTTGTGCTGGGCTGCATTAGGGACTCAAAGACTTGGGGCTGAGCAGCCACTTAATTGTCTACATTCTAGAAATAATTCATCATCTCATTTATATAAACAGCCTATTCTTGACCATATCCCATGGTTGAACAGCTTGGCTGCTCTTGTACTAGATTGTTCTGAATGACACCATGACTTTAGATAATGAAAGGTGGCCTAAGTTGTAATTTTGAAAAGGCCTGGTCCGAGTGAGCTGACCCTGTCCTTGATTATAGCCTTGAAAAGGGGGTCTAGGTGCTTGACTATAATGCTGATATCCCTAGTTTAGCCTGTTGCTTTGAGCTTGCTGCCTTTTAAGAGCTACAAGCTCATTTGACATGCTTTGCAATAGACTTTTAACCTCATGAAGTTAATTGGATGGAATAATAGCTGGCTTCTCAATGATAGGTAGGGGAGCAATTGTAAGAGTAATAGTTTGAATTGGGGGTAGCATTTCTAGGAAAAGTGGCATGTGAGTCTTAGGGGAAATTTTCCTAGCTTAAACCAAGCAATTTTTAGTTGATATGGCTATGTCATAAGCAACAGGTAATATATGCCCTCGTATAGATTAGATCATCACAGCAATATTACTATTTAATTCCTTTAAATATTACAAGAAAGCATAACTGGGAGTTAGTCTTACCAAGATGAGAATTCTATCCCAAGTCTTTTGAAAATACATGTTGAAGTCCTGCATATACTCGTGTGGAGCTCTCTTTATGGTCGTCAACTACTTAATAAGTGAGAGACCATCACTCTTTTCCTTGGAATGATCTATTAACTAAGTCCCCAATTCATTCCAAGAATGTATTGAATTTACAGGCAAAGTGTCGTACCAGTCAAGAGCTTTGCCTTTCAGAGACAATGCTAGCAATTTGATGGCAATATTTTCTTCTATTACATTGTGAATATTGCAAAGGTTGGCAATATTCCCAATATGCTTGATAGTTGTAATGGGCCCCACTCCATTGAAAGAAGGCACATTCTTGAGAGTTGTTCCCAGAATTGGATCATAGCATGGGAGATTCATGGGGCTCTCACCATGAAAAGCTGTAAAAGGCAATGCCATGGCTGGGATTGGCTATAACTAGGCTTCTACTGTGACTGTGTCTCTTCCAACAGGTCTAGGAGAGTTGATTGTTGGATAAGGATGGGTCCTCTCAAATTGTAGTCTTTTAGTAGAGTTTAGAGGTAATTCAATGAAATTAAAAGGAACCCCTTTTGAAGCAGACCTTGTGGTGAATTTAGGCATATAAAGTTAAGAAATTGGTCTTAATTAGAAAACTAAATCTCTTACCAGTGGAGTCATCAGATGCTAAAAAACTTTGAATTTATTGTGACAGGACTAGCATCAATCTTGAAACTTTACTGAGTTATCAAATTATGTGTCCCACCAGGCATGCCAAAACTATTGATGTGGGAAATTGCACCCAGGGCAAGGAGGTCAAATTCTTGCCTTCTCCTCACAACATGGAAACTCCCCTCTCGCTTGTGGGACTGGAGAAGCTAGAGGGGAGAATCTCTAGATAAGGGCTAGCTCCCTTTGATGCATCATGTTTGTTCCAGCAAGTGCAAAATATAGGTATATATATACAACTATATAATGGGGGATTAAAAAGGGAAAGGAGACTGCAAGAAAATAACTACTCTAAGGAGGTGATACACCAAAATGAAATGACCTTCTCACATCCACTCTCAAATCAGACAAATACATTCATACACTTAACACTTGGTAGAAGAACCAGTCTACAAAACTTAACAAGGAGGTTTAAATGAAAATACAAGAAAAAGGAGGTTCACCAAAGGTGCTATAAGAGGCACTCTATAGATAATCTTGTTTCTACGCTATGTTCGCTTTTCACATTCAAGAAAGGGAAATGAGAAACTTAAAGAAAATGGATGAGGGTTTGTATGTACTCAGGTTGTAGACATGCGCACCAGAATTCAGACATTGTGAGAACTCCTCTTTGGTTGTGGAGGATGACACCTGAAAGAGAAAGACACTAAACATGAAAAATGTTAGATGACAAAAGGGTGGACTGCCAAGCAAGAGCTTGGTCCTAGAAGTGCAAAGGCTTCTTGGAGGATGTCAGTCCACTGTTAAAAATAGAATGTTGATCAGAAACAGAAAGTGATAAATGATAAAAAATAGAAAGAAAGAACTTAAGGCAAATGCATACCTATTTAGAAGCAATCTACCTTTGCACAGTCGCCGACGTCAGTGGTATTGCTGGCGTTAGTCAGGAAGGTTGCCGACGTCGGTTAAGCTACTGACGTCAGTAGGGGTACTGGTCGAGGTCGGCTGGGGCAGCAGTCAGAGATGAGTTATAGGGCTGGTCTTGGTCTGTAGAATGGACTAAGGCTTCATCTGAGGGTCAGGGAGGTCTATTTTGAGGTCTGTGAGATTACCTAGAGGTTTGAGGGACTTGTTTTGGGTCTGAGGGACTGAGAATGTTATCTGGGACTGGACTGAAAGGGTGACAAGGCAAAAGGAAGATGGATGCGAGACAGGGGTTTGAGAAGGCTTTTCAGCCTCTCAGGGAAGGACAAGGCAAGTGGTAGAAAATGGATAGGATAGGTAGATGAAATCAAATGATAAAATGAAATAAAACAATGAAACTCTTACCTTTTGCTTGCTAGTTGGAGAATGGAGAAACTTGTTGTCAGAGCTGTTGAAGAACCTGCAAATGGAGCTATTGCTTGGAGCTACTCCGCAAGGTACCTGTAGCTACTGGGATTGCTATGTGAGAGGGAGGAGAAGAAAATACAAATGCAAGGAGCATCAAGAGAGTTCTATTCGTCGGGGGAAAAATGGTTATAGGAAACCATTTTGAAGGATGCCGACACTAGAAAAACCGCTGACGTCGGCCAAATAATGACTGACGTCAATGAAGGTAGAATGGGTACAGAGGCTAAAATTAGCCTCTATCCATTCTTGCACGCTGCCAGGTCAAGGGGCCATGGGAAAATGGTTGAGGAAGACATAAATGGACGCGGGAGGAAGGATAAAGAGGAGATTTGGGAAATAAAGGCTAGGAGAGAGGTGGGGGCATCCAAAGAGGGGATCCAAGGTGGCATGGGTGAGGTGGAAAGGGAGAATAAATTAAAATGTTTATTTATTTTAATTTAAAAATGGAGGGGACTAGGACAAGTGCTAGGACATGGGCCAAGGGGGTTAAGGGTGAAAGATGACCAAGGTGTAGACACATTTTTGGTGTCTACATTTGCCCCTTTTTGTCTTGTTGGTTGTTCTTGATGAACTGCAAGACAAAAATAGGAGTTGGTTGCCCCAGGTATGGGATGAGGTGTTCCCCCCTCAAAGTGAGAGTCGAGGGAAGGGAACCTGAGATTGAGTGTCAATTTGATAGAGATATGGATGGAGATGGTGAGTGAAAATGCTGCAATAGTCGTGATTGTGTGTATACCACTTCACGAGATGGTCAGGTCAAATTATCGCAGGTCGAGGGTCGAGGAGTGCCAAAATTGAAATAACTGGGCCCCAACATTTAGTCGTCTACTGATTGGGTTATGCAATCTAAGCTGAAGCTCCAAATGGTCATCATGTTCCAAGTATTTTGGGCTCTGGAAGTGCTCTTGGAAACATGAAAATGTCACAAGTAGTTCGAATCAACCGGCTTACGATCTTATACTTGTGAAGGTCAAAAATGGTCTGTGCATAATTTTGCTAACCAGTCGTGGGGTAGCATACATGCAAAAACAACCAAGGCAATGTGGTCTCAGAAGTGGTCATGGTCGGAGGAGATAGGCATGATCTCCAATGGTCATTGGTTAAGGTGGAGATAAAAGTGATCTCAAATGTGCCCCATGAGGAGTCAGAAATGACTTCGACATAGTAGGGCTCATTGATTGGTCATGATAAAAGATGAAAGGAATGGGACGAAGGAATGGCTGAGCTAACCTTACAAGACTGAGTGCTGCCTACATAGCCCCTGTGTGAAGGGCCTCATGCCAATGTAGTTCTCCCTAAAAGGGAGGAAGGGTCAAAGGGATGGAATTGGGCTTGGTCGAGGTTAAGGTCATGGTCAAAAGGAGGAGGTTTGTCCATCAGAGAGACAAACAAACAAGGGTGGTCAAGCTAACCCCAGAAGATATTGTATCATCTAGGTGCTGCCTACATAGCCCTAGTCATAGGACCTCAGACCAATGTAGTTCAGACTAAGGGTCTGAGTGGTAGACAGGTGGTCAAAGTGGTTGATAGACTGGTCTTGGTCAAGGTCAAGGATGAGTGATGAAGGAAAAAAGGGGTTTGTCTATCTAAGAGATGAACAAACGGGATGGCTGAGCTAACCCCAGAAAATGTCATGTATGTGAGTGCTGCCTACATAGCCCCAGTCATAGGGCCTCAGACCAATGTAGTTCGAGTGAAGAGGTTGATAGATTGGTTTGGTCATGTGTCAAAATGATGAGGAGAAAAATATGTTACAGCCTTTTCCAAATGGTGTATGCTGTAACATTGGTTGAGGGGTCTTTCATCCCTAGCAATTTTCCATATTTGTGATGGATGTATGCCAAAAAAGAATTGAGGTCTATTTATGCTTCAACAAGTATTGGTTTATGCTTAATATAAATTGTGTCTGGTCGATAGTTCCCATGTGTATTGGTGTCCATAGAAACTATGTGAAATGGACTAGGATGATGATGATGTCGTGATGCCAAGTTGCTGGTCTGAAAATGTTGAGGTTGGCTGGGTAGAAAAAAGTTTGGTTGAATGTGACCAAAGTGTAGAGAGAGTGAAAGGCATAATCACCCTTTCATTGATAAGGACTAGGTGGATAGCATAGATAGGGGTTGTTAGAACAAATAGCCCCATTCATGCATTACGTCGTTGACCAGATGTTGTGTTAAAGCGGTAATCGAATCACTTTGACATTAAAGTGAGCTCAAAGACCCTTGAGTAGGTGTCATGATAGGAGGAGGATAGGGTAACCCATTTGAAGAGCAGGGATAACCTTGCCCCTTTTTATAGGAGACACTGAGATAACTATAAGCCAAGTCCATGACCCATTTTTTTTTTGGTGTAGACTGATCGATGCGGGAAGTCTACATAGAGATGTCATTTTGTTTTGTGGTCATTTGTGAAGCTGATCGATGTGGGAAGCTTCTAAGAAAGTGCTGTTTGTAGCAAGATTTAGTCATAGCCATCATTTGAGGAAGTGGTCTATATTTTTACTTTATATAAGTTTGAATAGTTGTCCTTCGAGGGAGCAGTCTATTAGCTACAACAATGATAGTACAGCTGTGCTTCGAGGGAGCAGTCTACTTTTTGATTTGATTGGGTGACCTTGGATATGTTTTGACATCTCAATTTATTTTGACAGAAATGTGAGTCATGGACAAGATTATATAAGGTCAAGGGCTCCCTTTTATTAGGATAAAGCATCCATACTGTATAAAAGGGGTATATAGAATTTGTTAAGGGGAGTAGGGTTGAAAGGAATGAGGACTAAGAGGATGGGGATTACTCAAGGGATGAGCTCAAGGTAAATGTCAAGTGGACGAGTACTTGACTAACAATAGAATGGTCGTAGATGCAACACATTAAGAGGCTCAGGTTCTGGCCATCCATCGAGAGAAGATAAATGATACGTCCCTGATCCATACTTGTGCGTGATAATGAAAGGTCTGAGCCAATTAGGGGCAAACTTGCCTCGTTTACTTCACTCCATATTGGTCACATGTTGATTTTCTTTGAGGACGAGGTCTCCAATATTGAAATATCATTCTCATAGATTTTTGTCATAGGCTTGCTTGATGCAATGTTGATAGACATGGAGATGGTTGAGGGCAACAAGGTGGTGCTCATCAAGTAACTCAAGTTGATCTAAGTGATCTTGATGAAATTCATCATTAAAAAGAATGTCATGCAGAGAGATGTGGAGAGATGGGATCTGTACTTCAAGAGGTAGGATAGCCTCTGTTCCATACACTAGAGAGAAAGGGGTAGCACCCATGGAGGTTCAAATGCTAATGTGGTAGGCCCACAAAGTGAAGGGAATATGAATATGCCAATCCCTTCTAGTGTTGCTAACCACTTCATGAGAATTTTAGTCAAGATTTTGTTGGAAGCCTCGGCCTGCCCATTTGCTTGTGGGTAGTAAGGCGAAGAGAAACTGAGTTTGATGCCAAATGAGTCACAGAGTTTTTGGACAGTCTTGTTTTTTAAGGACTTGCCATTTTTGGTGATGATTTTGTGAGGGACACCGAAATGACAGATGATGTGGGTGTTGATGAAGTTGACAATCTTGTCAGCTTTTGTGGAGATGAGAGGAATGGTTTCCACCCACTTGGTGAAATACTCGGTGGCGGTGATGATGGATTGATGATGAAGAGATGAATGAGGGTTAATCTCATCAATGAGATCTAAGCCCCACTAAGAAAAAGGCCAAAATCCTGAGTGACTTATAAGGCGTGACTAGGAAGATGAAGCAAGTTATAGTGCTACTGACACTTGATGTAATGCCGAACATAGTCGCTACAGTCTTGATGAAGGGTGGGCCAATAATAGCCCAAACGAAGGATGCGCTTAGCAACTGAATTCCCACTGAAATGTCTACCACAAATCCCATCATGGACTTGCTTAATGGCCTGAGATGCTTCAGTAGAGGTGAGACAATGAAGAAGGAGGCCATCAAAGCCTCGCTTATAGAGAAGACCCCCTAGCATGGTATAGTGAGTTGTGCATTTGATGAAAGATCACCATGCATTGCTAGAGAGATTGCGAGGGATGATAGAATGAGATAAGTAGTCCATGAGTTATTTATACCAAACATCCTATGGATTAGAGTCTATGGTGTTGACATTGTTAGAAGAAAGGTATGAAGGCAACGACAGACGATGCACCGTGACAAAAATTCTAGATGACGATGATGAAGATGGAATATGTGAGGTGAGAGAAGCCATGGTGTCAGCAAACCTATTTATGGATCGAGGAACAGTCTGCAAGAGGTAATAGTCGAAAGAGGCCAAAAGAATGCCAACACGGTTTTTGTACCTTTGCAAAATTTCATTTTTATAGAGGTATGAACCGTTGACCTGATTGATGACAAGCTACGAGTCATCAAAGATATTGATGGACTTGATGCTGAGAGAGACGGCAGTCTGAAGTCCCAAAATTAAGGCCTCGTATTCAGCCATATTATTGGTACAATTAAAGTCAAGCTTGAAAGACAGAGGCATGGGATCACCATCGAGTGGGATGAGAATGACTCCCGTACCCCCACCAATTTGACATTTGGAGCCGTCGATAAACATGGTCATTTGGTAGTCAGTGTCATCGGTGGAAAGCGTAGTGATAGAATCGTCAGGGAACTCACACTGTGAAGGTTAATTGTTGGGAAGAGGGGCATCTACCAGTTGATCAGTGATGGTTTGCCCCTTGATGGATTTCTACTGGATGAATTTGAGGTCAAACTCAGCAAGCAACATGAGCCACCGATCCATACATTGATGTTGATATGGCTTGGAGTGCATAAACTTAAGAGGGTCAGTGTGAGTGATGACAAAGGTTTTGTGATTAAGAAGATAGTGGCAGAGCTTGGTAGTGTCAAAGACTAATGCCAAATAGATTTTCTTGGTATGAGTATACTGAGTTTCATAGTCGACCAGTGTTTGGTTGATATAGTAGACCGCTTGCTCATGGTGGTGCTCATCTTGGTGCGTGATCATGGCACCTAACGAATGGTTGGTGACAGAGATGTAAAGGTAGAAGGGTTGATCGTCTTTAGGTGGAATGAGGACTGGTGGAGAGACCAAATAGCATTTAAGGGATTCAAAAGCCTCTTGACAGTCCTTATCCCATTTAAAGGAGACATCCTTCTTAAGGAGATGATGAAAAGGTTGGCAGTGGTCAGAAAGCTGTGAGATGAAATGGCGAATGGATTGGAGCTTCCCTTGTAGACTGCGAAGCTGCTTGAGATTGGTCAGAGGTGGCATCTTGAGGATAGCATGGATCTTGGTGGGATCTATCTCGATGCCATGAAAAGAAATGATAAAGCCTAAGAGCTTGCTGGAGAGGACCCCAAAGACACATTTCTTGGGGTTAAGGCAGACATTGTATTGAAGAAGGTGAGAGAAGATGATTTTGAGAATGGTCAAATGGTCATGATGAAGCTTGGACTTGCTGAGCAGGTCATCCACATAGTCTTCCATTATTTTGTGGAGGAGATCATGAAAAATGTAAGTCATGGCACGCTGATATGTGGCACCTGCATTCTTCAAGCCAAAAGGCATGACTCGATAGCAAAAAGTCCCCCATGGGGAGATAAATGTGGTTTTGTGCTGATCTTCCAGTGTAATCAGGATCTGATTATATCCTGAAAACCCATCCATGAGAGATAACATCTCATGGCTGGTTGTAAGATCAACAAGCTAGTCAATGTTGGGAAGAGGAAAGTCATCTTTGGGACAAGCTAGGTTAAGGTCACGATAGTCTGTGCAGATCTGGATCCCCCTAGTTACTTTGGTGATAGGGATGATGTTAGAGACCCATTACAGATAATCGATGGGTTAGATGAAAGAGACAGAGAGAAGGCATTGAAGCTCTTCTTTGACAAGGAGTGCAATGTGAGGATCCATCTTTTGAAGCTTTTGCCTAACAGGCTTAGCCTCTGGTTTGGTGATGATGTTATGGGTAGCAATGGTGGGGTCGATGCCAGGCATGTCACTATAAGTCTAGGCAAAGGCCTTGCTATGGTCAGAGAGGAACTAGGTGTAGTCTAGCTGCTCTTGAGTGTCTAAAGATTGGCCAATCTTTAAGATGTGAGGAACATCGGAAGAAGGGAGGTTGATGTCAATGGTTGATTCATTTAACATAACATGGGTTTCAGAAGGGAGAGAGTGCTGGATGAAAGCGTCGTCAGCACCCATGTAGGATAGAATGGCATCATCATTGACGCAGCGAATAGTGTGAATGGTCGCCGACTCATCCTCTATCATGCTGCAAAAAATGAGAGGGAGAGACCTAGACACCCCATTTAGCTGATAGGTCATGGGTTCCAGGCGGATGGTGTTTATGCAAAAAAAAACTAGGAGGGATGGAAACCATCAACTCCGTAGGTGAAGAGGGAAGAATGGGTGAGCTATGAAGAGGTTGATAAATGGTGGGTTCAGGGCAAAGGTCTATAGGGGCCTAAGTGGGGTCATGATATCCCAAGCCATACCATTTCTTGGCATCATCATCGTTGAGCGGTTTGATGGGCTGATGGGAGCCTTGCTCATAGCGTCCAAAGCCAAAACCCTTCCATGCATACCTATAAAGGTAGGTGTGTGCAAAGGCAGGGTTGCCAAGAAATGATAAGTCTGATGTGAATGGTTGTAGTGAAGAAAGAGGATTGCCATTAGTAGGAGCTTGATTAAGCCCCCCATAGACAAGATTGGTTCAGAGGTGAGGAGGACCATAAGGAATGACCATCCTGATCCAGTGATCATAACTGGGGCTGTGGTGAAGGCGCCCATACTCTTGCAGAGTTTGGAACATGTCTAAGGTTAGCAAGCGATATTCCCCAAGTGAAAGTCATTGGAAGATGTCTTCCATGGGGTCTTTGATTACCACTTGAAGAGGAGGTGTGAGGGCGACCGCCTGTTGCAAACTAGTCGAAGCTTCCATGGATGGAGGCAGTGCCGAGATTGATGGCTTGATAGGAATGAGGATGTCATTTGGACGGTAGGTTGTGTTACAAGTTTTGAAAGGTGATGGGTCAGCAGGAATAGTGTGGACTTTCCCATCATGTTCAAATTTCACACAACGGTGCAGGGTAGAGGGAACACAAGCCATGGCATGGATCCAGGGTCGGCCTAGCAAGATGTTATATTGAAACTCTCCTTCAATGATATAGAAGAGCTTCAAGACTGTGCGTGGACCAGCGTGAATGTGAAGGATGATTGTGCCAATGGTTGTGGTAGTGGTGTCATTAAAGGATTACAAGATTGTGTCAGTTTTGGATACATAATTCTTGGGGAGGGCCAATTGATCAAAGGCATGGATGGAGATAATGTTGATGCTGGCACCTCTGTTGATCATAACACATTTAATGTGTGTCTGATCAACATAGGCAGTGATGAAGAGGGTGGCATCCTAATCTTATGTGTTAGATGTGGGAATCTTAGAATCATTGAATGTGATGGAGGCAACAGGGGCTAAAGAGTGGACAAGGGCAGCGAGTGGTTGGGGGTCTTCGGGTTGGACCTCTACTGCCTGCAAGGCTCATATGAGGGCCTGACAATGCTGGGGTGAGGTTTGGATGAATTCATAAAGGGACATCTTCACGGGCGTCTGGTGAAGATGTTTTAACATAGAGTCATGAATTGCCCCTGAAGAGGAAGAAGAAGAGGGTTGAGGCATGCCAAGGATAGAAATCTTAGGCTTGGGCAGTTGAGGTGGCTAGATGAAAGGATAGGTCCAAGGAATGGTAGCTTTTTCTTTCACCTTATCCTTTTGTGACCTGATGGTTATGTGAATGGCATTGATTTTGAAGATAGGGGTTGAAGGAGATGAAGGGATCATGACCTGCTGATGAGATGTTGATATGGTTGAAGAGGTTGGAGAAATGTGGGAAAGTGTTAGGGGTCGGTTGACAGTGTCCTCAAGAAGAAGAATGTCCTTCTCCATGTAGCGGCGAATGACGGCCTTGAGGGCACAGCAAGTCTCGATATCATGTCTTGGCATACGATGATATAGGCAAATCTTTGTATCATCAAACTAGGAGGGCTTAGACCTGAGAGGTTAGAAGGGCCTGATGGGTGGAAGGGTTATGCTGGAAGCTTGCAAAAGTTGGTGCAAGATCAAAGAGTATGAGCCCACTAAAGGGTTTGTGCTCATCGATGTGTGTGATGCTGGTGACTTTTGCTTGGGTGGAGTTAGAGGAGGCTTCTGTACCACCTTCTAGGTTGATGGTACGGCGACAGGTGGAGACGATACTTTCTTCATGAGAGGTACTACCCTTTTGGGAGAGGGTAGGCTAGCGGTAGGCAAAGGAAGTAGAGGAGGTAACTAGTTTTGATTAGAGGTAGGAGTGGGGAGGACTTTGGTTAAGGTCGAAGGATGAGGACCCAAAATGGAGGGCAATGGTGATGAGGGAGGAGGAGTTCACCTCTATGGTTTGGCAGTCTTCTTTGATTTGATTTGAAGACTAGTATTTATCGAGGTCTGGTCTAAGTCCACCTTCACTTGTGGATGACTGAGGTTGGAGACAGGGTGAATACCGAGTGACTTGATAAGTTTAGATAGGGTAGATGTGGGTTTAGAAGTGGGAGTCTGGTCTTTGTTGAGAGTCTTGGGAGATTCTACCTTAGGAGGATTGGAAACATGAGATGAGAGGGCACAAGCATGTTGAAGAGCCTTAAGACACTCCCACAATCCCTGATGCTCCACTTTCCTTAAAGGGAGAAGTCTAATTTTCTCCACTAGTCGAGAAAATGGTTGAGAAGATGTTGGATGAGGTTTGGGTCCTTGAGAAGATGTTTACGGTTGTGGGGCTAAAGATGAGATGAGTGTAGCAGTCTCAAACCCATGGCATGATGAAGTTGTGATAGATTTGTCCTTGGTTGGAGATGAAGGAGAGGCAGGTTCTTCCTTGGGTGGAGAAGAAACTAGAGAATGAGGCTCCTCAAGCGGGTAAAGGGCAGGGATGATGGTTCCCTCCACTTGCGGTCGAGGAGTAGGAATGGTCGGGTCCTCCATAGGTAGCAGGAAGGAGGATGGTGAGACTGGTGGTGCAGGTAAGGTTGAGGCATCCTCCAAGATGAGAGAGGTTGATGGAGAACTAATCAGGGAAAGAGGTTCATCCACACGTCATGAACTGATAGATGGACTAACCTCTTGAGGTTGGTCGGGGATGAAGGGCGAGACCGTATTGATTGTTTGAATGTTGTGTTCATGAGTGTCGTCAATCAAGGTCCGGACATTGTTTTGTGTCAGTAGATGATTGGGGAATGGTTGCTTGAAGATGTCGATGCCCAAATTAGGGGGTGAATTGGGATTGTCTAGGATGAGGTCACCCCTTTCAAGCATGTCTTGGATTATGGTTTTAAGGGTTTTACAGTTGCCCGTGTCATGGCCTTTAACACGGTGGTAGTTATAGAAGTCATTTTCCCTATACCACACAGGGATGGCGCGTGAGGGATCAAATTATGGAGGTGGTTAGATTTGGGGGAGATTGAGGACCCCCTATTTGATGAGTTTTTCTAGCACCAATGCGTATGATTCTCTGAGTGGAGTATACTATCGCTGTATGTATCTCTACTGGAATTGGTGAGTGATGCTTTGGGACATGGATGGCTCAAGCTGGTTGTTTGAAGGTGAATAGGATGAAGGTCTAATGACTACAACATTTGTTGATGCCTTAGACTTGGGGTTAGATGAAGAGGGCTTAGAAGAAGAGGAGTCATTGGTCTTGGAGTTGGGATTCTTACTCTGCAACCTGACTTTGTTCTCCTCGATGGCACATAACTCAAGTTTGTGGGCCATCGTGAAGGCTTCATCAAAGGTGCAGAAGGTTTAAACCCTTAAGGTGGAAGAAATATGTTTGGTGCAGGCTTGGGAGAAAAGTTCAATAAGTTTAGGTTGGGGTAAGTAAAATGAGAGCTGATTGATAAGGCTTCTCCAGCAGGCAACGAAATCGGCTATGGATTCATCCTCAAACTACCAGATAGAATAGAGGTCTGTGATTGAGACCTTTTTGGTGATGTTGATAGAGAAATGGTCAAGGAAGAGTTGGGCCAGCTGAGTGAATGTGAAGAGGGAATGGCTGGCAAGGGAGCTGTACTAGTCAAGCACAACACCTAAGAGAGACATAGGAAATGTGCGTAAAAGCAACGCATCATCGTGGGCGATAAGGTAACAGGCATGTCTGAATGCCTGTAGGTGCTGTTGTGGGTCTTCCTTACTTTGAAAACAAGAAAACTTAGAAATTTCCCACTAGCTGGGATATGGCCTGATTGGGACAGAAGGATGAATGGGCTCATTGCAAATTTGTTCATATGAGAGAGTATTGCGTGAGCCAGAAACAGAGGTCTCTAGGCTAGACATCTTGTCCATCAGTATTTTGATGATATCTACTGATGGATTGGTGGGTGGAGCACCCCCTAGATTGTAAGGTGATTGAAAGAGGCTAAAAGAGGCATACGACGTAGTCAGTTGTACCAGTAAGGGCACAATGTACGGATGACTAGTCGTAGGGATAGAAGAGGAGACTAAGGATGGTTGGGTAGAAGGCATGGCTAGGCTCAATGTTGCCATGAGAGGTTGGTTAGTGGTAACATGGGCCAATGGATAGGTAGCCACCCTAGTGTTGATAGGAGTAAGGGTAGGTGGAATAGAGACGACCAGATTCTGAAAGGGGGTAGAGAGTGGTTGAGTGGGCTGAGGTTGATAGGGGGCTGAAACCCTGGTGGAAGTGGGCCCAAAGATGGAAGGAGAGGACACACTTGGATGGTTGGTCAAAGGCTGGTCATTAGTCAAGGCAATAGCTTGGGTGTCTAAAGGTTGAACTACAAATGTTGTTGATACGACTGCAGTCTCAAGAAGAGAGGTCGGCATTCCATAAATTAGATTGCCCAAGGAGTCTCATGTTTGGCTATTCATGAGATAGTGATGCAAGGCTTTGATGTTGAGGTCCAAGAATCATGCAAAATCTTGGTCTCCTTCTGGGACAATAGGAGTTTGGGTCGGGGATGGTCTAGTAGGAGTTCTTTCAGGCTCCGAGTGGAACTCCATTATAGGACTGGTTATGGACGGGGTAGATGGAAGTGGGTGATGCCTCACGTGATCGACTAGAGCCTTGGCTTGACTATGATTCAGAACCATTCAAGGCAAGAAAGAATGTCCTCACAAACTCAAACAAGTAGATAAGAATAGAAAAGATGAAGAACACAAGCAGATCTTAAAAAAAACCCTAGGAGTAAATTATTAGGATTATAGTGGCTTATGCCTTAGAATATGTGTAGAGGAAGATTGGCTTTTGAGTCGGGTCCTAGAAGAAGTAGTCTATAGATGGTTTTGGGTTAGTTATGGTGCTCAAAAGTCTGTGTTAGGTTACATACTTGTCCTGGTGCTAAGGAGCAAGCTCCCCTCACTTCACGAGTCCAGTGATAAGCTGGTCCCGCTTAGCCAAAATATACTTTCCCTAGAGATTAGACTCTGCCAGAGAACAGAGTGGGCTTTCCCCTTGGTGATGAAATCCAAGTAGGATCGCCGGGACAGGTAAGGTATCTGTTGGGGGATGAAATCCCAGTCGGGCCTTGTCTCAGGTGAGTTAAGATGTTTGTTTTGTGCAAGTGGTTTGGTCGTGTAACATAAAGTGGACTAGATTAATTCATGATGCAATTATTAATTACTAGGTGTGGTCTAAGAAATGCAAACAAGCAAAAATTTAATTCAATGTGTTTTAAGCCCAAGTTGAAATGTTTGTTCGTATGAAGACGAATGGAGAAAGGGTTGAAGAGTATGAGTTTTGGCTAGTTTGAAATGCAAGAAAGAAAAGAACAGTTCTTTTTAATCCTGCTTATGATGTCATTTGGAAGAGAAGAAAGAGGTGAAAAGGGAGAAACCTAATATACCTATATAGAAAGAAAAAGAACCCAAGGAAGGCCCTAAGGTCCCATCAGGCGTGCCAGAATGTTTTTATGCTAAATTCACTTTCTACATTCAAGAGAGAAATAAGAAACTAAGAGATGGTCTAGGGTTAGAAGATACCTGGATGTAGTCGTGCGCATCGAAATCAGACATTGGAAGGTACTCCTCTTTGGCTATGGAGGAATGACACCTGCAAAGAAAAAGAGACTAAAACATGAAAAACATTAGACGAGGAGATGGTGGGCTGTCAAGCAAAAGTTTGATCCCTGAAGTACGAAGACTTCCTTAAGGGATATCAACCCACTGATTAAAAAAAATATATTTGATGGAAGTAGAAATAATGAAAGACAGAATGAAAGAAATAAAAGACAAAAAGCAAAATGCATACCTGATATGCAGTAAACTACTCTACACATTCACCAGTGTCAGTCTCTATGCTAGCGTCGGTCAAGGAAGGGCACCGACATTGGTTAAAGTGCCAGCATTGGTAGGGGTAATGACCAGTGTCAGTCGAGGCAATAGTTTTTGGACAGGGTCTGGTCGGGTCTAGACAGGGTTTTAGGATTGAAAAATGGTCTAAAGTTTCCTCTGAGGGTTAGGGAGCCTGTTTGGGAGTCAGAGGGATTGTTTGGGGGTTTGTGCAGAAATCTAGGTAGAGTTACAAATTGTATATTCTAGATAGTGTGGATAGAGGTGATACGGGAGGAAGTCAAGTCGGGTCTGTGGTCTGAATCTAGATTAGGGTGGTGATAGCAATTAAAAACAATAACTAGAGAACAAAATAAAAGCACAGAATAAATGCTTACCTGTTACATGCTGAAGATAGAGTAGGAGACATAATTGATGTTGTTGGTGTGTTGTAGAAGTTTGATGTAGTAGACCTCCAGCGAGATGACTGAAGCAGAATACCTATACCAGAGAGAGAGAATGTGAGAGATTTGATTGCAGATTGATTGAATGCAAAAGTTGGCTGATTGTTCCTAAAAGTTGAATGAAAGAATGTTTGAAAGATGGTCTGATAATCGATCGAGAAATTGATTAGCAACTGAATAATGAATAACAGATAATGGATAACGGATAACGGATCCTGCATTTGAGTCAAGAATGTAGTGTTAAGGATAACCGATGCCAGTAGGACCACCAACATCGGCCGAGTAGTGACCGATGTCGGTGACGTCAGCCAAGTAGTGACCGACGTCGGTAGATGTAGAATGGGGACATAGGCTAATTTTAGCTTTCTGCTCATTTTTACATGCTGCTAGGGTCAAGGCTCATGGAAAAATGGTCGACAGGGGTTAAATAGGCATGGAAGAATAAAAATGGGGGTTAAGGGGAGGACGACAAGGGTAAGACACAATTTTAGTGTCTACAAATCCCTTCTATTTTTGCACCCCAAATGGAACTCTTCTCCTGTCAACTACAGATGGTGCCTTGTAGATAGTTGGTGTGTTAGTGTTTGAACCTGTGAGAGCATTAAAAGACAATGACTAAACACAAATCAAATACTCAGGACATACATAGAAAATCCATCCAAGAAGAGGTAAAAACTGCTTTTATTTGATTCAAGTGGAAATTTCAGTAGGTCTACACCTTGTAAAATTGTGAAAAGATAATTGTAAAATGACCAATTCATAATGTTATATGGAAAAACCCCAAGAGGCTCATTTTGGCACTCCTTGCTTGCAAGTGGGCTATCACGTCCCTCATTGGGAAGAAGAAAACATTGTTGTTGATGTCATCCATCTAGAAGGGACCTATTGAACCATGCTTGTCAGTTTGTCTCTTTTCCATTTTGTCTTTTCTGGCTCATTCAGCCCCTGGGCCGAACATCTTGGTGGGTCATTGCATTTTGAGCTCCCTCTGGTTAGCACTCTCTTGCTTAAAAAACAAAATGGCCATTTTCACTTTGTCAAACTTGACATCTTCTGGGTCGTCATTGGACCCTTTTCTGGGTTTGGGCCTTCTTAGTTTCTTCACAGCTTGCTTTAGCTCTTTAGATTGCTCCCTGGGCTCTTGCAGACAATTTTCCCGAGTCGTTGGCCTCCGTGTATTTTCCACAGACTTTTATCCACAGACATTTTCCCATGGACAAAAATTCTATAGAAATTATCCCAGCTCTTTTGCTTTATCTTGTATATGTGTGGGCTCTGGCTATGCTTAGTAATGTGCCTAACCTTTGATTTGAGCCACACCTGACTGGATCCTTTCCTTTTGTGAATGTTTAAAGTGCCTGCCTTATGTTACCATGCATGCCAATGAACTAGGCCAATGATCCAATGAACCAGGCCCATCTAGAGTTGAGGAAGAATGAACCAAGTGATAATAAATCAAGGGGCTAAACAAATTATTGCACCAGATGAAGAACCACTGGCATTGAATTATGTAACCTGGAAATGACTGGCACAAATATCAAAGGAAGAAGGGAGCCAAAATTTTGCCTGTTGGGTAAAATTGGTCAACAGTACCATCATAAGGATATGTATTATACTATTATGTCCCCTACTCCACTGAAGAATCCCCCAAGCTTTTATTACAAAATATTAGTTATAATTTTGGATGCTCATATTATTCTTATCTTGTTTGGAATGGGAATCTGTTGATTCTACCTAAGATTGGATTAAATGATCAAAATACATACTATAAGTACTCCACATAATAATGACCCCAAGCTTGTGTTATAATATTTTGGTTAGAATTATGATATTCATATTATTCCAATCTTTTTCAAAATGGGTATGTGTTCATTATACACAAGATTGGAATACTATTAACTATATACTAGTAATATTCCACTAAAGAATCCCCAAAAATTATGTTTCAAAATATGATTTAGAATCTTTGATATTCATATTATTTTTATATTTTTTAGAATGGGAATGTTCCCATTTCTTAGAATATTGGAATACTATCAACCACATACTAGCATTACTCCACTTAAGAATCCCCCTAATCTTGTGTTACAGAATATTGGTTAGAATTTTGGATGTTCATATTATTCTTATCTTATTCACAATGGGCATGTGCCCATTTTTCACAAGATTGAAATACACTATTAAAATTAATACTAGCAGCACTCCAATAAAGAATCTACCCAAGCTTGTGTTACGTAATATTAGTTAGAATTTTGGATGTTCATATTATTCTTACTTGTTTAGATTGGGCATGTTCTCATTATACATAATATTGGAATACTATCAACTACATACTAGTAGTATTCCATTTAATAATCCCCCAAATCTTGAGCTACATAATATTATTTATAATTTGTATGTTTATATTATTCTTTTTTTTTTTTAAATGGTCAGCTGCCAATTCTACACAAGATTTAAATACTATCAATTGCATACTGATATTACTCCACTAAAAAGTACCCCCAAACTTGTGTTACATAATATTGGTTACAATTTAGGATGTAAATATTATTCTTATCTTATTTAGAATGGGATGTGCCTATTCAACACAAGATTGGAATACACTATCAAACTACATATTGATAGTATTGGATTACAAAATCACCCAATGATTTTGTTATAAAATATTGGGTAGAATTTTGGATGTTCATATTATTATTAGTTTTGGATTGACATAAATGAGATTTATTTCTATATCTATAAAAAAATTTCTAAGTCTGCAACCTATAAATTTTAATTCTCTCATCCTGATGATGGTTCATGGAGTGCGAACTAGAATATCCAATTAAAAAAATTGGACATAATTTTAACCATAAATACTTACAAATTTATTTCATGCACTATGACAATAGTATTGCTTTGATATTCTTATCTTGTTCAAAATAGGCATGCACCCATTCTACACAAGATTAGAATAATGTCAACTACATACTAGTAGTATTCCACTGAAGAATCCTCCCAAGTTTGTGTTAAAGAATATTGGTTATAATTTTGAATGTTCATATTATTATTATCTTATTAAAAATGGGCATGCACCTATTCTACACAATATTGTAATACTATCAACTACATACAATTAATACTCCACTGAATAATCACCCTAATTTTATGTTATAAAATATTGGTTAGAATTTTAGATGTTCATATTATTCTTATCTTATTCATAATGGGCATGTTCCCATTCTACAAAATATTTAAATACTATCAAATACATAATGGTATTACTCCAGTGAATAATCCTCCCAAGTTTGTGTTATAGAATAGTGGTTAGAATTTTTGAAGTTCATATAATTCTTATCTTATTTAGAATGGGTATGTGCCCATTCTAAACAAGATTGGAATACCATCAATTGAATACTAACAATATGACATTGAATATTCCTCCAATATTGAATTATAGAATATTGGTTATAATTTTAGATGTTCCTATTATTCTTATCTTGTTAATAATGAACATGTGCCCATTCTACACTATATTAGAATACTATCAACTGCATACTAGTATTGCTCCAATAAATAATTCCCCCAAGATTGTATTATAGAATATTGATTAGAATTTTGGATGTTCAAAATTATTCTTATCTTGTTTACAACATGTGCCCATTATACACAAGATTGGAATTCTAACAATGACATACTAAAATTACTCTACTTAAGAATTACCCCAAGCTTGTGTTACAAAATATTGTTTAGAATTTTGGATGTTAAAATTATTCATATCTTGTTGAAATGCGCATGTGCTTATTGTACATAAGATTGGAAAAATATCAATTGTCAACATCTATTGATATTTTTTAGAATGGGATAAATTGATAAACTTATTATTAATGTCTTGTGTAATTTAATGTAGGCACAAGTCCATTTTTAAAAAGATATAAAATATCATTTTCAACTAGTTACAATTCATTGTTAAGTATAAATAAAATAATACAAAATATCAATAGACATACATCATCCTCATAAATATGAATTTAATGTTTAATTCTCTATGCAATGCTACTAGGTACAATTGATTATATGATTAACTACATATGTAGTAATATGATGGTATGGTACCATCACAAGGCTATACATAAGATTAGAATTCCATCAATGACATATTGTAATTCTTCCACTTAATAATTACCACAAGTGTGTGTTACAAAATATTGTTTAGAATTTTGGATGTTAAAACTATTATTTTCTTGTTCAGATGGGCATGTGCCTATTCTACACAAGATTGGAAAACTATCAATCATCAACATCTATTAATTTATTCAGAATGGGAGAAATTTTTAAATAGGCACATGTCCATTCTAAAAAAGATATAAAACATCATCTTCAATTAGTCAAAATTCATTGCTAAGTATAAATAAAATATTACAATATATCAATAGGCATATGTCATCCTCGTACATATGCATTTTAGGTTTAATTCTCTATGGGATGTAGATAGGTACAGTTGATTATATGATTAACTACATATGTATTGATTTGATACTATGGTACCATTACAAGGTTATACACAAGATTGGAATTATATCAATGACATATTATAATTACTCCACTTAATAATTACCCCAAGCTTGTGTTGCAAAATATTGTTTAGAATTTTGGATGTTAAAATTATTCTTATCTTGTTGAGATGGGTGTGTGCCTATTCTACATAAGATTGGAAAAATATCAATCACCAACATTTGTTAATTTATTTAGAATGGGAGAAATTGATAATCTTATTATTAGTGTCTTGTGTAATTTAAATTAGGCATAAGTCCATTCTGAAAAAGATATAAAATATCATCTTCAATTAGTTAAAATTCATTTTTAAGTATAAATATAATAATACAAAATATCAATAGACATATGTCATCCTCATACATGTGCATTTCTTGTTTAATTCTCTATGGGATGATGCTAGTTACAATTGATTATATGATTAACTACATATGTAGTAATCTAATGCTATGGTACCATCACAAGGTTATACACAAGATTAGAATTCTATCAATGACATACTATAATTAATCCACTTAAGAATTACCCCGAGCTTGTGTTACAAAATATTGTTTTAAATTTTGGATGTTAAAACTATTTGTATCTTGTTCAGATGGGTATGTGGCTATTCTACATAAGATTGGAAAAATATCAATCGTCAACATCTATTAATTTATTTAAAATGGTAGAAATTGATAAACTTATTATTAGTGTCTTGTGTAATTTAAAGTAGGCACAATTCCATTCTAAATAAGATATAAAATACCATCCTCAATTAGTTAAAATTCATTATGAAGTATAAATATAGTAATACAAAATATCAACAAACATATGCCATCCTCTTATGTATGCATTTCATGTTTAATTCTCTATGGGATGCTTCTAGGTACAACTGATTATATGTTGAACTACATATGTATTAATCTGATATTATGGTACCATCACAAGGTTTTGTGTTATACTATTATGTCCAATACTCCAATAAAGAATCCTTCAATTCTTTTGTTAGAAAATATTAGTTATAATGTATATGTTAATATTATTCTTATCTTATTGAAAATGGGCATGTGCCCATTCTACATAAGATTGGAATAATATAAAATGCATATTATAAAAATAGTAAGATACTAGATTGGAATAAAATCAAATAACTAAGATACTATAATTATAACACGTCCCATAATCCATAAAATTGGAGAAGAGTCAAGAATTGCACACCAAAATCAATTGAAGAAAAATGTAAAATTTCTTGTTATTTTCAAAATCCAAAATTTTCCTCCTTTTAGTACTGAGAGATTATAAGTAGATTTAAGCTTGGGATGGGAAAGGCCTCATATATTCAAAATTCAACTAAATTTATGAGTCAAAAATAGAACAATGTGTTGAACATCATGCAAGTCATGGATGTACCATATTGATCTCCTAAAATAAAATTCTTCATCTAAAAATACAAAATATACATGTAATACCCCCTTAGGTTAACAATGGGATCTAACTCAGTTAGAACATGCAAACATAAATTTATAATAAGTTTATGTTGATGTAGTACTACTAGAAAAACTTCTATTTATAACACAATTGATGTGGCTGAAATTAACGTTGCATTAGAAGTTAGAGGTGGAATAGACAATATCATTAGAAGTGAAATCTATGTTCAAATTAAAAGTGGGACATAGGTTGGACCAGTTTGTCTATGCACCAATATGTAGCTTATAATCTAAGAGATTAGTGTAGGAGATGAAGACACTTATACCATAGTGGTTACATGATTTTCTACCTCCCTATCAAGATTCAGAGTTTCCTCCCTCTATAAATAGAGAGTAGGGCTTCCTTAAACATTAGATTCTATAGTATTAAAATAAAAAAAAATTATTGAATAATTAAGGAATATTTTCCATCAATTTCTTATGAATGTTGTATCCATATTTAACCTCAACATATAGTGACTCAGTTCCAATGGTCTTATCCCTTAAAAAATGACCAATTCATTATTTCATTTGTGGTCCTATAGACTATGTATTAAATCTATACTCTAAAACTATCTAACACTACCTATAATAGATTCTAAAAAATAGGTTTTGGCACCAACTACCCATGTGGATTTATTGATTGAATTACCCTCAATTTGGTCAAAATGGACATCATGCCACCTTCTTAGTTTGAAAACTATTGCATCAAGGTTTGTATCTCATGATTCCATTCCAATAGGTTGTCTCTTCCTATAGTAATGTAATTTCATGCCCACACTAGTTCAGTGATATTCATTATATTAAAGTGGCCATAAGCCATGTTTTTAGTTGCCTAGGTGATAAAACTCAACTTGTCATCAATGTCTTTAATTTTTTAAATAGTTGGAGAACATCTCCCCACTTTGACTAAGAAATGGATTTTTTAGCTCTTATTACACCGAATAAATTAGATAACTTCTTGGCCACCCCATGCTAATGATCCACAATCTCCATAGGAGCCCTAATTATGAGTATTTCTCACTACCTTTTGATATCCTAGTCAAAACTCTAGAACATTTCCTTAATAATACCTCTTGTGGAAACCACAAAACTATAGGGATATTCTTTGATCTTATCAAGGTCTAAATGATTTATCTTCCTTTTTTAGGTTAAATATAAGATGTATTTTCTATGTTCTAGTTGTGCTTGTTAACCCTTAGCAAGAATGATCTTCCTTTTGACCTTTATCAAAGTACTTATTTTCCTATCTAATTAGAACTTGATTAAAGGTTGATCATGGATGAATAGATATTACCTACTCATATCTTCCTCATACTATATTTTTTTGATCCATGATGGGACATTTTAGGTAATTTGTTGTTATGTTTTTGTAGGAGACTAAGTGGGTTGGGATGATTATCCTGACTTAGCTCCTTTAGTAGCTAGACGGGGTGGCAAAGGAGGTAGCATAGCTCTGATAGATGTTATCCATGTTACAATAAAAGAAAAAAGTGACCTTATTCCAACCAATAACTTACTTCTAAACCAAAGTATTGATGGTGAATGAATCTTTTCTATCTTCCTTGGTGAAACTAACCACCTTAGAGTATTATTGGGGAGATATACCAATCAAAATCTTTATATAGGATGTCATGGGGGAGTGGAAACTATGAAAAAAATTTAAGTGGACACTATGGAAAAAATATAAGTGGACACTATGTTTTCAAAATGTACTCTAGTGCTAGGCACATTGGTTTAGGGACTGCTTCCACGAAAGAGTCAATAGGTCACTGGGTTACTAAATAAATTTTGCAAATAGTTGGTAATAGAGGTATAGGTGATCTAGACACTCATAATTATGGTAGTCATTGCACCTATAGTAGTAGGCTTAGATATAGTTTATAAATGGTTAATATTGGTGATGTAATAACAACTTTAGGTTAGTTTATTGAGCTCAATGAATTCAAAAAATCAAAAAAATTGGTTATACTAATAACCATTGTATAAATTAACACTATAGTTAAATAATGTGAATTACTATAATATAAAATAGTGATATAGACAAGGTAAGTGGCTATAGTTTATTGAGGTGGGGAGCCTAGGGGTGTACATGTTCATGACCCCTAAATTGTAGCATGTAATTTTGATTATACCTCTACAATTGTATCTCCATTTTTGTTAAGCAATGACTTGGTATTAATTAAACTAGCATATCCACTATTAAATTTTATAGGTTGAGCCATGAATTCAATTTCCCCTAATTGATTTCTCTTTTTGGAGATCCATTCATCTTATGGGTTTGATTTAGTTATTCCACTTATGGAACAAGAGTCCTTAGTTTTCATCCTAAAGATACATTCTTCTTCATTATCCATATTTATTTATTCTTCCTCACTATCATAGAAATCAATAGGGTCTATTTTCCTTAACACTTCATTTTTGTCTCCCATAGCTCTAGAGGATTATACACTTTCCTCATTTAATTCCACTTTTTGGGGATAAATAGGTGCGGTCTTGGTATTATTGTATAGGTCAAAATTATTTTTTAGTGGTATATTCTAGCACATCTAAATGTGAAATGGAAGATGGAGTTGCATAAGTGGCAGCAAGTGATGTTGGAATGATAATGCTAGGCATTGATGATGGAATGATAGGTGGTAATAGAGTGACCAAATTAGAAATTGGGGGAATGATGGGTGGTTAATCAAGCTACCTAGAAGGTGGTATTACCTTTGAGGGTATCAAAGGAGATGAAATTATAGTAACCAAAGATAAAAAATAAGAAGAGTTACATGTTATGTAATAGTTAGTGGAGGTAGGTGAAATATAGAGAATACAATGGTTACTCCACTAGGGATTACATGCCTTTCTTCCTCAACTCTATGTTGGGGAGAAAATGTATCAACTATATATGACTAAGAGGTATAAGGAATCCTAGTTATTTATTCACTATGAGTTTCCTAAGATGGGCCAACTTCTTGTTTTATTTCCCCTTATACCTAAGGAGAAGGTCCATGGATGGGTTTGGAAATACATTGTTGTATTTCCATTCTCTTTCCATCCTCTTTGGTAATTGTGAGATCATACTAGATATTTTATACCATCATCATAGACATATTAGATTTGTGCACCCTGATTTCCACCTTAGAGTCATCTTTAACATTGATGAATATGATATCATGTTCATACAATTGATGTCCATAGTTAATTATCACATTTTTCATATTTATGGATGTTTCCTCTGACATTCCCTCTTCGATCACAATTTTTAAAAGGTTCTTATTTGAACTCATAACGAGTCTCAATTTTCTTGACAATTGATAGGTGATCCTATCATTCATAATGCTCAAGGGGTAGAATGGAGCACTCCTTATTTTACCTTATTTAGATTGATGTTGACATTATCAGATAATTGGGTAGAAATTTCTTAGTTAGACATTTTTATCTATAAAAATCCTTTGGAGGAGTAAGGAGTATGCTTTTTTTGCCCTCAATCATGATTATAGTATGCTTAGGATATAGCCAATAGTCACCTATATTTCTTATAGTCTTATTTATATGATCCGAGATCTTAGACATATTCTTCCCACATATGTTCTGATATATTATGGGATATAAGGTCTTGGTTACCATATTTATATTCTTCATGAATATGAATAATATTTAATTTAATACACACCCTATTTTTAGGGTGCTTAGTGGATGGTTGGCAGGGTTGATCATGAGATGCATGTATAGTTGTAATTATTGCATCCACCACATAGGACATCATATAAAAATTTATGTTTAGATAACTCATAGGATTGGTGATATTAAAAATTATATTGGAGATAATAATTTATCCTAGGGATATAATTTTCCTAGAAGTATGAATTATATATAGTAAGGGGACCCATAACTCATTGATGTGAGCAATGGTTGGGAGACCAAATATACAATTTAGTAGGATCATGGTGATTATATCCCCTAGTCTTAAGGTGACGATGGGAATATTAGATATAAGGGATTGTACTCTGAATCTACTTAGGTTTCTATCCAATTATTATTACTTATTAATGATGTTATTACTTTGAATCCATGCATTTACCATTTATTGCCTGTATGTGATGTTAAGTGGGGAACCCTATAATATTTTTCAAAGGTATTCCCATTGATGTAAAATACTAGATTTTTGATTAATATAAAATGTAATATCTTTATAGTAACCTTATATTGAAAGAGTAAATCATATAATAAGTTGATTCAAAGCATTAAATCTAGTTTTGACACTACATTGTGGAGACCAACCACCTTAATTTCTAGTAATTTACCAATGTATATCTACATGAAGATGAAAATTTGATCATTTAGTTTATAAGACTTGACTAATTTGGCCTTGTCCTAGATATATGAAAAGTGTTTGAATTCTTGATGTAAAGTTGTTGAATCAAATTTTGTATATGTGAATTCTTATGAACCTATAATGGAGTATACAAAGGGAATTAGGATGTGAGCTAAAGATTCCATCGATGCTATTTTTAATCTCTTACATCTATGAAATTTTTTTTAAATTCTTGGTCTTAATGGAGTTTTATATTTTTAGTATGCACTTGAGTTCTATGTTTAAAATACTCTAGATAGCTTGGTGGCAATGTAACTAAACTGAAAGTGGACATTCAAAACATAATACTTTGGTTACACTAGATATGAAAATTAAATGCATTAATTTTGTAGTTCGTGTGAATAAAAATCAACAAGTTTCCTTTCACTATATTTTATTTGATTTTCATAAAACCTACTTCAATAACATTCTGATCATGTTACACATTTTTGGATGATTAGTCATTATAACATCGTAGATGTATATTTCTAATTTTTTGAACTTGATCTTTGTGTCTTTATTACTTTGTTGTGTTTGTACCAAAAAACCATGCCTATCTATTGATGTTCTACAAGTAGTAGTGGTCTAGTCTATTTCTACTTTGCTACTTCAGGCCATGGGATAGTGAGATGAATAAATGTGGATGGATTATATTACTCTATTTACATAGGATATTTCATAAAATTACCTTGACTAATGTTTTATCCATGTAATTGGGCTAGTGGGATGATGACAAGTGGTAATATATCATGACCTATCTAAGGAGTTGAGATTCATAAATTATGCATGGTGTTTCCAGGCAATTGGGTTAACAAGATGATAAGTGATAAAATCTCGCTATTCCACCTTCCTAGGGTCCTTCATACATATGTCTATAATGGTGTCACATCTGGGTTAATGGGATAATGACATGTTCATTTTATCTTGAAGCTTAGGTGACTGTAATGTTTCCATGTGTCAAAGATGGGATCCAAGATTTTGTTTGGGAAATGTGTAAGTATGAATAATTATATTTATGACACAAAATCACATCCATCATATAATCAAATAACACTTCAATCTTTTTAGTTTAATATAATCATAAGTAAGAACATATATGAAATAACTTAAAGTAAACCAAAGGAGAACAGTAAATCATGTAATGTAACTTAAGCATAACCTTGATCCTTTTAATCATTAGAACACCTTGTGATAATGAAAAAACCTATAGATTATGTTTAAGAAAATAAATTGAATCTAAAATAAAAAATGAATTTATCAAGTGTTATAAACACTTGTTTGCATTCAAGCTTCATTAGACTTGAAAAATGGGGTGTGTGTGATATAACACAACAAATGGTCACACAAGGGAAAATACTCACAAGTATTTTAAGAACCCAAAATTTTAGAAATGCATTATAAGAAAACTTTAGCTCTTCCCAAAATTTTGTTACATAATATTGGCTAGAGTTTTTGAAGTTCATACTTTTTTTTATCTTATTCAGAATGGACATGTGCCCATTCCATACAAGATTTCAATAATATCAACTACATACGGGTAGTACTCCACTTAGGAATCCACCTAATCTTGTGTTACAAAATATTGATTACAATTTTGGATGTTTATATTATTCTTATCTTGTTCATAAAGGGAATGTGCCCATTTTACATAAGATTAGAATACTGTCAAATGCATATTGGTAGTGCATTGAAAATTCCTTGAATCTTGTCTTATAGAATATTGGTTAGAATTTTGTAGGTTCATATTATGTTTATCTTTTTTAGATTGGGTATGTGTTGATTCTACACAAGATTGAAATAATATCAACTATCAACATTTTGTATCTTGTGTAGAATGGGATCAATTGATAAAATTATTATTAATGTCATGTAATTTAAAGTAGGAACAAGCCCATTTTAAAGAAGATATATAATATTTGTTTAATTACAATTCATTTTTAAGTCCAAATACAATATTACAAACTTTGTATCAATAGACATGTTTCATTCTTGTGCATATACATTTAAGGTCTAATTCTCTATGGGATATCACTAGGTATAATCAACTATATGGAAAACAACATATGTAGTTGTTTAATGTCACAATACCATCGTAAGGTTTTGTTGTATTATACTATAATTATGTCTAGTACTCTATTAAGGAACCCCCCAAGCTTGTATTACATAATATTGGTTAGAAAATAGATGTTTCATATTATTTTTATCTTGTTTAGAATGGACATGTGCCCATTCCACATAATCTTAGAATACTACCAACTTCATATTACACAATACTTTCTAAATAATATTGTTTAGAAAGTGGTATTCATATTATTTGAGGATATAATGCTTATCCAAATTATTATTATGTAGAATGGGATAAATTGATTAAAATATTATTAATTTCATGGAAACTTAGGCACAAGCCCATTCTGAATGAGATATAAAATATCATCTTTGTTTAATTATAATTCATTGTTAAGACAAACAACAATAATACAAATTTAATATCAAACAATTACTCATGTAGATATGAATTCACATATTACACAAAGATTCAAGATTTATTAAGTATTATTTATTAATATCTCGAGATAGTTACATATGATATATTAGTAGACATTATACTTTTATGATATTCCATCTATTTACTAAGTCTAAATAGTCAAATGGTATATTTTGATCATATGATATATCAGTACACATGATAATTTTGATATTAGTTCAAATTATGGCCTAGATTTTATAATCCCCTAGATGGTATCATGTTGTGATTGGAAGCTTTGATGATGATATGGTCATGTGCATACCACACTCTAGTCTTTAATTGAGTGTGAAATTGGGCCCTGATTGGATAGTTTAAAACATCATGTCATAATCACCAAATCTATAAGACCACATGTAATTGGGATATTTGAGTTTAATTCTAGATTATGAAATAAATGGGAGGATCGAATGACTAACTCAAATTTGAATTCATGTCAAGTCATCCACCAAATTCCATTAAATTAATAAATATATGTGTATCCCTTTAATAAGTGCCTCAGGATAAGCTCATTAATTATTATCATTCCCATTTTCCCAAAACTCACTCTTTGATTTCTACTATGACTATTTCCCTTTGTGTCTTCACCCCTTGATCAATACTATATCACCAAGATACTTGTTATTTGTAAAGGATGCCTCATCTTCAAACCCCAAACATGAGCCAAAATAGTAAGATATTTTATTCACAAATGGCTTGATAGGATTCAAGTACTATAATGGAATATTCAATGTTATTTATCTAGTGCCCAATGAATCTAATAGTGACGATGAGGATGAGGCTAAATTTTAAGATGCCCTTTCGGTCTATATCAAGAGTAGTTTATACTAATCCATATTTAATCTTAAGGTTTTCACCTATGCCAACTTATTTGAAAGTCTGTTATGAAAATTTAATAAGGTGCCACAAAACATACAAGAAATACTTTGTTATGTGAATAACCATCATTAAATCATCAACATCTTGATAATATCATTCAAGGATTACTACAATATCCCTAAGTACACCTTGTATTATGATTTTACCATGGTGACCACCTAGATGAGTACCCACCTAATCCATGGCGTCTTAAAGGACTAGGTAGATAACCTTGATGCAAGCTACATTAATAAAACAAATGTAAATAGATATACCATCTATACTTTCAAAGAAGGAATCCTCATTAGGATGATCTTTCTTAATCGACTATTTATGGATAATGATTATATACATGTCAATGTCCTATGGTTTCCCATGATCCACATGATTCTCCATGATGAGCAGATCCCTAACCTAGGGTGATAATCAACTTAAACATGATCAAGGTGACAAGTGATGCCTAGGGAGGTAATGATTTATATATGATGATCTATCTAGTGGTTATGGTCTACAAGACACTCACCTTCATCTTTTTTGCCTTTCCTTCATGATTCCTAGAGGATTAATGGTACATGTAGTCTTATATAAGCTATATGGACACCACTATCAAATAAATATTAGGTAATTTTTTATTCATTATACCTAGTGGTTTGCAATGCCATCAACAAGGCACCCATGCCTCAACTATAAAAATAAATTAGAGACTCCCTTGACACCATTGGTGACTATTGGTATTGTAAGGAGTATACCATTACTTGAGTGGCATGCATTCTCAAGGAGCCCCTCCATTTTCCCTATCAAGTCTTGGAATGCCTAACAAAGTTGAAAATTACATATCAATTGGTGGAGGGAATATTTGGTAACTACATCAGTTATAAATAAAAGTCTTGCCTACCTATCCTAATTACTATAAAAAACTATCTATACCATACCTTCCACCCTCTATGGAAGATGGTAGTTTGGAGAGAATCTCTCACCCTAGGTAAATTTTAGGACCAAGATTTAGATTCATGTGGAATCATCAAATCCCATTTAGAGAAATAGTTAACTTGATTTAACCTTAAATATAGACATAATCTTGAGGAGGATGATGATATCTACTTGAATTTAGATGACAACCAAGATTTTATTGCTTAGATTGAGGCTTGTAGATATAAAAAAGGGAATAAGGTTCATCCTGAGAAATTTATTACCCCTTATATTATAAATGAACATGTATAAGATGTTTAGGTGACACCCCTATAGATATCCAAATGGATTTTACAAGGAGTCCTGATAGATTATCTTCCAAAATATCCTCATGCACCTTAGCCTATGGCTCCTCCACTCACTCTTCTAGTTCAAGTAGCTTGTCCCCAAAAAATTTAAACCCATGTGGCCCATGTTAATGTGGCTAAAACTCAAACTAATTAACCTTAGGCTATGTATAACTTAAGTTTTTATACTAGTAGTAACCCAAAAATTAATCCATGTTGATACTAACAACTAACACTCACACAAGTCCCTTCCCCCACTCCCTCCATTATCCAAAAACCTCTCATGATAGTACTTACTTTCATGACATCCCTTTCATCTGCTTAGTTGAAACCTCTATTATTCTCCATTTCACCTCTCCACAATTCACCTAATTACCTCTAGCTTTGGTCTTAACTAACACCCTCACCTCCTCTTTCCCATCTACCTTATCCATTTCAATTGGGACCCCCTCAGTTCCCACATTGGTCATTTTATGTACCCAAGTTCCTATGGTCTCATTAAATTTAGATACTATGGTTTCATCTCCTATGATAATTTCACCCATGTATACAACTCAAATGATAAATAATATTCTAGTGATGTCTTTCATGGTCCAACAGTTGCCCCAATTAACCCCCATAGCTTCCACCATCGCTGATCCATCAACTTTATAAATCCAAGATGACCTAAGAAAGATAACAAGGAATAAGTATAATGTAGTAAATTCATTTTCACCACACCTATTGGGTCCTTGTATCATCTCCCAGTCTCTATTTTCCGTCATTTTAGGTTGTAAGGGATTTGGATTTAACCAACCAATTTCTTGTTTTATACTAAATACCCACCATCTTAGAGTCATAGATATTTATATTAAAATGAATTAGAACTAAAGGTAGGAATATATGTTTATTTAGGTGTCCCCATTTATTTTACCTCCCTACACCCCCATGATACCATTCCTTCTATTAATTTCCCCATTCATCCCTTTCATTTCCTCCTTACCCTCTCCTCCTTGTCCTCCACATGTCATTACCATCTGTGTCACCTCACTAACACCTCCTATAACCATAGGTATTGATAAATTATCTTAGGCACTTGAGATGAAAATGTAGGTAGACCATGGTATGCAATGGAAGTTTGATCACACCACAAGAAATATGCATAGGATCCTGTTGAGGTCCACATACCTCCATTTTTGAAAATGAGGACTCTTGTTCAAGTTTTACAAATTTATGATTTAAATTAAACATACCACCTAAATAGAGTGTATTTTTTTAATATCATCATTCTCATCATGTTTACATTTGGCATGTCAACATTTAATTTTCATTTGACTTTATCTAATATTGTTAATATTTGATCTTTGTTTCCATGTTATAGGTTTAATGGAGTGTTGTTGAAATGAACATTGTTGAGGGTTTTAAACTTTAAATGATAACATAACCCTTTTTGACTAAACCTTTGGTCTTTGGTTAATTAATTGAATCTATGTTTAAATAATGAAAAACCTTAGTCTAAATGTTTTAGTCTAAGTCCCTTTTGAAATAGATTCAAATTTACATAGGAACAAATTTTCATGAGAGAATTTTATTATATTTTAAGCTTAGTTTAAATTTTATCCTAACGTTCTAATAATGTTTATTAGCATGAATAAAACCTAATTCTACAAATTTATGCTAAGTAATTTATATCGTGAAACCTCACCTAGTCTATTTTATTGTTCATAGGGACCAATTAAACATGTGAGAAAAATTTATATTTTATACCAAGTTTAAAATTTAACATAAGTCCTAATTATATTTATTAATAAAACCAAAACCTTATTCTAAAATTTATCCCAAGTTTTCTTTATGTTTCCCAACCCTAACTTAGTTTATTTTCATTGCCTATAGGAATTAATCAATGTGAGGATGCCAAGTGGTGATATGTTAGACCTCAGAATGGAGATTGATAATACATGGGTGTACACTCAAGTCAAATTATCAAATCACTTGGGATAGATTATGGTAGTGAAAAGTGTCATAGTCATGGTGAACTAGTATAAATATATAATGGAATAAGTCAAAGTCAATAGGTCATGGTTTTGTAGAGGAATTTAAAAGTAGAAAGTGTCATGATCTCAGTGACTTAGCCTAAAATCAAAGGTCAACATTTAGCCATACATACGAAGAATAAAATCAAGTGGATGGAGATCCACAGAGTGTATTTATTCATGAAAAGGAGATAAAATAGTATGAGATAAAGATAGACTTTTCAAGGAACCCAAAATAAACATGGAAGTGATATGTGCCACAACCACCTTGAATTAAATAAAGATTGACTAATGGCTTTCAATCCCCTAGATCAAGATCTACAGCAAGTGATAGGCAAATAATTCAAAGAACCTAGATATAATGAGAGGCCTCTATAAGGAAAAATGATGTTAGGAAATGGAGTGTGTTTGTAAGGTGTATAGAGATCCCAAAGAGCTACCATGTGGCACACTCTTAGGAACTCAAATGGGAGATCAACAACCTATGATAGAGTCAAGGCTAGGATGACTTTTAAGAGATAAATGGTGAAAATTGATCAAGACTCAAGATGGAATGTGAAGGTGACACATGTATAAATGTGACAAATTTATAAATGTTAAAAATGGCTATTTTTTAAATAAAATAATAGTGTGACATAACAACACCACATAGGCAGAACATGTCAAATTAGGTGATCTTGTGTAACACATCACATGAAAGATGTAAATGTCCAAATCAAATTCAATATAAGACACACATTTTTATTTATCAAACTAGTTTCCACCTTTAAATCCTTGCATAAGCCTTCAAAATCCTTAAGGTGTATATATTTCCTTATTTATTTCTAGAATCACTATGATTGAGTCAAATAAGCTAGATTATTATCTACAATTACATAATTTAATCAATGATGACCCAAAAACATGTTTGAAAGGAATTTATGGAGCTATATTTGATAAGATATGTTTAGGGACATGTGTTCAAGGATAATGACTTAATTTTCATTGATTTAAACACATGAGATAACAATTAATCTAGATTGTTCTAGACCATAAAAAACCAACAAGCCATTATTAGGGAAGAAGAGAGGAATCTCTATTCCAAGAGACTATATGATGACATCATATCAATCAAGATGATTTGCCTACATTACGTAGCAATGAAACCATAGGTATTCCATTACATAAATAGTATTATTTATATTTTTAAGGAAGCTAAGGTAGATAAGGGAATGTTAATTAATGAACACAATCATATGAATATTGCCTACATTTTTTCTATTGCATTTTATCCCTATTATAATTTTTTTAAACCCAAAATTGATCTAATTTATATCAATTATTAGGATAAAGAACATAATTTGATGGACACCCTTGCCATGTGGTTATATTTTGGGGCCTAAGTCTTTTTAGACCTCAATAAGAACATTCATATCATCTAGTTTAGACTGAGGTTAGGATGATAATGACAATGTTGAACAAGTTGTGTGGAAATACAACCACTATATATTTAGTCCTATTAGGGGTACCCATGGTCTAATTTATTGTGGAAAAGGTAATTATCCAAAATTTGGGTGATATAATTAGTATCTCATTGAGTAGAAAAATATACATAAATAGGCATTAAAAAAAAGCTCAGTTTTACATGATGTCTTACCTCTTAAATGTCTTATGTACAAAAATAAAGTTTCCAAATAGAAGGGAATGATCTCCAAGTGGAACCCAGACTATTTCATAGTACTACTCAAAGTTTCATTTATTTAAATATAGGGATCACATTTAATTTATCTATGATTTGTCTATCCATCCCTAACTAAAGCTATAACTAGTATACTTATGTCAAGAATTAGTCCTTTGATAAAAAACATTTATTAAAACCATAGGGGATACATGTTTATACCTTGAATGAAACATCATAAGGATTAAGGGAACTAAAAAACCTCCTCTCAAGTTTCCAGTCCACATTCCTAATAAGTTAGTTGAACAATAGGCAGCATACTAGTTATTACATGATATAGATGGTGTGTGCAAAACTAAGAGGAAGGGTTTCCTACATGGTTTTCCTAAGTAAGTTTGTTAGACCATGTTAAAATATTGGGATCATATTAAGGATAAATAAAGTCATAGGTTGTCTTGTAACCTAAAAATGGATGATTTTAGACAATGAGAACCATATGGGAAGGAAAATAAACATTTAAAACTCAAGGGTATTTTGAATGTGTCATATGAACATGAACCCAATTAATTTGATTTCATATACATTAAATAATCCTACTACTTGGAAGTAACTATAAGGTTAAAGGAACACAACATAAGACCTAACTATAGATTATAGAGTGATTAAAAGATATATTATAGGTGGTTATTGGGCCCTAGTTAGTACCACTTGATTGATCTTGATCCTCCTAGGCTTCCCTTAATAGAGACAAACTAAGAAAGGGCCAAATGACATTTCTTAAAGTTCATCAATTCCTAAATCCTCTAAGGTAACATAACATAAGTTACCATAGAAAGAGGTATATACCATAGCCATACATCCTTAAGAGTCTATTGAGGATGTATTGAAAATACTATCTATGACATATAGATTTAGATGAATAAGTGAGGATAAATGTTGATAAAACTAAGGATGACAAAGGGAAATCTTTGGACTTAGTAGTTTTTGATCCCCCCAAGAGAAAATTAGAAATTGTTCTTTTTCCAAAAGTTAAGAAGCCCAATGTGACCATCACTCCTCCCTTGAAATAAGTCAGTTTATTTAGTAATAACATTTTATATGGGACACCTATCCCTTAGTGGTTAATTTATGAACTAAGAGTGCAAAATATACCCACTTATCACCCATGGGCCTTGTTCAAAGCTACTAATATCCCTATGTAGCAATAAATAAAACCATGTATTGTTACTTTGAAAGAGGAGGAGGTAAAGAGGTTGACTACCCTAATCCATTTAATAGACCAATCAAAAATGGAGGAATGAATCCCACATGTGACCCAATCCTTGGATTGAAATTTTATCCAACAACTATTGGCTTGTAAAGAGTGATAGAGAAAATATTAATGGTAGGAGGAGAGGAAATTATGTATCAAAAGGTGGATCCATTGACAATTTTGACTCAGAAGCAAGGACAAAATCCTAGTGAATATCCTATTTTTGAGGAAGATGTTCTTAAATTAACCAAAGCATAGATAGAATAAGTGTAAGTTGTTATAAAAGGGTCAAAACAAAAAAAAAATAGCATACAGGAGCAATCCATGTTGTGTGTTCTAGGAGATGTGATAAATAAGTATTAAAATACATGTATGATTTATTTTAATCCTTAAAGGTAGTATAGTCTAAAAAGGATTTGGTTTGCAAATAAGGTACTTTGTATTCAACCCAAGTTATCCAATGGCAAGTTTCTAGCAACAAAGTAAAGGAGTTGATTAATGTTCAGATAGAGGACCAAATCCTTGGGTTTAAGACAATCATCCTAGTCCACTTGCATATGGATATGGCTATATTGATAGAGAAGATCATAGATTTAAATAAATGATCCAAGGAAATGGTGGACCTTTATAATGAACTCAATTAATTATAAGACAAGATGGTGCACATATTGGGAAGACTTATCAAGGATCATACTTCACTCAATCCCCTTGGCTTGATCACTGATGAGTAATTCAAACATAGAACTACTCAATTTATATAGGAGGTAAGGAATCAAAATTGAGTCAAGACTAGGGAAAATAACAAAAGCATCATGGACATGATTTTATCAGGTGAATAAAATACTAATGATGCTAGGAGCATTAAGGAAGCATTGAATATGGAAGACAAGGACCTTAAAGGCCTAGAAAATCAAGAAATGGCAAGTCTGATGGAACCCATTGTCAACATCAAGCTAATTGGTGAGCAAAAATATAGAATGAAGAGCCTAGATTAGAGTCAAAATACTATAACAACATGGGTGTCCTAAAGTCAAATTTGTTGACTTTAAAATATTCTTTTTTAACTACACATGTATATCATTTTGATAAGAGAATATTCCTTTTGTAAAAAAATGTGCAACTTTGTAAAATCACATTCCTTATAGGTCAATCCATTTAGAAAGTATCTATTTATATAATGTTATATAAGGAAAACTATCCTAGAGACTTGTACAATTGTCATCTTACATGATTGATCAACATGCCTCATTAATCTTATATAAAATAGGTATTTTCATTTGTAAAAAAGGAAGAGCGAGTTTTTAAGAAAAAACCTTGTGTAAAATTTGAACAATTAATACAATCAAGCAATTTTGCAAAGATTGTTTAGTATTTATTTGGGTGTTTGCTATCACAGTTGCTCTCTCAATTACCTATTTGGATGTTTAGGCTTGAGTTAATTTTATTGATTCTAGATGTGTACATTTGAATGTAGATTTGTTAGTTTTTGCTAATGTTAGATTGATTGAAAGATCTTAGATTTATTTCATTTCCTTTGATTTACTTGTAGATATGTTAATGCAATTTACGTGTAAGGTAAATCTTTAAATTGAATTTGGTTCTTATTTTCATTATTTCTATTATCCTTAGATGTTTTCTTGATATATGAAAGGAGTTGAGCTTTAGCTATTTCATGTCATATATTGGTTTTAAGTGCATGTTTGGATGAAATTTAAGCTCTATCACAATGTCTATATTAAGGATCAGTAACACTTTTCTTCTCTTCTCTACCCTTCTTTTTTCCCATATTTTTTTATCAATTCACTTTAGTTTAGATTATGTTTCAAATATTCATGCTAGCTTAGACTTTAGACTTAGATTATGACCATAATTCACTCTACTTATCTTATATCATCTTCATATTTCACAAACAAGCTATTTTTCCATGGTTTCTTCCAACAACCAAACAGTTACATTATAAATTGTATGAAACAATTAATTTGCTTTATCATTATTCCACCAAAGATATCAAGAATATCATAACCAGATACTCATGTAATGGGTTCTTTGAATATAGATATAATAAAAGTGTTTCTTAAACACTCTAAACCCATATAATACACTTTTAGGCATTAACAGGTGAGGTTTCACTAGTGCTATAAGGAGGGCCTTAGCTAAAGCTTTGTGAATTTGTAGTCACTTTGCTAATTTTAGTGAATTTTGTTTAAATATTACTGGATTTTTTACATATTTGTGTCTTTATTAGCTAAATTATGTAAATATCATTGATATTCATGGTTTTAAAGTAGTCTTTAGGCCTATTTAGCTAAAGTTTTCTATTCTCTAAAGATTCATTATAAACTATTGCAAAGGTAGTTTAAGCTTTGTAAATCTATTGGGTTCAAGGTTAGTGATAGCAATTTTTTTCAAAGATTGGTTGATTATTTTAAAATTTAGATTTATTCAAACTTATAAGTGTAAATATAATTCATATTCATTAGTTTAGATATATCTTTAAAATAATACAATTAAATGTAGTGCAAATTTGATCATTTTTCTTTGTAAAAATAAGGTTTATACATCATATTTTGAATATGATTAAAGATTACAAGAGGAAACTACCAAGAATTAGGAATATGTCATGTTTAGAAACAATATTACCTCTCCTTTCACTAGAAGTTCATAGAAAATCAAGAGAAGATAAAGGTAAGTGAAGGGTTTCTAAATCTCAGCCCACTTCACTTGTTCATGGTACTTCTTTGTCTAATCCTTATCAAGGCATGTCTTGGTTAGGTGGATCTTTAATCAATTTGATTTTTTAGTTACATGAGTTACTTATAAATCATGAGAAATACTTGACTTCTTTAAATCCTAGTGGTGTTTTCACTATTGAAGAACATATCAAAAGTTTCAAAACTACTTTTAGTCTTTTAAATGTGGTTCATGAAGATGTGGCATGTATATTTTTTCCATTTACTTTCGAAGATGATTCATATGATTGGTTTCTCAAAATTATTAAGCATTATATCACTAGTTGGAATGATTTTAATAGTATTTTCATTTACCAACAATTCACTACTATGAAAAGAGATTCAAGTGAAACCATTAAGGCTTTTAATGCTAGATTACAAAATATCTTTATTATAACCTTAGATTCTTATATACCTTATGAGGATTTAGATTTAGATATTTATAAGGATGCTTTAAATCCCATGACTTATGTTTTCTTGAAAAGGTCTATTGGATTTATAAATACATTAGCCTTGGCCTATGTTGAAGCTATGACAATTAATGATCAAATTCAACCCCAAATTCAACTAGCATACACTATCCCAAATTTAAATAATAATTTCCCTATGTTGAATGTCATTCCAAATTCCAATCAAAACATGACTACTTTAAATCAAAGACTAAGGTTGAATCAATTACCCTTGAGTCATGCCCATCCTGGCCAAAACCTAAGATTCCTAAATAACACTACAAATGGATTTCATACACAAGATCAACATTATTTAATGATAATAGCTAGTAGTTCTCATGTTCTCAATTCAGAGGCACCAAAAATTGAGAATGACTCCATATTCAAAATGGTTCAAAAATTGAGCACTAATTTTATCCAGCTAAAAAAACAAGTAGGCAACACTGGGGAAAGCTCTAATAGAAATTGTTCTTTTCAAAGGATTAATACACCTAAAAATAAGTTTCACAATAATATTAAATCATTTTAAACTAATAATTTACCTAAAATGAACAATTATGATGTAACTTTAGCTAATGATTACAGAATTCTTAACACTACAAAACATGATGAATTTGAATGCATGGGATTCTGTGTACTTTTGAAACATATTAAAATGAATTAGATACATTTGAATTTATAGATAACAAAGATTATGTTGTAGGGATATTTGATTCTTCAGAAACATTGAAATCCTATGAAATAACTCTTATGGTAGAGACCTCTTATTTCTTATTTCTAGAAGAGATTGAACTTGAAGATACTCTAGAAGAGATACATTATTTTCAATAGTATTTAGAGAAGACTCATCTATTAAACAATGTAAAATATCCAAAGTTAAAACAACATATAAAAAAAGCCTATCCTTTTTGGAGCACTTGAAGTAATTACAACTAAAATCAATGATTTTTTTGAAGATGTAGAAGGGGTTTTATTTGAAGAACAATAAAAAATCATCATTGAAACATTTACAAACAAATAAGATGAGTTACAATAAATTTATCAAGAATTTTTAGTATTTGATAAAGATCAAGTAGAAGTTTATCTTTCTCAAGAAGACAACCATGAGGACAATTGACATAGATTCATTACTGACATGGAGAATTCTTATAAAGAAGATCATCAATGGCATAAATTATACCATGAATTATAGAGTGAAATAGAAAATCTTGATAGGAAAGATGATGAAAATAGAATAATAGATTGATATTTCACTTGAGGATTTTACTAATGACTTAGAGTTCTAAGAAGGGAATACTATTTTGGAGATCCCAAAGAAAGATGGACTAGAACTTGATTGGAGATATGAGATTCCATCCTCTATAGATGATGAGGATGAATAAAGTGCAACATATCAATTATTTTCATATGGTCCCATTAAAAGGTTATAGATATATTGTTAACATGTTTTAAATGGTAAAATTACAAATGAATTTCATGTTCTTTTAGCTGATCATGATGAAGAGGCATTTTGGGATGATTTGGAATGTTTATTTGTAAATATGGATAATATATCCATACCCCAAATGAATCATGATCCAGTCATCAATCTAACTTTACCAGCTAAGTTTCTAGTACAATCTTTGAATGACAATGAGATAAGTCCTGATCACTCTATGATTAAGGTATACTTAGCATTCTTAATTCAAGAAAAAACAATTTGGGAAGATGATGATTGGATCCTTGATCCATATCTTTAATGCATGTACTTAAGAAGGGAGACAAGAAGCCAAGATGCATCATCTAGAAGGCATAAACATCCAAGTGCTTCTATGTAGAAGAAGATGCCATAAAAAATAAATAATCATGTTTTAAAATTACATGGTAGACTAAATAACTTTCCATTTGATCCTGAAGGGAAGGTTATTTCAATTTTGTTGTGTCATAGTATTAGGTAATATCTACTAAGTTTTTGTAGTAACTTGTAAGACTAGTTAGTGTTAGTAGAGGTAGGCTTAGATTAATTTCCTTTTTTGTTATTTGTTTGTAAATAGTGTTTGTAAATATCTGTTTGCTTGTTGTTTTCTTATTTTCTATTTTGTTCCCTACTTTCAATAAGTATTTTTAAGATAATTTTTGGCTCTAATCCATGTAGTTGCTCAAAGTAACTTCACAAATCAAGAATGCAAGTATGCACCTTAGGCATTTATTGATCATGGATTATATAAATTAGAGTTTGATGTTATGATTTTGAGAAATTGGTATTGATCGATATCTTGTTATATTATTCCATAAAATCTTAAACCTTAATCTGATCTAAGTTTTGTTCTAATAAGGATTGCATATGTTGAGAATTTTTTTAATTAATTAGAGCCAAGTCATGTTAACACTTAAAAAATAATATCTGAGATGAATTTTATAGCCAAGGATGATGGTTTGAAAATCAAACATTTGAAAAAATCCTAAAACCTAGATAATTTTGGTTCCCAACCTTTGATAAAAGATAAATATATATAAAAAAATAAGATTTTTATTAAAAATTCAAAATATTTCTAAGAAAAGGTGATTTTGGTAACCTCCATTAGGGCTATGGATTCCTGGCTGATAGTAGAACAAGGCATTGAGTGGAGCTAAAGGTATCTCTATTAGGGATATGGATGTATGGCTATCAATAGAGCAATGCCCAAGCCTTCCCTATTATAAAATATTTATTTTTAATGAATATCTAAATATGGTATAATTCAATGTTAACAACTAAGGTCATCAAATATAGATGTTTTTTTCTAATTCCATGGTAATTAGTTAAGGAATCAAAACACACACACACACCATGACTAATTTTTGAGGTTTGAGCCTAATTCTACATGTATAAAAATTATTTTAATCATGAATTGGTCTTAATGATGGTACTTGATGATGTGGAATGTTTAATCTAGTTTTTAGTTTAAACCAAGAGTATTTGAGTTATAACATATTGTTATATTCCCCTCAAAAGTCACCATTTATTGAGGTCAACATATCCCCAATTTTAAAAATGAATACACTTGTTTAAATTCTACAATTTTTTTTTGTTTTAAATTAAACATCCCACTTAACCAGAGTGCATTATTTGAATATCATGGTTCTCATCATGTTTACATTTAGCATGTCAACATTCAATTTTCATTTGACTTTATCTAATATTGATAATGTTTGATCTTTGTTTCCATGTTGTAGGTTTAATGGAGTGTCATTACAATGAATATTATTCAGGGTTTTATGTTTTAAATTTGAACTTAATCCTTTTTGACTAATCCTTTGGTGGTCAATATATTTGAATCTATTTTTAAATATTGTTTAAAAACCTTATTCTAAATGTTTTAACCTAAGTCCATTTTAAAATAGATTTAAGTTTATGTAGGATCAAATTTGTGTAGGAACATTTTATTATTTTTTAAGCTTAGTTTAAATTTTATCATAAAGTTATAATTGTGTTTATTAACATGACTAAAACCTTAGTCTAAAATTGTATGCTAAGTTCTTTATATCCCGAAACCTCACCTAGTCTATTTTATTGTTTGTAGGGACTAATTAAACATGTGAGAACATTTTTATATTTTAGACCTAATTTAAAATTTATTCTAAGTCCTAATTATATTTATTAATACAAACAAAAACTTATTCTAAAACTTTATCCTAAGTTTTCTTCATGTTTTTGATCCATAACTTAGTTTATTTTCATTGCTTTTAGGAATGAATTAACATGAGGATGCTAAGTGGTGAGATATTAGAGCTCAAAAGGGAGATTGATGATACATAGGCATCGACTCAAGTTAAATTATAAAAGATATTAGGATGGACTATAATAGTGACAAGTGTCATAATTGTGGTAAACTAGTATAAAGATCTCATGACACTAGTCAAAGTCAATAAGTCAGGGTTCTACAAAGGAATTTGAAAGTGATAAGTGTCATGATCTCAATGACTTAGCCCAAAATCAAAGGTTTAAATTTAGTTGGATATATGAATAAAAAAGTAAAGTAGGTTGAGATCAAAAAAGTAAATTTATATGTACAAAAGAGATACAATGGTACGAGATGAGGTAGACTTTTCAAAAAACCTAAGATAAACATAATAATGACATGTGTCACAATCATGATGAATTAAATAAAGATTGACCAATGGAATTCAATCACACAATAAATATTTATGATTAAAAATGGGTCAATAATTAAAATAACCTAGATCTAACAAGAGGTCACCACATTGAAAAAGGGTGTTGAGAAATGGAGTATGTTTACAAGGTGCACAGAGAGCCTACATACCTACCACATAACATGCTCTTGGGAACTCAAATAAGAGATAAATATCCCACAATAGAGTCAAGGATAGGATGACTTTCAAGATATAAATGGTGTGAATTGATCAAGACTCAATATGTCATGTAAAGGTGACACATGTCCAAAAGCAACAAATGATCATTTTAAAAATAAATCAATACTATGACATGGTGATAGCACATAGGTAAAACACATCAAATTGGGAGATCTTGTGGAACCCATCACATGAAAGGTGTAAATATGTAAATGAAATGCATTCTAAACCAAAAATTATCACTATTTGAACTAGATACCACCATTAAAGCCCTGCATAAACCTTCAAAATCCCTAAGGTGTATGGATTGCCCTAATTATCTCCAAAATCATTGTTAGTGAGTTGAAAGATTATTGTCTAAAATTGCATAATTCAATCAATGGTGACCCAAAATCACATTTCAAAGGATGATGTGGAGATATGCTTGATAACATATGCTGAGGGACATGTGTTTGAGGACACTAAGTTTGTTGTTACTTCTTTAAACATAGGAGATAAAAATTATTCTAGATTTTTCTAAACCATTGAGAACCAACCAATGATTACCGTGGAAGAAGAGAGGAATTTCTCTACCAAGAGACGACATGATAACATCATATAAATCTAGATGACTTTTCTACATGATGTAGTAATGAAACTAGAGGTACTCTATTATGTCAGTATTCTTTCTCCCATTTTTAAAGAAGCTAAGATAGATAAGGGCATGATAATTAATGAACATAATCATAATAATATTTCTTACATTTATTATATTACATTTGGGTCCTATTATAAGTTGACCAAACCCCAAATTAACCTACCTTCTATCAATTCTTGGGATAAAAAACATAATTTGATGGACACCCTTACCATTTGTTAGATTTTAAGAATCAATTTTTTTAGGCCTTAATAAGAACATTCCTATCAGCCAGTTTAGACTAGGGGTTAGGATGATAATGACAATGTTGAAAAAGTTGTGTGGAAATATGACCACTACATATGTAAACCTAGTATGGGTACCCATGGTATACTTTATTATGGAAAAGGTAATTATCCCCCCTTTGGGTGAAATAATCAGCATCTCATTGAGTAGACAAATCTATATAATTAGGCATAAGAAGAAACCTTAGTTCTACATGATGTCTTACCTCCTAAATGCCCTATGTGCAACAACAAAGATTGTCAATTAAATGGAATGGTTTCTAAGTGGAACCAAGACTATTTCACAATACTATTCAAAATTACACATCTTTTAATATAGGGATCGAATTCAATTTATCTATGATTATGTCTATCCATTCCTAACTAAATCTATAACTAGTACCGCTATGTCAAGAAGTAGTCTTTTGATCAATAAATATATTTAAACCATGGGTGATATATGGTTTTATCCTGATTGCACCATCAAAAATATTTAGGGAAGTCAATAGGCTCTTCTTAAGTTGCCAATTCATGTTCTTGATAAGTTAGCTGAACAAGAGGTAGAATACCAATTATTCCATGGTATAGATGGTGTGTGCCAAACTAAGAGGAAAGGTCTCCTACATGGTTTTCCTATTTAGATTGGTAAGACCATGTTTAGATAGTGGGATCATATTGAGGTTGCACCAAAGCATAGATTATCTGGTAACCTAAAAATGGATGATTTTAGACAATGCGACCCATATGGGAAGGAAAATAAACATTTGAAACTCAAGGGTATTTTGAGTGTGTCATATCAACCTGAACCAATATTTATTTGATTTCATATACATTAAATCATCCTTTGTTGAGTTGTGGAGCTACAAGCTTCACTAAATATGTAAATGTGGAGGTTGCTAGGTTACACAATAACTGACATCAGTCTGAACCTATCGACATCAGTCAGGGGCCAACCAGAAGCTACCAACATCAGTTAGGCATCGATCAATGTCGATCATCTCTAGATAGACAGAGAATAGCATCGATCATCTATGCATTCCAGAACTATTCTAATTTTAGGAGAATAGTTAGTTTGCATGTAAAGACTAAAATAAGTCTTGAGTCCAGTTTTCTAATTATTGTTTGTTTGGGGTTCTATTTAAGAGACCCATGGGGCTGTATTGTAAAAAGGATTAAGGATTAGATCCTCAAAGTGTAAGATCTAGAAGGTTTACAAGAGTGCAAGATCAGGAAGATCTACAGGTAAGCAAGATCAATTAGATCTACAGGGTGCAAGATCAATTAGATCTACAAGGTGCAAGATCAAGAAGATCTATGAGAAGGAAGAAACAATGGTTGAGTTGATTGTTACTTAGAATGTAGGCAAAACAACCATTGAGTTGATTGTCATAAGGAGGGAACAACTCAATTATTGAGTTGGTTGTAATTGATTGAGAGAGAGAGAGAACTCTTGTGGGAGAATTACTAGACATCTGAGAGGTGTGAGGAAGAAAGAGTTTTTGATTTCTAGTTAATTATTGCTTTTGGTTTAATTCCATGTTTAGTTGCTTATACAAAAGTAATCAATTGAGATCTAAGGTACTAATAAGTGGTATCAGAGCTACAAGATCCTAACAGGTGGTATCAGAATAAGTTAGTGTTTGTTGATTACAGGTTCACTCACAGGGGTTTCTATTTGAGTGGGATTAAAGTAATGGCAGAAGAAAGTAAACTAAGAATGGAGAAATTCAATGGAAATAATTATCAATTATGGAGGATGCAGATAGAAGATTATCTATATTAGAAAGATCTATACTTACCATTGGGTGGTGTTTCAAGGAAGCCCACAAATATGCAAGATGAAGAATGGAATGTTCTTGATAGAAAGGCTCTTGGATCTATAAGTTTGTGCCTGGCATCGTCTATGATTTTTAGCTTATCAAAGACAAAGACAATGGTAGAGTTAATGGATACTTTGGCAAATTTATATGAAAAACCCTTAGCTTTGAATAAGGTATTTCTTATGAAGCAATTATTTAGTTTGAAAATGCAAGAAGGTGGATCTGTATATAGTCATCTTCGTGATTTCCATGGATTAGTAAATCAGTTAAATTTAGTGAAAATAGTTTTTGATGATGAAATTAAGGCTCTCTTAATATTATGCTCTTTACCTAAAAGTTGGCATAGTTTGGTAATGGCAGTTAGTAATACTGCGTCTGCTTCAAATATCTTGAAAGTTGATGATGTTGTTAGTGTAATCTTTAAAGATGAAATTTGTAGGAAAAGCATAGGGGAAACATTAGGTAATGCTTTAAGTGTTGAAAGTAGGGGAAAGCAAAGAGATAAGGTTTAGCAAGGGAAATCAAGGTCAAATATGGGAAGTAGATCCAAATCCAAAAATGGAAGTATAACCTACTAGAATTGTGGAAAGAAAAGGCATGCAAAGAAAGATTGTTGGTTGAAAGAAGATCAGCATGAAGGTAATAAAGAAGCAAATGATGTAGGTATTGTTGCACAGGATGCTCTTATATTTTCCTTGGATAAAATAGAATCTTAGGTTTTATATTCTGGTGCCTCTTTCCATGTAACCCCAAATAGAAAAATTTTCAATGATTATGTCCATGGAGACTTTGGAAAAGTTTATTTAGGGGATGGTAAGCCTTGTCAAATTGTTGGAAAAGGGAAAGTGTAGCTGAAATTGTAGAATGGCAACACATGGGTGTTGAAGGATGTCATGCATGTACCCATCCTAAAGAGGAATCTAATTTCTATAGGAAAGTTAGGTGATGAGGGTTACATAGTAACTCTCACAACTGAATCTTGGAAAGTTTCCAATGGTGCACTTGTATTAGCTAGAGGTAAGAAAGTAGGTATACTTTATTTATCTACTTGTATTACTGATTATTCTCCTTCTATTTTATCTACTTTAGATGTAGATGCAAAGATGTGGCATTGTAGGATTGGTCACATGAGTGAGAAGGGAATGCATGTTCTTAAGTAAAAAATTAAGTTTTCAGATTTGAAAAGCATAGATCTAGAATTTTATGAGCATTGTATTTTTGGGAAACAGAAGAAAGTGAGGTTTCTTGAAACTAGGTCAACAAAGAAGAAGCACAAGTTGGAGCTTGTTCACACAGATGTGTGGGGACCAACTCAGGGAGCTTCTAATAGAAGATCACAATATTATGTTTCTTTCATTAATGATGCTACAAGAAAGGTATGGGTTTATTGCATAAAGAGGAAATTTGATGTTTTTGACATATTTAAGAAATGGAAAGCCTTGGTTTTCAATGAGAAGGTGATGGACAGTGATAAGCTCAAGAGGCTAAATAATTCTAAGTAGGGTAATTTGGATGAGTTTATGATCCAAAATGAGCTCACAGGTAAAAATCATCACTCACAAGAAAACATAGACACTGACATCAGTTAGGTAAAGACTGATGTCGATTAGGTAAGAACCGACATCGGTCAGTTGAAGACTGAAGTTAGTGATGTTAGGTAGGTGGAAATTGACATCGGTCAGATGGAAACTGACGTCAGTCAGGTGGAACCGACATCGATTGGGTGCAAAATGAGAGATGACTGGGATCGGTCACTGTTAGAATGAAATTTGGGCAGATAACAGGCTGTCAATCATTCTCAAACACCCATGAGGAGGTTTGAAAGGGTAAGTAAACCTCTAATTCATTATTTCCCTTCTTTATACTACTTTTTGCTCACTGATGGTGGAAAACTAGGAAGTTTTGAAGAGGCAATGCAAGTAGAATCTAGGAAACAGTGGGAGCATGGCATGAATGAGGAAATTGATTCCTTGGAAGAGAACCAAATGTGAGATTTGGTAGAGTTGCCAGCCGAAAAGAAAGCACTAAAAAAAGAATGGATATACAGGTTAAAGAAAGGAGAGAATGGACAAATGAGACATAAGGTTAGGTTGGTAAGTACTAGACCTGATATATCCCAAGCAGTGGGAGTTGTTATCAAGTTTATGGCCAATCCAAGAAAGGAGCACTAGAAAGTAGTTCAATGGATTCTTAGATATCTGAGAGGGACCAGTAATAGGCATTTATGTTATGCAGGGTCAAACACTTCCCTACATGGGTATGTAGATTCGAATATGGCATGTGACTTGTATGGCAGGAGAAGCACCACAGGATATGTGTTCACTATTGGTGGAATGGTAGTTAGCTAGATTTCAAAATTGTAGAAGGTTGTTACCCTATCTACTAAAGAGGTAGAATACATTTTATTCACATAGGCTAGCAAGGAAATGATATGGATGACTTGGTTCATGGAAGAGTTGGGAAAGGAGCAAGAGAGTTGTAGATTGTATAGTGATAGTCAAAGTGTAATTCACCTGGCAAAGGATTCAGCCTTTCATTCAAGAACCAAACATATACAACTTAGGTACCACTTCATTAGACAGGTATTAGAGGATGGTCAGTTGAAGTTGGAAAAGATCCATATGGATAAGAACCCTGCTGATATGTTAACAAAGCTGATAATAAAGGAGAAGTTGAATCTTCATTCAACTTTTGTTGGTCTTCAAGATTGAACTTGAAGATGGAGATATAAGGCAGAAATAAATTAGAGGATGTTTTTGTATAAGTATAGGTGCATCTATTTATCTCCAAGTGGGAGATTGCTGAGTTGTGGAGCTAAAAGTTTCACTAAATATGCAAATGTGGAAGTTATTGGGTTACATAATAGTCGACATCAGTCTAAACCTACTGACATTGGTCAAGGGTCAACTCGAAGCTTCCAACATCGATTAGGCATCGGCTGACATTGATCATCTCCAGATAGATAGAGACCGACATCGGTCATCTGTGCATTTCAGAACTATTCTAATTTTAGGAGAATAGTTAGTTTGCATGTAAAGACTAAAATTAGTCTTGAGTCCACTTTTATAATTATTGCTTGTTTGGGGTTCTATTTAAGAGACCCATGGGGTTGTATTATAAAAAATATTAAGGATTAGATCCTCAAAGTGTAAGATCTAGAAGGTCTGCAAGAGTGCAAGATCAAGAAGATATACAAGTAAGCCAGATCAATTAGCTCTATAGGGTGCAAGATCAATTAGATTTGCAAGGTGAAAGATCAAGAAGATCTATGAGAAGGAGGCAACAATGGTTGAGTTGATTGTCACTTGGAATGTAGGCAAAATAACCATTGAGTTGATTGTCACAAGGAGGGAATAACTCGGTTATTGATTTGGTTGTAATTGATTGAGAGAGAGAGAGAACTCTTGAGGGAGAATTAATAGACATCTGAGAGGTGTGAGGAAGAACGAGGTTTCTTCATTGTATTTCCTTTTGGAAGAGTTTAATACAATATTGTATTGTTTCTCGTATCTCATATTCTTTGTTGTTTCTGATTTCTAGTTACTTATTACTTATGGTTTAATTTCGTGTTTATTTGCTTATACAAAAGTAATTAATTGAACTCTAAGGTACTAACAAGTGGTATCAGAGCTATAGGATCCTAACACCCTCTTACTTTGAAGTAACTATAATGTTAAAAAATATAACATAAGACATAACTATAAATTACAGAGAGATCAAAAGGTGGATGATTTGTGGCAATTGGGCCCCAGGAAGTACCACTTGATTGATCTTGATCCTCCCAAGGTTCCCTCAATAGAGACACAATTTGAGAAAGGTCTAGATTATATTTCTTCAAGTTCATCAATCCCTAAATCTTCTAAGGTAGTAGAACATGAGTTTCTATAGAAAGAGGTACATCTAATAGCCATAAATCCTCAAGAGTCTATTGATGATGTATTGAAAATGTTATATATGACATATATACATTCAAATGAAAAAGAGAAGATAAGTGTTATGAAAATAAGGATGACAAAGGGAAATATTTAGACATAGTATCTATTGAACCCCTAAGAGAAAATCACAAATTTCCCTTGTTCTAAAAGCTAAGAATCCCAAGGTGACCATCACTCCTCCCTTAAAATAAGTCAATTTATTCAGTGAGGAGAACATTTTGTTTATGCCACATTTCCATGAGTGGTTAATTTATAAACCAAGAGTTGTAAATCTACCCACTTATCACCCATGGGCCTTGTTCAAAGTTAATAATATCCCTGTGTAGTAATAAATGAAACCATGGATTGGTATTTTGAAAGAGGAGGCAAAGAGGTTGGCTACCTCAAGCCATTTAGAAAAATAATCAAAACTAGAGGCTCTAATACCAAATATGACCCAATCCTTAGTTGGATTCCAATTCTGATCCAACTTCTAGATTACAAATATCGATAGAGAAAAGGGTCATAGTAAGAGGAGAGAAAATTATGTATCAAAAGGTGGAGCCATTGATAAGTTTGACTCAAAAGTAAGGACCAAATCCTATTGAAGATCCTATTTTTGAGGAAGATATTCTTAAATTAGCCCAAACACAGACATAATAATTACAATCTACTATCAAAGGGATAAAGCAATAAAAGTAGAACTTATAGGAGCAATCCATTTTGTCTATTTGAGGAGATATGATAAACAAGTTTGAAACTACCATGTATGATTTATTTAATTCTTTAAAGGCAGTAAAGTCCAAATAATATTTGGTTAGAAAATAGGGTACTTTGTCTTTGATCTAAGTTAGACAATGGCAAGTTTTTAATAACAAAGTAAAGGACTTAATTTGTGTTCTAACAAATCCATAGCTTTAAAATAGTCAACATAATCCTCTTGAATATGGATATGTATATATTGATAGAGAAGATCAGATATTTGAATAAATGGTCCAAGGAAATTGTGGACTTTTCTAATGATCTTAATAAATTGGAAGATAGGATGGTGCACATATAGGGAAGCTTGATCTAGGATCCTACTTCACTCAATCCCCTTGGCTTGATCACTCATGAAGATTTCAAAGATAGAGCTACTCAGTTCATGTAAGAGGTAAGGAATCAAAGCCAAGGAAAGATTGAGGTAGATAATAAAAGGATCATGGGCATGATTTTATCAACTAAATAAAAGACTAATGATGCTATGAGCATCAAGGAAGCATTGAAAATGGGATATAAGGACCTCAAAGGCCTCAAAGATCAAGAAATGGGTATTCTCATGGAACACATTGTCAACCTCAAGCTGATTGATGAAAAACACTACAGAATGAAGAGCTTGTAGTAGAGGCAAGACACTACAACAATAGGGGAGTCCCAAAGTCAAATTTAGACTTTAGAATATTCTTAGTGAATTAAAAATGTATATCATCTTGAAAAGGGAATATTCTTTTGTAAAATGATGTGTAACTTTGTAAAAGTGCATTGCTTATATATCAGTTCATTTATAAATTGTCTATTTCAATAATTTCATAAAAAGATAACTATCTTAGAAACTTTTACAATTATCATTTTACATGACTGATTGACATGCCTCGTTAGTCTTCTATAAAATGGGTATTGTCATTTGTAAAAAAAAAAGCAGACAGAGTTTTTGAGCAAAAACTTTGTGTAAAATTGGAGTAATTGATAAAAGCAAGAAATTTTGTAAAGAGTGTCTTGTATTTATGTGTGTTTTCTATCATGACTTATCTCTTACTTATCTATTTGGATGTTTAGGATTAAGTTGTTTTTATGGATTCTAGACATGTACATTTGAATGAAAAATTGTCAATTTGTGATAATTCTAAATTGATTTAAAGATCGTAGATTCATTTCATTTCCTTTGCTTTTATTGTAGATGTGATAATGTAATTTGTAATTAAGGTAAATATTTAAATTGAATATGGTTCTTATTTGCATTATTTCTATTATCCTTAGATGCTATCTTGATATATGGTTTGATTTGAGATTTAACTATTTCATGTCATATATTAGTTTTAAGGGCATGTTTGGATTAAATTTAAGCTCTATCATAATATATTTATTAAATATTATTAAAAACTTTATATTATAACCTACGCCCATTTTTTGATCAATTCACTTTAGTTTAGATTACATTGTGAATATTCATGGTAGTTTAGACTTTAGACTTAGGTTATGATCACAATTAACTCTACTTAGCTCAAATCATCTTCATCTTTCACAAGTAAGCTATTAAACCATGATTTCTCCCAAAAAACAAATCATTAAATTATTATTTTTTTGAAATATTTCATTTGTTTTGTTGTTAGTCCACCAAATATATCAAGAATATCACCAACTAGATACTCATACAATGGATTCTTTGAATCTATAAATGAGAAGAGTGTTTTTTTAACACACTAAAACCCTATGATAAAATTTCAAGCATCAATAGATCCTCACTCATAAATCTATGCAAGAGGGGAACCCTATGGTCTAACAGACCCAATAGGATATGTTCTCTCTTACCAAGGTGAATAATCTCATGGGATAATAAAAGGTGGTTGAAGACCCAATCTCAATTATCTTATCCACCCATAACATGTCCAAGAAATTGATGAAGGGCATGCATGAGTAGGTATGGGTCCTTAAATAAAAATTTAAAATTTCCTTATTATTGGACCTAATTGGATAAGTCAAGGATAATGTCTTACAATGTTTATCAATACTAGGAAAAATGGTGGATACTTAGGCTGGTTGTGGGATGCATATTAAGAGGACCTAGGCCTATTTGGAGAGGATCAATCTGGTAAAGAGAAAATTTAGGTGATTATAAATCATATTAAATAAGGGCATGTTCCTAGAGATGAATCTTATGCCCACTTAGACCTCAAATTGTACCAAACATATGCTAGGAGCATGGGGGAAAAATTGAGTAATGATTAGCCTTGGTATTGAGTATGGTAAATCCCTAGAATAAGGAAAGAAAAAGATATTGGCCTACTTAAATGAGGTAAATATATTGAGGTTATTCCACCTGAATTACACTCTAATAGACAAGGGTAAATTCATATTCCACCTAGGCCACTTCGACTAGGTTATGTGAAATAAGGTGGCCAAGGAAAATACGGATGGAGCTATTGACCCAATTCACCGTGATCATTAGATAAGTGTCATCAGTCAAAGTGGATTTGTTATCCCATCTCTAGTTCTAAAAAATATTGGAATCCTTGTTATAATTCATCTTTTGGGAGTCTTTAATTAGCCTATCCAAGCTAGATTAAGAACTTAACCTCGTGGAAGTAGTGATATTAGCTAGAGAAGCAGACTCTTAGAATCTAGCGTTTAGATCATCCCCAAATTCACCATTAATTATATAGGTGGGGATATAAATATTATAATTTATGTGTTCCACCTCACCTCATAGCTACTTCATCTCCTAGGGTTGCTATAGAAAATTACCATCTCAAATTGTCAAAATTTCAAGTTGAGTAATGGCAGCCATGTGGGCATCCTTGTGGGATTCCAACGACTTATTTTAAATGACTGTTGGGAATTTACCACTTACATAAAAATATTGTAACATAATGATTATGATAAAACCATGTATAAATAACCCCTAATTTAACTTATAAGGTTATTGGTGATGATGGTTGTAATGGCAATATTGTAATTGTAATCTTGATCTTAGTAATAAACTTGATATGCATTGTAAAATGTATATGGTGATCCTTGATATGTAATAGAATAGAATACTTGTGTTGTTAAAAAACCTCTTGTAATCCTATTATGGAAATAAATTGTAAAAACTACTCTTTTTCTTTATTTTCTCCCATCATTTTCTATGATGAATGGTTTATGGAATGAGTGAATTGTTAGGATTAACTTTACTATGATGTTTTATATATAACTATCTAATTGTTTAATAACCCTAGCATGGTGAGATCAATGCGTAGACCACCATGAGATATAATTGATGGGAACCAATCTTAAGCTACATGCTTTAGATGATGGTGTGAGATCATTTTTGGGATAAAATATTGGCTTAGTGTAATGTCATATTGGGCCTCAAGTTTTGTATTTATTTAGAATATTGGTTATAATTTAGGATAGATGTTCATATTATTGTTATCTTATTTATAATGGGCATGTACCCATTCCACACAATATTAAAATACTCTCATCTACATATTGGTAATAATACAATGAAGAATCCACCCAATATTGTGTTATAGAATATTGGTTGGAAAGTGGTTGTTAATATTATTATTATCTTGTTCAAAATGGGCATGTGCCCATTTTACATGAGTCTTAAAGAGAGATTAAAATTTATTATATATTCTAGAATCCTTCTCCCATCATTAGAGTATTTATGAATGTCATTCTCAAGGTTACAATATAGGTCATGTGTGACAACAATAATATTTAGGGTATGTGTTACATATTATTAGTTAGAAAGTGGATGTTCATATTATTCTTATCTTGTTCAATGGGCATGTGTTCATTCTACACGAGATTGGAATACTATCAACTGTCAACATTTTTTATGTTGTGTAGAATGTGATAAATTGATAAAATTCTTATTAATATCTCATGTAAATATAGGAGAAAGGTAATTATAAACAAGATATAAAATACCATCTCCATTTAATTACAATTCATTATAAATACCAAATACAATAATATCAATTTAATATCAATCAATATAATATAATATAAATTTATAATAAACTTAATTCAAAATGGGCATGTTCCCATTTCAGGTAAGTATAAGATTTTTATGAATAAGTATCCAATAATAATGGGTGTTTATCTTCTATCAATCCTATGTCAATACTTTACAAGTTTAATTAATAATTGTTCATTAAAAAAAATTATGATCTAGTGACTAGTGTATTTTATTAATATGTTTTTACATGGTTAAAATTCATGTTAAATTTCAAATGTCATAATGACATATTTAAACTGAAAAATTATGAATATTTTTTAAAAATAAGGATTATAATAATTGTTGTGGGTAGTGTTACCTAACAAAAAATTATAATTATTGAAGGTGCATTATGTTGGTTGATTATTTTGTCTATCAGCGTACTAGTAAACAAAATAGGTCTTATCAACCAAAGCAATAAGATTAGTCATCCTAATGTGTAAGTTTATCACATCAAAAGGAGACTTCTCTCTCCTCTCATCAAGGGGAGGTTCCATGTGGATATGCTATGTATATATATGAATAGAAAATAGTACTCAAGGGTAGGACCAGACATCCATCTCTCTTTCTTTAGAGATGATGTATACAAAACAAAGGATGAACTCAAGAGAATAACAGGCAACACTCCTCTTATTTCAGAAGAACTGTTTAACCAGTCATGAGAATACTTCTAGAAATAAAAGTAGAATATGACTGAAGTATGGTAACCAGCAAATCAAGAGACAACACAAAGTCTGATCATGAAATACTCAAGAGTGATATACGAAGGGCAAAGAAAGCTCAAAGTATTCTCAAAGTCCTTTACACAACAAATGAAAAAGCAAACATAGTGAAGGTAGCTGTGAGGGCACAAAGTCTCTCCACAGTTGATTCTTCAGGACACCTTCTTGACAAATTTACTAATCTGGCTTATTAGATCAATGAAACAAACAAGATATCACAGCACAAAGTCTGAAAAAGTCCCTTATTTTCATTAACAAAATATGGTAAACAGACTGAGCACAAAGTCTCAATGATGCTTGCCAATTTCAGCAGAGTTTCGTTCTGATTATCAAAATGAAGATCCTCATTACAATAGAAGAAAGTCCCTTATATAACCTCTTCAAAAAGGACTTGGAAACAATCAATACATCAATTTGCATTGAAATCTATCAAGGAGACATGGTGGAACTTAGGGGGCCTTTTCCCATTTGATTTTATCAATGCAAGGAAATAAGTCACGCTTATTGAAAGTTTGTAACTTCTAATGTTCCACCTGGTAATCTGATCTTATCTTCATCATTTCTCCTTGTCTGGCTAATTGAATCAAGTCCTGGATTTAAATTACTATTCTATTTCTTCCCCACTTTCTGTTGGTCTTGGCTTTGAAAATTGTGAATGTATTCTTTTATGTGGATCAAAGAATCAATGGCTATTTTACTATCTCTAAAATCTATGTTTACATGCCCGTCACTGTGTTTCCAATGGCTAGTTGACTATGTTGAATTTGATGTGTTTGGGCACATCATCCCTTGGTCTTCTTTTATCTTTCCACTTGGCACTTTTCTAGATTAGAGTTTGCCCTTTCAGGCCCTGAGAAATGATCCTTTGGCTTCATTTGTTGGCCCTTCACAAATTTCCCCCAGTCTTTTCCTCGGGCCATTCGATTTGAACATTCATGCAGACATTTTCCCTAGGGAAAATTCCCGTGAGCAAAAAGTCTAGGTGAAATTCCTCAAGAAAAAAGTCTGGGTGAAATTTCCTGGGCAAAAATTTTGGGTAAAATTCCCCAGGCAAAAAGTTTGCGTGAAATTCCCTGGGCAAAATGTCTAGGTGAAATTCCTATGAGCATTGGACAAGTCTTTGAACATTTCTTTGATGAAGTGTCCTCTATAAGGGAACTTGTACTTCAAAAAGGTTCTCTTCTGCATTGAACCATCCCTTTGAACCTAGTCGATGAACCTTTGTTGAACCGGTTCAAAGGTTCAATGAAGAATGCCAAGCCTTTGAAGCAAAGCTGATGAAAGCATTGAACCACTTGATTGAACCCACCTTTGAACTATTTGAAGTTAAACCAAAGGATGAACTAAATGTTAAACCTACTGCTGATTGTTTGCTGATGAAAATTCCTATAGAAGTCGTGAAGCTTGTTGAACTTGGACATTGAACCATTTGATTAAACCAATTCAGAGGTTCAATGAAGCACGCCAAGCGCCTTTGAACCAAAAAGTGACGAACTTGCTATTGAACTGTTGAACCAGAAAGCCTTAAACCAACTAAAAAATCAAATGATTAAACTAAAAGATGCTAAAACAAAGGAAATGAACCATTTGAGTAAAATAAAGCATTGAACTGCTTGGTTGAACTTGGACATTGAACTATTCCTTTGGTTGAACTAACTATTGAACCTTTCCTAGAAAATGAACAAATGTTGAAAATCAATTCTTTTGACTGAAGACTGCCTACAAGAGTCTGCATATTTTCCTTTTCCTGTTGAGTCGATAGATTTAAGCCTACAGAGTCTATGGATTTTCTGAGAAGTTTTGAAAATGAGAAATCTGAATATCTAAGACAAATTTTGAAAATGGAAGATATTATTTTGGTTTGTAGAACTAAAATAATTCAGATGTTGTTCGAAAAATGACTGTTATTTTTGGGAGACAACAGCTGGCTCCAGTTGGGGAACATTTGTCAATTGCAAAATGAATTGAAAGGAGTAGAATTTAGAATCTCTAGTGTCTTCAAGTGTACCATTGGGATTCAAATTCATGCTTTCTAGAAATGAAAGGCAACAAGAATGAAAACAAACAAAACAAAATAGAAATTAAAACTATACAAGTATACATATATACAGAGGTAATGATCTAACACTTCAAGAATTGAAATGTTTCAAATGCTGCCCATTATGGGGTAGAGAAAAGAGTGTGCCATCTTGGTATTTCAACAAAAAGCTATTTTCACCCATGTTCTGATGAATTATGAATGGGCCTCTCCAAAGGGAGTCAAACTCTCCATGCATCTCTTTTGGCTCTCTTCTTTTGTCCCACAGTAGGACTTTATCCCCAATCTAAAAATCACAATTTCTGGCTTTCTGATCAAAAAGTTTCTTTATCAAATTTTGATGAACAACAATTCTGTCCACCACCATGGTTCTTTATTCTTCTAGCAGAGTCAGGTACATGATTCTTTTGTCAATAGAACTCTCATATGTCTGATCTTCAATAGCCTTCACCAATTTCAAGGCTGGTAACTCTAAAGTGATTGGTATCTCAGCATTAATACCATAAAGAAGTTGAAAAGGAGACATACCAATTGCGCTTTTTGGCATGATCCTGTCAGCCCACAAAGTGTCTACCAATGCTTTGTGCCACTTCCTTTGATTATCATCTGCAAGTTTCTTGATAATAGTTACCAAATTTTTATTACTAGACTCAGCTTGTCAATTCCATTGTAGAAAATAATCAAAAGAATGAGAAAGTGTAATTCCATAATAAAAATAGAATTGCCTAATTTCTTGAGAGGTGAAACAAGCTGCATTATCAATAACAATTTTGAGTGGGACTCCAAATCTAGAAATGATGTTCTCTTTCAAAAAATTGCATACAACTTCTGAGGTAGCATGCTTTGTCTGGATTGTTTCTACCCACTTAGTGAAATAATCAGTCGCTGTAAGGACATAATCATGTCTAGCACATGATGATGGATTTATTGTCCCAATAAAATTGAGTCCCCACTACTAGAAAGGTTCTTCTATGATTACTGGCTCAAGAGGCAGAGCAGCCAACTTGGGTCTTCCAACAAATTGTTGGCAAAGTTCACATTTCCTTACCCATTTATGTGCATCTTGAAAAAGAGTCAGCCAATAATACCTAGCTCTCAAAATTTTGTGAGCAGTCACAGGAGCAGAAAAATGTCCTCCACAAGCTATATTATGAAAAGATTTCAAGATTTGGGTCTACTGTTCTTTATCTACATAGCAAATAAAAACTCCATCTATGTTTCTTTTGTACAGGCCATTGTCCCAAAGGATGAAATTTGCAGCTTTCAATCTGATGGTTCTCCTCTCTTTATAAGACAAATGAGCAGGACATTCTCCATAAGTTAGAAAATAGGTAATATCTAAATACCATTCATTGGTAGTAGAAACAAAAAGGACTGTTGGCATATTGTCTACTTCAGCTTCTTTAATTTGTGTATCTTCTGGCTTATTATCAACTATTAATTGACAAAGACCTTTACCTCTGACCAGCTTTGTTGGCTTGATATCTAGATCAAATTCTTAGATCTTTACAATCTAATTACCTCTCTTTGTGCCAAACTCCTATTGAGTTAAAATAGACTTGACTGTACTATCAGGAACTAAGGCAGTAGTATGTGAATTCAGAATATAGAAGCAAAAGTGTTTGACTACTTTTACCAAGGCATAGGCATGCTTCTCTATATTCAAATATTTTAATTCATGAGCTTTTAGAGGGAAACTCATGAAAGAGATGGGAGATTCCATACCTTATTTGTCTTATTAGACAAGAATAGCTGAAAGAGTATGCTCAGATGCATAGCTGTATATAGTGAAATCTCTATGGTAATCTAGATAGACCAAGGTGGGGGCATGAGGAATAGTGACTTTGATATCTTGAAATGTTGCTTTGCCTTTTTTGGTATAAATGAAGGTAATCTTTCCTTTCATCATATTTACAATGTGTCTTGTCTTCTCAGTAAATTTGGGGATGAATCTCTATAAGAAATTCACTTTTCTAAAGAAAGAGTGGACAACTTTCTTACTTGCAAGCAAATTCAGCTCTTGAATAGACTTGACTCTATCTGAGTCAATCTTTATGCCTTCTTTAGACAGAATGTGTCCAAGGAGTTTTCCTTTTGTTGCTCCAACAATAGACTTTTTAGGATTCAAAGAAATACCATTTTCCTGGCAGTGCTCCAACACTTGTTACAAGTGGTGCATATGATCAGATCAGTGCTTTGAAAAGATAGCTAAATCATCAAGATATACAATTATGAATTTGCCAATTTCATCTTTAAAATCCATATCCATAACTCTCTAAAATGTAGCACCAACATTTATTAATCCACAAGGCATTCTTTTATATGCAAAATTACCCCAAGGCGTGGTGAATGCAGTCTTGTATTGATCAGGTTCAGCAACTTCAACTTGGCTATATCCTGAGAATCCATCCAACATTGATAGTATTTATGATCCTGTTACTATTTGGAGGACTTAGTCCATGATTGGCAAAGGGTAATTGTCTTTCAAAGAAGACTGATATAGATTCTAAAAATCAACACAAATGCAGATTTCACCATTTTTCTTCCTTATAGGAACTATATTTGCAATCCATGTAGAATGATGGATTGGAAAAATAATTATAGCATTTAACATTTTCTGAATCTCAGACATAATTGTACCTAAAATCTTTAGATTATATTGTCTGGATTTCTGCTTGTAAGGTGTTGAATCAGCCTTGAGAGGAATATGATGATGGATTTCATCAGGACTGAGAGACTTCAAATCTTTGTATGAATATGCCAAGACATCAATGTATTGACAAAGTAAAGAAGTAAATTTGAATTTTTCTTTAGGTGTACAATACTTACCAATGTTGACCATTTTTGGATTTTCTTCATTGGTCAGATTCACTTGGTTAAATCCCTGAGAGAAATTTGAATTTGTCTGTTGTTGCTTGATGAATCTATCATGCTTGTCAAATAGCTTTTCAAAAGAAACTAGGCCTTTAGGAATTTTATTTCCTTTCAGCTATATAAACTCTTCATTTACATCTAAACTAGATTCAAAAATTAATTCAAACTTCTGAGATTTGCTGCCTTCAAAATACAGCTATTCAAAATTGTCTTTTCTTTCCAAAAAGGCAATGATTTGATTATCATCATTGAAAATTTGCCAATGATCAGTATTATCAAGAACACTTGGTGTATAGATCAGCTCAATAGTATATTTGGCTTCTTTAAAATCAGAATGTGGAACTAAAAGAGTTCCTAAAATAGCAAGTGCATCAGCTCTATCATTGTATTTTCTTGGAATGGAGGAAATGTTGAAAGCATCAAAGCTTTCAATTTGATCCCAAACAAGATTACGGTAATGGAACAACCTTTTATTCTTAGTTTGATATGAATTTCTCACTTGGCAGACCACTAATTCGACATCCCGTTTAGCATGAAGACACTTGATACCTCTTTCTTGAGCAATTTTCATGCCCAACAACATCGATTCATATTCAGCTATATTATTTGTGTTGCTAAACTGTAGCTTATATGATGAAGGGAACATATCTCATTGAGGAGATATCAAAATAATTTTGGCTCCAAAACTAGAATAAGAACTACCGTCAAATTGTAGAGTCCAAATCTCATCAGACACTGGCTTTACTTCAGACTTTCCCTCATCAGAGATGGAGGGTCTTTCTTCATGATCTGTATATAAAAATTAATTACCCATACCTTTGGATTCAAAAAGGATTTGAGCTTTAGGAGCTAACGTCTTCATGACTATATACTTTGCTTCCTTTTCAAGAAGTAATCTTTTCATCATGCCTTGTACAGGTATCCTTGCCTTAGATAGATCTATGTTCAGCTCTCCTCCCATGTCCTTACAAAAATTCCATCCAAATAAAATACCATAAGATGCTGGAACTTTAGACACTAATATAATCATTTCAATCCTCTTGTCTGGAAAGGTTGCAAATGTAAATTGAGCATCTTTGATCTACCCTAATAATGGCACTTATTTGTTCTTCATGGAGAAACATCTGCCAAACATCTTGGTTAATGTGAGACCAAGAGATTTAGTGACTTTGGCAGGCATGACATTGTCAGATGCGCCTAAATCTATTATACAATTACTTAGCTTGTGGCCATTGATTAATAGGGAAACATAGAAGGGTTTTATTTTTCCAAAAGTACCTAGAGGAGTAATAATCAGATTATTTGGATTAGGTGTATTTATTAGGGAATCAAAAGTCAATTTTTTGGCCTTTTACATTGCAGGGATGGTCTAATTTTTAACATATTGGACCAACTTATTCAGTTGATCTAGATTAGACTACAAGTACTCAAATTTAGACATTTGTATTTTTGTCTTTTTGACATGATCAATTATGTCAAATGTCTGAATCGATCTAGGTACAGAGAAAGGTACTTCAACTTTTTGAGTTTTAAAAGAGATGGGAGGTATACTAGTTTGTGAATTAGAAGTAGAAGGGGAAGGAGCAACAAATGTATTTACCTTTTGAGTGATTACTGAATCTTTTGGTTAAAAGGGTAGAACTGTTCCATGCTTGGCAATTGTGACTATTGGCTATGATTGCTCTTCTATTTTTCCTTTATCAGCCTATTGGATTGATTGATTCTTAGATCTAGTAAACACTGCATATGATCCATCTAAAGCTTCTCCTTTACTTTCAAGTTCATCCTAATAATTCAAGAAACCAATGTGGGAGTTGCCAGCTGATTCTTCTTGACTGTCTTTAATGATATCAGCATCATTTTCTTGATATAATTCAGGCTGATAAGAAAAATCTGATTCTATCTCAAGATGTATCATTTCTGAATTAGTTGGAGGAGCTTGTAAGGCAAGTTTTCCTTGTGGAGGAGGAAGATGACTTTGTTGTCTTTGGATTCTAGAAACATTACCCTGATATGACTGATTTGGAAATGTTCTTCTGTATGTAGGAGTAGAAGACATTCCTTGAGCCATTTGCTTTTTGAGGGCAAGGAGCTCATTCACTAATTTCTACACCATTGGATCTATGGTGCTTATAGATGCAAATTAAGATGATGATGAAGCTCTATTTCTATTGGGATCTCTTCTTATTTTCCCTGCTAATATGAGATCATCGTTTACTTCAGTGGCCAAAAGTTGAGCTACCTTGAGATCTATTTGGCCAGCACATCTCAAGAGGAAACTAACTTCATGTACCTAAGAATTAATGAAAAATCATTTAAAATTCTCAATTTTAGGTCTAGCAATCATAGGAATTTTGTTTCTCAACTTGTCAAATTTATCTATGAAGTCTCTCATAGGCTCATGCGGTTCTTTTTTCATTTGTGTAAGTTGAGCCAAAAGTGTATGTGCATCTTCTATAGGTTTGAATCTAGCTTCAAACTTATCTTTCAAAGTATTTCAATTAGTCACAGATTGAGCCTGTAAATGGTAAAACCAATCTATAGCAGGACCTTGCAGTGTTTCAACAAAAAGCCTGATTGCTACATCTTCAAACTCTACCCCAATTACTCCACAAGCTATACTGAATGCTGCAATATGTTCATGAGGATGAACTTTTCTATCACCATGGAATTTTAGGAAGTTCTTCCTAGAACTACATGGGAGTTCATGTAGAGGAGGAGTAAGATTGAGAGGACCAAAATCATTACCCCAGGGACCTTGAATTGCCATTATAAGGTGCTAAAAAGGAGGGATAACAAATCTCAATGGGGTAATTATAGGTGAAGCTTTATCAATAGTAGAAGTTGATATTTTTCCTGGTAATGGAGATCTAGTTTTAGTAGGAGAGAAGCTCTTGGTTTGTTGCAGATGAGATGGTGAAGAAAATAGATCAAAATCACTTTGCTGTACTTGCTTGAACATATGATCAATGACACCTTTAGCCCTTTAACTTCATGTATATCTTGAATCTACCAAATTTGTAAAACAAAATTTGAAAAGAATTGACTTTGCTTTAGTTAAAGCTTGAGGCTTTAAACTATGCATTCTTTTCCTATGGTGTGGAAGTGAATGGAATGGATAGACTATAAATGGATAATGGGTAATTCCCCAGCGGAGTCACCAAAAACTGTTGGTTGATTATTTTGTCTATCAACATAGTGGTAAACAAAATAGGTCTTATCATCCAAATCAAGAAGATTAGTCATCCTAATGTGTAAGTTTATCACATCAAAAGGAGACTTCTCTCTCTTCTCATCAAGGGGAGGTTCCCTGTGGATATGCTATGTATATATATGAACAAAAAATAATACTCAAGGGTAGGACCAAACATCCATCTCTCTTTCTTTAGAGATGATGTATACAAAACAAAGGAAGAACTCAAGAGAATGACAGACAACACTCCTCTTCTTTCAAAAGAACTGTTTAACTAGTCACGAGAATACTCCTAGAGATAAAAGTAGAATATGACTAAAGTATGGTAACTAGAAAATCAAGACACAGCACAAAGTCTAATCATGAAATACTCAAGAGTAATATACGGAGGGCAAAGAAAGCTCAAAGTATTCTCAAAGTCCTTTACACAACAAATGAAAAAGTAAACACACTGAAGGCAGCTATGGGGGCACAAAGTCTCTCCACAGTTGATTCTTCAGGACACTTTCTTGACAAATTTACTAATCCTACTTATTAGATCAATGAAATAAACAAGATATCACAACACAAAGTCTAAAAAAGTCCCTTGTTTTCATTAACAAAATATGATAAATAGACTGAGCACAAATTCTCAATGATGCTTGTCAATTTCAACAGAGTTTCATTCAGATTATCAAAAAGAATATCCCCATTATAGTAGAAGAAAGTCCCTTATATAGCCTCTTCAAAAAGGATTTGGGAACAATCAATACATCAATTTGCATTGAAATCTGTCAAGGAGACATGTTGGAACTTATGGGCCCTTTTCCCATTTGATTTTATCAATGTAAGGAAATAAGTCATGCTTATTGAAAGTTTGTAACTTCCAATGTTCCACCTGGTAATCTAATCTTATCTTCATCATTCCTCCTCATCTGGCTAATTAAATCAGGTCCTGGATTTAAATTGTTGTTCTATTTCTTCCCCACTTTCTACTGGTCTTGGCCTTAAAAATTGTGAATGTATTTTGTTATGTGGATCAAAGGATCAATGGCTATTTTACTATCGCTAAAATTGATGTTTACATGCCCATCACTGTGTTTCTAATGGCTAGTTGACTATGTTGAATTTGACATGTTCAGGCATGTCATCCCTTGGTCTTCTTTTATCTTTCCACTTGGAACTTTTCCAGATTGGACTTTGCCCTTTCAGGCCCTAAGAAATGATCCTTCAGCTTCATTTGCAGCCCTTCGCAAATTTCCCCTAGGCTTTTCCTCAAGCCATTCAATTTGAACATTCCCGTGGACATTTTCCCTAGGGAATATTCCCATTGGTAAAAATTTCAATTGAAATTCCCAAGGAAAAAAGTCCAGGTGAAATTCCCTGGGCAAAAAGTCTGGGTAAAATTCCCTAGGCAAAAAGTTTAGGTGAAATTCCCTAGGTAAAATGTCTGGGTGAAATTCCTGTGAGCATTGGACAAGTCTTTGAACAATTTTTTGAAAATTTGTTTGATGAAGTGTCCTTCACAAGGGCACTTGTCCTTCAGAAAAGTTCTCTTTTGCATTGAACCATCCCTTTGAACCTAGTCGATGAACCTTTGTTGAACCAGTTAAAAGGTTCAATGAAGCATGTCAAGCCTTTGAAGCAAAGCTGATGAAAGTGTTGAACCACTTGATTGAACCTACCTTTGAACTATTTAAAGTTGAACCAAAGGATGAACTAAATGTTGAACCTACTACTGATTGTTTGCTAATGAAAATTCTTGTAGAAGTCGTGAAGCTCGTTGAACTTGGACATTGAACCATTTGATTGAACGAATTCAGAGGTTCAATGAAGTGCACCAAGCGCCTTTGAACCAAAAAGTGATCAACTTATTATTGAACCATTGAACCAAAAAGCCTTGAACCAACTGACAAATCAAATGATTGAACCAAAAGATGCTGAAACAAAGGAAATGAACCATTTGAGTAAAATAAAGCATTGAATTGCTTGGTTGAACTTGGACATTGAACTGTTCCTTTGGTTAAACCAACTGTTGAACCTTTCCCAAAAAATGAACAAATGTTGAAAATCAATTCTTTTGACTAAAAACTGCTTGCAAGAGTCTATAGATTTTCCTTTTCTTATTGAGCCCGTAGATTCAAGCCTATAGAGTCCGTAGATTTAAGCCTGTAGAGTCCATAGATTTTCTGAGAAGCTCTAAAAATGAGAGATTTGAATATCTAAGACAAATTTTGAAAATGGAAGATATTATTTTGGTTTGTAGAACCAAAATAATTCAAATGTTGTTCCAAAAATGACTGTTATTTTTTGGAGACAACACATTAAACTAGGAGAAAAGAGTTAAGGAATGGTTTGTATAATATACTCTATATCTAACTATCAAAATGACCTCTAGTTGTTTCATTCCATGTTAGGGGAACATCAAGTAGTTGAAATAGTGATAAATAGAAAATGCATTTCAAATAATGAAATAAGGGTCTAGATGGAGCACATAAACAACAATGACTGCTTATGCCAAATTTTTCAAAAAGAGATAGAGGTTTCATTATATATAAAAAGTGGCATGGTTCATTAAACTAAACATAATAAATATTATTACTTTTATTACAATTGGAAAATTGAACCATTTATAGATGGAGACACCACAAGAGTGGAAACCAGTGAAAATATTTGTAATGAAATTAAACCAACATTCATAAGTCTTTATCAATATGCATTCAATTAATTTGTCACCCACTCCTTAAATATTAATAAATATTTATGGAAAACAAATTCATTTAGACATGTTTACATATATGAAGTAGTAACTATTGGTAAATCTAGAAAAATAAACTTCAGTATCATAATTCTTAGAGCTAAGGGAATATACAAGGGAGATAACTCTATTGAAGGAATTTTAAAAGTAATTTAATAAAATTAAATATTAATCATCTCAATATATTCAAATTTTTATATTCAATGAAAAATTATTCAATATTAGATTTGAACACTACCACAAAGCTCCTCTTTGATACCATAGACTAGTTAACTAAATGTTGTTTAATCTTGTACATCTTCAATGGAAGTATTGCTTTCCTATAGAAAGTTAACTAATTATATCTTAGACATTGATCTTGAGTATGAATTTCATGATCCATAAATGAACTTATACATCATTGATGGAAAACATACCATCATAATGATTAAAATTATTCTAGAAGACCATGAGCTTGAATATTTTCATGATAGATCAAAACAAAGGTTAACTCTTATTCTTTCTACCAAAGCCACAATAGATAAGGTACTTAATATCTATAAAGAAACAAAATATTTCCAATAAAACATGGGTTACAACATACTTATTGACCAATTATACAAATATAGGGCATTGTGGATCATGAAAAAACCACCATGATCTAGTTTAGGCAATGAAAAGATAGGTAATTAAGGTACTTTAAATATTGAATTCAATTAAGCTAATAATAAAATAATCAAATTTATAAAAAAAAAACATTTAACTACTCTATATGCCTGATTAATGTATTTTTATTTTATGTTTACATACAAGCATTTGAAGAAGAGTTTAAAATTATTTTTGTAAAATAAAAGGTGTACAAGATTAATGATAAGCTTAAATGTCTTGTTCTTCTCAATGAAATATGTAAAAAATCAGTTCTAGTTTTTTATCTCTACATAAATGGTGGGATGGACTACAACCCTAAGAAATATAGCGACCCATATTTTAATAAAAATTCATTAGATAAATTTATAGTAAGTTTACTTAGAGGCACACAAGGTATGCTTGCAGAAGAATTGAATGAAATCACAAACAAAGTTATGAGTGGACATGTTTGGGTAAACAAGACTATTGAACAAGGTGTGAAAGTAGAAACTTTAAGTGCCTATTGCAAAAGAGTGAAGGAGACCACAGCCTAGATTTTGAAAATTATAAACTATTTAAAATTACTAGTTACTAAGCATGTAGTTATTCTGGGGTGTGATTCATCAAATGTGAAATAAAAATTTAGCATCCATGAAACTCACTTTCATAAACTATGTGAGAAATTCATAAATGGAAATAGAAAAAAAAAAATAAGGTAAGGGATCTCAAAGACAACAAAAGATAATATGATGATATCAAAGGATTTCAATGACCCCTTAGAATTGTATGTAGCATCAATTAAAAATAATTATCTACCTAGGGAGGCAAATAACTATGAGTTTACATGTCAGTGTGTTTTTTCTTTTATATTGGGAAAAACATTAGTAGTAGTAGTAGAACACCATATTTCTCTTAGTCTATAATTTTTTATTATAATTGTTTTACAACATTGTCAGCAATGCAACACAAAGTAATATTATAGATCTACCCTCATAAATTAGGTCTAGTGAAATGACTTGCATGTGTAAGTTTCTTATTCTAGAGCTAAAATCTTAATTATTTCATATTTTGTACACATCTACATAGAAAAGGATAAAACAAATAATGAAATCATTTATAAAGTATATTATAGTAATTTGAATGAGGAAGGTGGGTTTGAGGGACTGTTGGTGGTATTTAGCATTTTTGGTGTGCATGATTCAAAAGACATGGCTAATGAATAAGTGGGAATATAACTTGACTAGTCATACACTGATCCCTTGAACATTATGATTCCAACTAATATTGGGGTTGTTTTTTCAAATCATCCTTTCAATTATGATAGATATGTCCATTTTGGGAAGCAAATGTTTGCAATATGTAGCATAGACTCATCCCTTATTATAGTAATTTATGAATGCACAAATATGATAAAAGTTATTTCAGATTTAAAAATGACTTCACTGATACACATAGTGGAAAATCTAAATCAAGAGATGATGCTTAAATAATAATACAAAAATTGCATGACAAACCCAAGTATGTACATGGTTTGATAATAATTTATAGCATAAAATTTGCGTAGTTACACACTAAATTATTTGCCTTCTAAACTTGTATATTTCATGTTGGTATAAAGTGTAAAGCCATTATAAATACTGATGAATGTAGATGATGAATTAAATGAAGACTCAACTTCAACTAAAAGGGAGACAAGTAAATAGCTAGAGGTCTTGGCTAACTAACAGGATGAACATCAATAAAACATGAATTTGGTTGTGGTAAACACATGAATTACATCAAAGTATGCATTGACAATTTCGAACTTGTCTCACAAATATGTATTAATAATCACTTAAATTAATAATCAATTATTAAAAACTTCATGACTAAAGCCCAATCTAGTTGGTTTGATTTATAATTTTAATTTTTTTTCTATATTTAACTAGAGATGATGTAAAATATTTAAAAATTCATAAGACCTAAATTATCTACCATATTAATATAATAACATTAAAAAATAAACTGAATGTAATGCTGAATCTTAAAATTATTATTGTTTGTAGTGCCTCCAAAAAACCATTTTCTTGTTCTTAACTTGAAGGACTGTTATTTCAAAAATATTCTTTGAAAAATATTAACACTCCATTCCAAATAAATAATAAGTATATACATCCAAGAGGAAAGTTTCCCTAGTTTTTAATAGTTGCATCCCCATAGTTTAAATTAGAATTTTCGTCTACGTCTAATGTCGATGCCTGTCCTCTATTTTGTTGGGATTTTGAGCATTGTAAAAAAATGCAGGAATATTTATTAATAATTTATACATTAATCTAAAGGAACCTATAATTAATTTTAATTTTAAAAACACTATTGTATTAAAACTATTAAACAAATGTGTACCTGAATAAAATTTTATCATTCCAAATAAGGTTTTCTCTAAAAAATAGTTTACAAGGGGAAAATGGCTTATGGCGACATTATTTACAAAACTATCATTGATTGGGGATGTAGATGATATAAGATTATTTTTTAAAGAAGATATAACTTTATGTGTTACACAATGTTAAACCAAGGAAATAAAATGAAATTGATTTTACACTACTTATATAAAATAAGTATTGTGAGCATTATTCAATTTTCAATACTATCCATTTTTAATAATAATTCTTAGATGTTTTCATTCATATTTGGCTTAGATATCAAATAGGTTTTTTAAAATATATTTTAAATTTAATGAAAAATAGTTTTTTATACTTTTATTACATTTTTTATATTAATTTTATATGTTTTTTTCTTAACCATGATTTGCTGATAAATAGGTTTCATTGAAAAAATGAATTTTTCCCCAATAATTTTTGCTATAATGAGATTCTCCCCATATGTTGTTACAACTATGAATTTATCATAATTGAATATTTGAATTACATTCTAAGATTAAGTGTTCAACATAAACTATTGTGAAATGTTGTCAATAACATTATTTGAATAAAATATCAATAATTGGTTTGCTATTTGAAAAAGAATTCTTATATTGGTTTACTATTTCATAAATTATCCTTCCATTTGGAAGGAAGTTGTTGATACTGGGAGTATAAGGAGTGTCATTTAGGCTTCTAAGTACCACTCAATTTAAATCATTTACCTAACATTTAAAATTATCATATTCATTCTACCAATAATTTAGTCATACATTTAGCCCCAAATTGTGAAAGATCATAAACAAACATTTTGATATTATATTGTGGTTTATGTAATTGAACTCGACTAAAATATTTTTTCTTTCAAAACTTTTAATGGTTATGAAATATGGTTTTATTTTACATGGGGGATATCAAAGTTAAAAATTATCAACAAATTTATTAGATCAAAGAAAGGAAATATTACGCTAGTATACACTAAAAGCATTAAAATGTTTCTAGACAAGTACACACACTTTTATAGTATAAACAACATATAATTTTTAGGTGAGAGATCATGTTTTTTTAATGACAAAAAAGAATCCATTTTATTTGTATTAACTCAAATATGGTAATTTTATGGAACACTTCAATCTGATAATAAAATATTCACACACATATGTACATGGTTAGATCATGTGGGGCCAGACCCAAATATGCATCACTCTTTGGAAACATACAAAAGAAAAATTAATGATTTTGATTGAGTTATATTTATACTTTTACATTATTTATATTTTTTACAAGAACTTATGTATACAAACCGAATAATATTTGTTTAAATTTTATAGTGAGAAATGGAACTATTTTGAAGTACAAAAGTTATTGGTACAAGTTATAAAATATTAATAAGTTATTATATATATACAAGTTGATTAATTTTATAATTGATAGTTGGAATTATTTTTGTATCTATAAACAAAGGAAATTAGTTTTTTACATATAAATAACTTTGTCATCCTATTAAGTTGACTAATTGGGAGTAACATATTTTAAAGTGGTGACCTTAGTGTTGGGATATTTTCCTTTAGTTTAACATGACCTAACCTAGTTACATGCCTAAGAGAATAATAATTCCAATGAGCTAGTGCACTGGCATATCATGCAAGAATTTTTTTACACACTCACCTAAAGCATGTAGCTTAATACTAGTTCCCATTAATTATATCATGTAATGGTTTATGCATTGAGATTGATATACTAAGGAGCTTGAAAATGTGTATAGTTTTATCTAATAATATCATAATTAATCCAATCCTAACAATTAATTCCATAAACTAGTCATCACATAAAAATATAGGTTCAAATCAAGAAAAAAAAGTAGTGGTATCAGTGATTTATAATGATATATGTGTGTGTGTGTGTGTGTGTGTGTGTGTGTGTGTGTGTGTGTGTGTGTGTGTGTGTGTGTGTGTGTGTGTGTGTGTGTGTGTGTGTGTGTGTGTGTGTCTATATATATATATGTATATGTATATATATATGTATATATATATATATATATGTATATATATGTACATATATATGTACATATATATATGTATATATATATATGTACATATATATATGTATATATATATATATATATATGTATATATGTATATATATATGTATATATATATATATATGTATATATATATATATATGTATATATATATATATATGTATATATATATATATATGTATATATATATATATGTATATATATATATATGTATATATATATATATGTATATATATATATATGTATATATATATATATGTATATATATATATATATATATATATATATATATATATATATATATATATCAAGGATCCCCATACACATGTCACAATCCAAATTATGACTAAGCTTAATATTACATTTACATGATCACAATTACCAATCAAGATCATCTCCCTAAGTAAAACTAGGGGGTATTTATACATGGTTTTTACCTTGACCATTCCGTTATAACATTGATATATAAGTGATGAATTTTATATGACCATAACAGAAATGAGTCATAGGAAGCTATTACAATGAAATCATATTTATTTGGGCCTAACTTCCCATATAGACCCTCTCTAAGCTAGTAATTATTGTCATTCTCTTACCTTCTCATGGACTTGTGCTAGACTTGCCTTTGATTATTCTCATTTGATGCTCACATGAACCATTCCCTAACTATATCCACATTCTACACCCTTATCTAAGTCATTATTTATTGTATGATTCTTGTGCCCTTGGTTCCTATGTGTTTTCTACATCCTTGTTCTTCATGATTTTATTATTCCATACCAAGTCCTTTTGTGTCACATATATCCCATGCCTTGGCTTAATTTTTCACCTATATATTCCACACCATCTTCAAAAAGTACCAAGAATAAATTGATATAAAAATTGGGGTCTAAAACATAGTCTATAATCTCACTCACAATTTCACTCTCATCTTGATCTATTTGGATAAAATTTAAATCAAGGCAAACCTAAACAAAGTTGACTATTTCAATGAAATATAAATCATAATGTCTATACATAAAATAAATATTAGAATAATCATTAGGAATAGTTGAATAGTAATAAGAATAAATTGATGGAAATTTTGGGGTCCAACACTTAGTCTATAATCTAACTCAAATTTTCATGCTCATCCTGATCCATGCCAATAATAATTTAAATCGAGCCAAGCCTAAACAAATTTGACTATATTGATGAACTTAAAATTGTATGTAATCTACATAAAACATATCATATAATAGTCATTGGGAATGTTTAAAAAGTATGAATAATAAATTCTTATAGAATTTGGGGTTCAACACTTGGTCTATAATCTAACTCAAAATTTCACTCTTATCTTGATCTATTTTGATAAAATTTAAATTGAGCAAAACCTAGACAAAGTTGACTATTTAAATGAAATTTAAATCATATCCTCTACATAAAATGGATCATAGAATACTCAATGGGAATAGTTGTCTATAATACTTATCATTTTATTTAATCCTACTAATTTATCATAATATTACCAAATTGATAATGATATTTTATCTCATTCATGTGTTATGCAATAGTTTCTTATGCGATCACATTATGCTTTTCAAACTACATATATTGATTTTGGATTCATTGGCCTTTTGAATTTAATGCATTAAGTTTACCAATTCATCTAAATTAATGCTAATATATGATTTAAACCCCTTCCCCTTGGGCTATGCTTTTTTATATGGGGTTCCAAATAATTTTTTGTCTTGTGGAGTTTTCATCTTATGGATGTTATTAAAATATATATCTATCTTTCTACTTTTCATATTTGAATTTTGATAATATATTTCCCATTTCTATGGATTTCCCTGCCATGTGGATTTTCCCATTTTTTTAAGGTGATTTTTCAAATAAATTTTTAAGATGTCATTTCCATTGTTTCAAAATTGGCACTTATGTCTTCATCATTCACCTTCCTACCATATGTCCCAGGAACACATGGTTGTTTGCCACTACTCCATTAGTACTTGATTTTTAGCTTACTAGAGTATGTTTTCATGGTCCTTAATTAATGGGATTGTAACTCTTGTCATGATCCCAACATTTATTTTTCCCAAATATCCTTATTATGAAATTTGGATATGTCTATTTGTAGGTGTGTATAATCATGACATGAGGACAAATGTCACTAAATACTCACTCAAAATTACCATATAGAAAAACCCTAATGACATATCTCATAGATTTATAAGATGATGACACATGTTATCTTGTTATTAATTAGTTTTCCCTACTAGAGTTAGTGATTATTTGAGTAATTTAATTCAAATAGGTTAATGGGATGAAGACATGCATCTAATCCTTGAATTTCACTAGATGAGAGATTATAAAAATTTCAAATTTGTTATGTCAAGATCTAAGTGAGTGGTATTATGACATTTGGGAAAATCCCAATACAAAATTATCATATTATAAGTATTTGGATCAATTAGCATGCACTTAGGTCATCGATATTGTGACACTTGATGAAATCTTGGTGGTTTACTTTCCTAATAAAAGTAAAAAAATCTAAGTAAATGAAGGCCACATATTAGTAGGTACATGACACATATCATATTATATTAAAACACTAAAATATATTTCTACATTATCTTTTGAAATTGGGTAGTCTGGATGAATGGGCAAACATCACCTAGAAAGTTTAGATGAACTAGTGGGTGTTTATGTATAAAATGGGCATTACTAGTAGTACTCCACTAAATAATCCCCTAAGATTGTACTACTTAATATTTTCTATAAAGTGGATGTTGATATTATTATTTATCTTTTTTATAATGGGCATGTACCCATTCTATATAGCATTGGAATACTATCAACTACCAAATATATTTATCTTAAGATTTATGATTTTTTCACAGTCCATAAGATTATAAATTTTATTTTTTTGGAATAAAATGTGTATATACTTATTTGTATCAATACATTTTGAATCACCAATGGAATCAAACATCCACAAACATTTTTCATGGAATCCCATGGATAACTATTTGATGCCAGATTTCATAGTAAAATGGATAAGTTAATTGGTTACAACTCACTTGTTAATGCTAATTCATGAATCAAATCAAAGCACTTGGAACCACCTTGAAAGTGAACCATAAAACCATACTTGTAAAAATTCATAATATACAAAATCAATGGGGAGTCATAAAAATTGAGCGGATGGATAAGACAACTAATTGAAAGACTGTGAGAAATATGAACTTGATGGAACAATGGGATTATCTCACAAATTTAAAATGATCACTTCATAGTTATTCATAGTATGGGGCATGGACAAAGATTTAATAATTTAAAAATATATAAAAACCAATTACAAATAATTGTGAAGGCCAATGCATTATAAAATATGGAAAGTATAAACATTGTTTCCATAGTGGTATTTACCATTAACAATACACAAATTATATAAGAATATTATCTCTTACGAATCTAAGAAAAAAATATATTCTTATGCATGTTATATTCTTATACAAAGCTAAGATTATTTTTTGGCAATATTATGAAAGGGTTATATTGGGGCCCTCACCCATATAAAATATATTAATACATTAATACATTTGATAGATAATATACTGGAGTAATTTAATAAATAGGAGGAAGATATAAACAACTTTATTATCCACCCTAAAATAATTTTTATGATATAAATAGTTTGATAAGTTTTATTTTATAGAGAATGTTTTTGGTTTAAAGATTCTTTGAACTTAGCTTCCAATTGGGGGAGGAATATTTCATATATTTTTAATCGATTGCATCAAAATTAAATAATTATTAGTTCACAATTATTTGAAAATATAATATTTAATTATTTCAACAAACTAGAATAATATCTACTTCTACTTGATTAATAAATTTAAATTCCAAAAAATATTAAACTAAAATTCACTAAATATGATATGCAATTCTAATAAATTAAAAACTGGAATCCCATAATAGTGAAACTAAAATCTAATATTTGAAATAATTGATACTATAAAATCCAATAATAATATTTTTGGCTTCAAATTTGGACTGGAATACATCTAAATTTAATGAAATGATGGTTTCTTGCACCACTCCATGAGTAAATTATATTCAAAATATTAAAATTATTCATTGAGTTATGCCATAAAATAAGAAATAGAGAAGTAAATCTCATAGCTATGAGTAAGCTCAAGTATCCACATAATTTTACAACCACTTCAACAATAAATCTTAAATCAAACCAAACTACAATGCGAAACTGATTACAACAATAATGAGGAAAATATTACAATTAATGAAATATTGTAATCTAAAAATTGAATATAAGTGATAGCTCAATTTAAAGGGTAATTTAATATATTATCATCACTTTCTCATAATATATTACATAATTTAATTTAATACAATCTTATTGCTCTTATTCCTCCATAATAACCTGATATAAATAAGCCCACACCAAGGAATTGTGAGATAAATGCATATTTTGAATACCATAATATTTTGGGACATTGTATGAACAAATGCTTCCCATTAAGAAATAAGATACAAGAAAATTTTAATGAAAATAATATCGTGAATTTGAAAATATTATTTTAACACTTATAAAGACAAATCTAGACCACATAACAATAGAAATCATATGTTGAAAATATTTATTGATCTATTTATGAAGCATAAGATGACAAAGGCTAAGTATACTTTAGAATTATATTATGCATACAATATGCATCCTCCACTTGGAACATATGATCACCCAATACATGTGATTATTGGTACACTTATTAACACTTCAACACAACATACTATGATCACATTTGATGATAATGTATTTTTGATGGTGTTTCATATTTTCATATACTATTCATACAAGCCTATATCAATGATAAATCCATACATAGTGTCATGATAGATAATGGGTCATGTGAAAACATTTGAACAAATATACTTACTCACTCCCTTGAATACACACAATATTATATAAAATATACATAAATATAGGTTAAGGGATTCTATGGAAAAAATAGAATACCCTAGTACATATACTGCTAACTCTTTAGTTGGGATATTGTAAAATAGCCACTCTATTATTTGTTATACATAGTAACAAGGTATTTAAAATGTTAAAAGGATTCCCTTAGATGCACAATCTTTGACTAGTATAATTAAAAGTGCATTAATATCTCAAACTCATACACTACAAGTTAATCATCATGACATGTTTACGGTATAAGCACCCTCTATAGCCATTGGTATCTCCTCCTACACCACAAACACCAAAAAAATTGGTTGATATACACAGATAAAATCAATATATACATTCATTAGTTAATCACATTAAATATTTTTATATACACCTACTGTAGTTAAAATTTGTTGGGTCTAATAAACAACCAAATATTCAATATCCATCACATCAAAGAGTTATTCAAGGCTCACAAACACCATAATCTCCTATAGTAGGAAATAAGGTAATGCCACACATATTTTAACATGTTTCATAGTGAACATAGATATTTAAACATTCTCTTATTATATAATGGAACCCATAGAGTCCTCAATGTTCTATAGTTACCCATCATACACAATATTCTATGATTATTAATCATGATACATATCGTAAAACACATGATTTATTATTAGATTATAATATGCCTAAACTTAGTAACTTTCACTCATGATAAGTGATAATAATTTACATTAAATCCCCATGGGCCTCCCATTGAAGGGATCATAAATTAAAAAATTTCAAATTTAAAAAATTAAAAAAAAAAAACAAAAGAGCAATCAAAATATCCAAAAAATAAAAAATCAAGGCTTGAGCATGGCACAATTTCTATATTACAATATTTTCATATGTTAATTATTAGAAACTTGTTATATGCCATATTATTTTTATACACACATGCATTTCATTGTATATGAGTGTGATGCAAGACATACATGTTACACATAAACATATAGATGTTGGACTTTCCTCTACCCAATGGCCATGTCAATACTTGGGGCATCTTATTCCATATGTTTCACTATTTATAGGTTATCTCTTTATAAAACCTTGTATCATGTTGAGTTATCTATATCTATTACACATATTTTTAGTTACTCACATCTTACATAGTTTTGCATGGATATGTTATTATACTATGATGCAACCTTGATACATATGGATGTTGTAGACAAATGTTTTTATTCTTCATTGATTCTATTACTCTATTACATGATATTATTATTTTTTATTACCTATTTTGTGTGGCCATTTTACCTTGATTGGTACATATTTCTATACATTCACATGGCCATTTATCCTTTTTAGAGGCAAATTTATGTTCATTGGATGTGGCCCTTGGACTTCATTGGTGCGACATATTTAGATAATTTGTTTGATGTGACATATTTATGTCCCTTTTTAAAATATTTTTATTTTCCTTGCATGTGGCCCTTGTATTTGTTTATTGTGACATGTTCATGTCCATTATATGTAACCCTTTATCTTATGTGAAATAATAACACTTGAGTTTGTTACGCTTGTTTAACTTGCTGACATTAAGTGGTGTAATGATATATATCATAAATTTTTACTATGTAATATTATTTATCTATCATTATATTATATGCGTCATTAAAACATATATTCCCTATATTACATATGTTATAAACATGCTCTGATTTGCATAGACATTACTATGATAACCTACTCTCCACACGTTCACATGATTATACATAATGTTATATTTACATATGATGTAATATGATTAAATCTTATTTTGGGACAAGTAACATACACTATGAATCATTCATATCAAAATGGGAGAATTAAAATGTGATGTTTATAGATACATAAGCCTCCATGAATATAAAATCATATATGAGTACATCTTTCAATGATTCAAAACCATTTATATATTATATGGTTTAGTTACATAATATATATTGACACATCGGTATAGATTATGAGGTGCTAACTTTATACATAATTCAATATATATTCATACACACTTGGGTAAATATGATTTGGTATATATACATATTTTATAGGAATAATTATTAGAGGTTTACACATGCACATACATTTGAGATACAAGTTCTTAGATTGAACATATACATGCATAACATTAAATATAATTAGGTAAAGATTTAGGGTGAATTATTGACACCGAGGTCATGATGCGAGAATGTACATTATTCATTCTTTTTCAATCATGCATTTATTCAACATTAAGGTAACATGAGATAACTTATGCAAAAATATATAATAAAATATTTAGTCATGATGGAAGCATGAATAGAATTCATACTCTTTTGATAATTCATTTTTTTTACATGGATAAAAGTTAATTAGATATATACTATACAATTGAATCTATAAGCCATATATAGTGGTTGTTTTAATTTTTATTTTAGCTAACCCATCACATGTTTCCCTTTTATATTTTTAGTAGTTATTTGGGTTATTGCATCACATAATTCTCCACACATACAATTATCCATGTAATTCAATAAGGAATCAATTTTTTTCAAATAAGTTGCAAGGGAAATATAGTTTCAACAAACACATAGTTGTAATCCCTCTTTTCACTTTAAATTTTATAACTCAAGTTCATATTTAAATTTTAAATCTATGTAAATTTAATACTACATGTTGGTTGTAGGATTTTATATTGATTGATATAAACAATTGGACCTTTCTACCAAAGACATAATGTGTTGTACACACTCTGATAGATCATATTTTTTAATTTAATGATTCCATTATTTAAATAAAATGTGTGGCATTTATAAAAACTAAAATTTGGTATTAATTAATTGATAATGATAAGTTTGACATACATTTACCATACATGAATTTCAAAAACAAATATGGTATTAACCCATCATTCTCTCTCAGTGACATGATACCCTACATTTTTAATTTGTATTCTATTATTACACACCATAAACCTCACTTTATATTTCCAACTTTATTACTATATTTCAAATGCATATCAAAATATTTATTTTGTTTTATCTATATATAGGTTATTAAAATTATATTGGGTCAAAATTGGAAATTGATACTCACCTGGGCTAAACTTCACTAAACTTTTCCAATAATGGATAAATTTTAAAATCAAACCTATTGAGTTGTGGAGCTAAAAGCTTCACAAATGAGCTAGCACAGTAACTGACATCGGTAACATAGTTCACCAGCATCGGTAGTATCGCCAACATCAGTCAGGCATAGACACAAAACTGACTGATGTCGGTCAGGGGTTGGCTGACATCAGTCATCTGTAGACTGACACTGACACCTGTGTGTTTGTATGCATTTCTAGAATTAGATTTGTTCTAATTTTAGGAGAATAGTTGGTTTTCATGTAAAGACTAATTTTAGTCTTGAGTCTATTTTTCTAATTATTGTTTGCCTTGGATCCTATTTAAGAGACCCATGGGGTAGTATTGTAATTAAGGAAAGAGAAGGGAATAACAAATTAGTTATTGAGTTGATTGTAATTGATTGAGAGAGAGAGAACTCTTGAGGGAGAATTACTGTACACCCAAGAGGTGTGGGAAGAGTGAGATTTCTTCATTGTATTTCCTTTTGGAAGAGTTTAATAGAGATTGGTTGTTTCTTGTATCTCCTCTTATTTGTTATTTCATATTTCTAGTTACTTATTACTTTTGGTTTAATTTCGTGTTTAGTTGCTTATACAAAAGTAATCAATTGTACTCTAAGTTCTTAACAAGTGGTATCAGAGTGGGTTAGTGTTTGTTGATTATAGGATTCACTCTCATGGGTTTCAGATTGAGTGGGAGCAAAGCAACAGCAGAAGAAAGTAAACTAAGAATAGAGAAATTCAATGGCAAGAATTATCAATTATGGAGGATGTAGATAGAAGATTATCTGTATCAGAAAGATCTGTACTTACCATTGGGTGGGGTTTCAAGCAAGCCCACAGATATGCAAGATGAAGAATGGAATGTTCTTGATAGAAACGCTCTTGGATCTATAAGGTTGAGCCTAGCATCTTCTATGATTTCCAACTTATCACAGGCAAAGACAACGGTAGAGTTAATGGATACTTTGGCAAATTTATATGAAAAACCCTTAGCTTTGAATAAGGTATATCTTATAAAGCAATTATTTAATTTTCAAATGTAGGAAGGTGGATCTGTATATAGCCATCTTAATGATTTCCATGAAATTGTAAATTAGTTAAATTCAGTCAAAATAGTTTTTGATGATGAAATTAAGGATCTCTTAATCTTATGCTCTTTACCTGAAGCTGGCACAGCTTGGTAATGGCAGTTAGTAATACTTCATCTACTTCAAATATCTTGAAAGTTGATGATGTTGTTAGTGTAATCTTGAATGAAGAAATTTGTAGGAAAAGCACAGGGGAGACATCAGGTAATGCTTTAAGTATTGAAAGTAGGGGAAGGCAAAGAGAGAAGGGCAAGCAAGGGAAATCAAGGTCAAAGATGGGAAGGAGATCCAAATCTAGAAATGGAAAAATAACTTGCTGGAATTATGGAAAGAAAGGGCATGCAAAGAAAGATTGTTGGTTGAAGGATAACAAAGAAAATCAGCATGAAGGTAATAAGGAAGCAAATGTTGTAGGTATTGTTTCATAGGATGCTCTTATATTTTCTTTAGATAGTCAAGTAGAATCATGGGGTTTAGATTGTGGTGCTTCTTTCCATGTAACCCCAAATAGATAATTTTTTCATGATTATGTCATGGAGACTTTGGAAAAGTTTATTTAGGGGATGGTGAGCCTTGTCAAATTGTTGGAAAAGGAGAAGTGCTACTGAAATTGTAGAATGGTAACACATGGGTGTTGAAGGATGTCATGCATGTACCCATCCTGAAGAGGAATCTGATTTCTATAGGAAAGTTGGGTGATGAGGGTTGCACAGTAACTCTCATAGTGGAATCTTAGAAAGTTTCCAAGGGTGCATTTGTATTAGCAAGAGGTAAGAGAGTAGGTACACTTTATCTATCTACTTGTATTACTGATTATTCTCCTTCTATTTTATCTACATCAGATGTAGATGAAAAGTTGTTGCACTGTAGGCTTGGTCACATGAGTGAGAAGGGAATGAATGTTTTAAGTCAAAAGGTAAGCTTTCAGATTTGAAAAGCATAGATCTAGATTTCTGTGAGCATTGTATTTTTGGGAAACAAAAGAAAGTGAGATTTCTCATAATTGGGTCAACAAAGAAGTACAAGTTGGAGCTTGTTCACACAGATGTGTGGAGATCAGCTTAGGTAGCTTCTATTGGAAGATCACAGTATTATGTTTCTTTCATTAATGATGCTATAAGAAAGGTATGGATTTATTGCATAAAGAGGAAATCTAATGTTTTAACACATTTAAGAAATGGAAAGCTTTGGTTGAGAATGAAATAGGTTTGAGATTGAAGTGCCTTAGATCTGACAATGGTGGTGAGTACTGTAGTAATAAATTCAACAGCTACTATTCTATGAGTGGAATACACAGGGAAAGGATGGTTCTAAGGACACCTCAGCAAAATGGAGTTGTTGAAAGGATGAATAGAATAATAATGGAGTGTGCATGGAGTATGAGGTTGCATGCTAGTTTTCCTTTAAATTTTTGGGTAGAAGTTGTAGATACTATAGTTTACTTGATTAACAGAGGACCTTCTACTTCACTAGATGGTGGAATTCCAAAAGAGGCATGGACAGGTAAAAAGGTAGGTCTTTCATTTCTTAGAGTTTTTGGTTCTAAAGATTTTGTGCACATTGATAAAGAAAATAGAAAGAATTTGGATGCTAAATCTATGCAGTGAACTTTCATTGGTTATGGTTTTGGAGATTTCAGATTCCAGTTGTGGAATTTAGAAACTAACAAAACTATTAGAAGTTGTGATGTAGTTTTCAATGAGAGGGTGATGTACAGTGATCAGCTCAAGAGGCTGAATAATTTTGAGTAGGGCAATCTTGATTTGGATGAGGTTATGATCCAAAATGAGCTCACAGGTAAAAATCATCACTCACAAGAAAACACAGATACCAACATCAGTCAGGCAGAGACTAATGTCGGTTAGGTAGGAACCGACATCGGCCAGACAGAGACTGACATCAATCAGGTGGAACTAACATCGATCGAGTGTAGACTGATTGATGACTAGGATTGGTCACTAATAGAGAATTTAGGTAGATAACAAGCTATAAATGAGTCTTAAACACCCATGAGGAAGTCTAAAAGGGTAAGTAAACCTCTAATTTGTTATTCCCCTTCTTTATACTAGTTGTTACTCACTGATGGTGGAGAACCAAAAAGTTTTGATGAGGCAATACATGTAGAATCTAAGAAATAGTGGGAGCATGGCATAAATGAGGAAATTGATTCCTTGGAAAAGAACCAAATGTGGGATTTGGTTGAGTTACCAGTTGGAAATAAAGCACTAAAAAACAAATGGGTTTATAGGTTAAAGGAAGGAGAGAATGGACAAATGAGACATAAGGCCAAGTTGGTAGTAAAGGGATTTGCACAGAAACCAGGTATTGATTTTGGTGAAATTTTTTCTCCTATAGTAAAGATGACTTTTATTTGGACTGTATTGTCTTTAGTTACTATTAAGGATTTGCACCTTGAGTAGCTTGATGTTAAGACAACATTTCTTCATGGAGATTTGGATGAAGAGATATATATGGATCAGCCATAAGGTTTTGAGGTCAAAGGTAAGGAGAAACTTGTGTGCAAGTTGAAGAAAAGCTTATATAGTCTTAATCAAGCTCTAAGACAATGGTATTTGAAGTTTGACAGGTTTATGATAGAGCATGGCTTTAGTAAATGTCAATCTGACCATTGTGTTTATTTTACCAAATTGGATAATGGTAGTTATATTGTCTTGTTACTATATGTAGATGATATGCTTGTTGCAGGTTCACACATGTAGGAAGTTACTGAGCTAAAGGTAAAATTAGCTCACACATTTGCCATGAAGGATTTAAGAGCAGTAAAGAAAATCCTTGGCATGAGTATTAAGAGAGACAAGAAAAATCATAGTTTGATTTTGTCTCAAGAGAATTATGTGAATAAGGTGTTGGAGAGGTTCAATTTGTAGGATGCAAAATCAAGAAGCACACCTATGGATGGATAGTTCAAGTTAAGCATAGAATAGTGTCTTAAATCACATGATGAGGTTGAGTACATAGTATGTAATAGACTTGATATTGCCCAAGCAGTGGGAGTTGTCAGTAAGTTTATGGCCAATCTAGGAAAGGAACACTTGAAAGCAGTTTAGTGGATTCTCAGATATTTGAGAGGGACCAGTAGTAGGTATTTATGCTATGCAAGGTCAAACACTTCTCTACATGGGTATGTAGATTCAGATATGGTAGGTGACTTGGACGGCAGGAGAAGCACCATAGGATATGTGTTCACTATTGGTGGAAAGGTGGTTAGCTAGATTTCAAAGTTGTAGAAGGTTGTTGTCCTATCTACTACAGAGGTAGAATACATTACAGTCATAGAGGCTAGCAATGAAATGATATGGATGACATAGTTCATGGAAGAGTTGGGAAATGAGCAAGAGATTTGTAGATTGTATAGTGATAGTCAAAGTGCAATTCATTTGGAAAAGAATTCAGCCTTTCATTCAAGAACCAAACATACACATCTTAGGTACCACTTCATTAGATAGGTATTCGAGGATGGACAGTTGAAGCTAGAAAAGATCCATACAAATAAGAACCCTGTAGATATGTTAACAAAGCTAATAAAAAAGGAGAAGTTGAATCTTCATTTAACTTTTGTTGGTCTTCAAGATTGAACTTGAAGTGGGAGAAATAAGCTAGAGAAAGAAAATAGAGGATGTTGCTGTACAGGTATAGGTGTAGTTGTTTATCTCCTAGTGGTATATTGTTGAGTTGTGGAGCTAAAAGATTCACAAATGAGATAGCACAGTAACTGACATTGGTTACACAGTCAACTGGCATTGGTAGTATCACTGACAATAGTTAGGCATAGACACAAAATTGACCGATGTCGGTCAGGGGTTGATTAACATCAGTCATTTGTAGACTGACACTGACACTTGTGCATTTGCATGTGTTTTTAGAATTAGATTTGTTCTAATTTTAGGAGAACAATTGGTTTGCATGTAAAGACTAATTTTAGTATTGAGTCTATTTCTCTAATTATTGTTTGCCTTGGATCCTATTTAAGAGACCCATGGGTTAGTATTGTAATTAAGGAAAGAGAAGGGAATAACAACTCAATTATTGAGTTGATTGTAATTGATTGAGAGAGAGAGAACTCTTGAGGGAGAATTACTGTACACCCAAGAGGTGTGGGAAGAGTGAGATTTCTTCATTGTATTTCCTTCTGAAAGAGTTTAATAGAGATTGGTTGTTTCTTGTATCTCCTCTTATTTTCTATTTCATATTTCTAGTTACTTATTACTTCTGTTTTAATTTTGTGTTTAGTTGCTTATACAAAAGTAATCAATTATACTCCAAGTTCTTAACAAAACCTTTCCCTAGTGTTTGATACTCTATATATCATGTTGGTGGAATGATAAATCTCTCTCTCTCTCTCTCTCTCTCTCTCTCTCTCTCTCTCTCTCTCTCTCTCTCTCTCTCTCTCTCTCTCTCTCTCTCTCTCTCTCACACACACACACACACACACACACACACACCACAAATCATGGAATAATTTGGAAAAGTATTTGTAAAATATATTTCTCACACACACACACACACACACACAATATTTCACATTGAGAAAATCTACCCTATTGTCTCATTGACATGATACCCTACATTTTTTATTTTCATTATATTATTACACACCTATATAAACCTCACTTTATATTTCCAACTTTATTACTATATTTCTAATTAATATCAAAATATTTATTTCATTTCATTTGTACACAGGTTATTAACATTATATTGGGTCAAAATTGGAAATCGATACGGACTTGGGCTAAACTTCACTAAACTTTTCCAATAATGGATAAATTTTAAAATCAAACCTTTTCCTAGTGTTTAATACTATATATATCATGTTGGTGGAATGACAAATCACTAATTCAACTCTCTCTCTCTCTCTCTCTCTCTCTCTCTCTCTCTCTCTCTCTCTCTCTCTCTCTCTCTCTCTCTCTCTCTCTCTCTCTCTCTCTCTCTCTCTCACACACACACACACACACACACACACACACACACACACACACACACACACACACACACACACACACACACACACACACACAATATTTCACATTGAGAAAATCTACCCTATTGTTACTAAATTTTTAATATATCACTAAGATAAATCATAATTAAAGTATAAAACATACCAAATACAAGTCAAAGAAAACATTTTAAACAGTCAAATCCATGTCAATAACTAAATTCATATAGTGGAGGATCACAATTTCAAAATCACACTAGGTGTGAGAGCTACATATGACTTCATTTCTATCCTTAGAGTATCAAATACATAGACAAATATAAATCATAAAAAATGGGTGGTTAGGGTCACCTCAACCCATTATACTTTCTTAGTTTTTATGGGTTCATATCCTTCATAATCATACCTAGGGTTTCAAGGTGAAGGAGGCCTATTTATAGACCTATGCACATCCTTAGGATTAGAAATTATACATGCATATATTTTATAGACATGAAAATATATTCTTGTGGTCATTGATCCATTTTTATACATAGGTCAATATAAAAAAGGAAATTATTAGCAGTCAATACTAAGCTTATGTAGATAAAAACATAGTTCCTAAATGATACGAATCACATGCATTATTTAGTTTATTTTACACTACTAGAATATGGTCATAGTTAGACAATAAAATAAAAAATATAAGTATTTATCGCTTTTTGTGCTTCCTATATGTAGAATATGAAAATTTTCAAATAGTTTCAATCAATTTCAAGATCTTACATTCAAAGGCATGATTGAATGCCATATCCATTAATTTGAATTATTATAATAGTTTATATCCTATTAAGGTTGTAAAACCAAACTAAGATAAGATAATTAATGAGAACATGATTCATTCCGTAGGTAGGATCATCAATCACCTATTTTGATTGATGATTGTGTCCTATAATTTCATGTTTATCTTGTGTTATATTTTGAGTTTTGAATTTTTCTTTGTAGGTTTGCATTTAAAATTCCAACCTTAATCTACCTACACTTCATCAAATTTGTTAATAAAACCACTTTATTTTTATATAAATGTCTTTTACCTAACTTCCCATAAGAGTTTATATAAAAATACAATGGAATAGTTATTTTAGTCAAATAAACCATAAAGGAGTTGCAACTATGTATCTTGCATGGTAGAATCGGACCCCAAATAATTATTATGTAGTGTAAATGGATAAATTATGTGAGATATTTAGTATTTTCTTCCTAGTTCAAGATGTAATTACATGCATATTATTATACCCTTATTTTAAAACAAGATACAATAAAACTTAAATATAGTCCCTATGAGAATAAATAAATACTTGTAATTGTGCCTAGATTGATTTTCCATATTGATAATAACATAAATGAATTTGATAGTCCCTCGAAAATTGTGGGAAACTATATGTTTTAATATCTTTATGAGTATTTTATATATATTTCTTAATTTTGAATTAGGGATATATTGATGCACAATTTGACATAAAAAGTGGAAAAGAATCCAACATAATAGGCCTAAATAAGTAATAAAAATAAGGGAAGGTAAAAGTACATGAAAAAAACATAAAGGATGGGATTCAAAAGACCTATGATCCCATCATAAGTTTAAAAATATAATCATAAAAGTAGATGAAGTATAAATAATAGAGATAAATATAAATTAGGCAACCCTTGAAGCTAAAAAATGCATAAACTAGAGAAAATGGAAGAATAAAATAGACACAAGGTCCTTTAGATAACAAAAAGAAAGAGAAGAAAATTAGAAATAAACCATTAAGTTACTAACTCAAACCAATGAATCATATACACAAGATGAAACTAGAAGTACTGAAATAACAATCCTTATAACAAAATTAACTATCTATAGTTATATGAGTGGGTAGTCACTGATAAAACTTGCTATTGATGCCTCTCACAAATAAATCCTATGCAAACTTGAATGAAATGTAGCTATCTATGGAAAATTTAGTGATATATCCATCGATAATATTTTTGACCCAATAATTTATTACATGAGTTCAATTAATATCCAAATTTCATAGGGTTCTTAGTTTCTATTCCATCCAAACTATAAATTCTTTATTTGTCTCAATTAAAAACAATATTATTCAAGCCTTAATAACCATGCAACTAGTAGTCTAGGCAATTTTCACTAAATTATTTTGTATAATTCATTATGTATATGCTCTTGAATAACTCATTATACAAAGTATCCTATTGTTTTTTATTCTTCCTATAAGAAGTTTTGAGTTCATTCATTTATCCATTGTTCCACATTCATTTGTATAGGTATCCATCACAACATGTTATAATCTTCCATGCTCAATACACCATTGTTAGTAGAGGTTCCTAGAAAATCTGTCAGAACATGCTTTTACAAGGATAGATCTATGAAGTAAAAAATAAAATAGAATGCAATCATGATTTCAAAATGAAAAAAATAATTATTTAGTTAAGTAACATGTATATATTCTAGATAATGTAGAATTAATAATTATAGGACATTCAATATAACATTTATATGATAAAATAAATTGAAGCAAATAGAATATTCAATGTACATAGAGTAATGGTAAAAGACATTATGAAAAACCATTGTCATAACTTATTAATATGTATCTCATTATAAATCCTTTATAATTCACCGAGTGCTATATATAAATATTTTAAGAAGGCATTTTAGCTTCATTTTCTAGCTTTTACTTACAAATAAAAGAATGACTCTTCACATTTTGTAGACTCTTGATATGATTTATAGTACCAAATACATAAAAAAGTGTTGTAAATATTTCATTGATGTCAACGGTATTTCATTGTTGGTGATAAAGGCACTACAACATTAAATGATGTTTTTAATGTTCATATATTGGCTAATGTGTCTTAATATTTATTTAATATTAATGAATATATTTTTGGCTGCATAAATTCCAAAGAGGGCCCATGAAGAATTTAAAGAGTCATGAGATAAATACAAAAGAATGAAATGATGCATTTTCCCATGAAGGGTCACCTTGAGAAATTCAAAGAGTCACCAAGTGAAGACAAAAGAGGATATGGTGCATTTTTCCATTAAGAGTCACTTTAAAGAATTAAAAAGGTCACCAAGATAAAGACAAAAGGGGAAGAATGCATTTGCTCATAAAGGGTCACCATGTGATTATTAAAATACAAGGATTCAAAGGGTCATGCAAGTTTGGCACCATTTTACATGAGGACTAAAGAGTCAAAAAGGGTGAAAGCCAAAGGTCATTGGGAAAGCTATAAATAAAGTCTTGGGAAGACATTTGTAATATGTAAGCAAGTGAGTAAGTGCATGGTTTTATTTAGCTAAGAAGAGCAAGAGGAGAGAAGAGAAAAGAGAATATAAAAGAAAGAGATGTAGTAGTATTATATCATTTGTTGAAAAAGAAACATTGTGAGATAGTTGTTTTTTAATACACAAGAGGGGTTGATACTCTTGTTGGTTAATGCTCATTAATTATTGTTATGTTGTTGATTCGTAAAGGCATTGGTGCTCTTATGGGTTTGTGTTCATGAATCATTACTATGTTGGTGTTCATCAAAGGGGTTATTACTCTTGAAAATTGGTGCTTATGAACTTTGTAATTTGAGTTGGTACTCATTCATATACTTGATATTGTTCTCCATGGTTGTTCCCACATTAGGTTTCCACATAAAAATTTGGTATCTCTCTCTCTCTTTTATGTTGTGTGTGTTATTACTAAAAGTTTATTGCATATCTTGAATATATGATTAAGTGGTTAAAGAAAAGGAATTTTATTAAGTAAAATATTTAAAAGATATATGATATACTTACTCACCCCCCCTTCTCAGTATATTCTATGCTTAACAATTGGTATCAGATCAAGTTATTTTAGAAAGAGTTTAACAACTTGAAGGTAGATTGGGAAAGCATGATGGTTGGATCACATGAAGGTTTTTCTACAAATAAGTCACCTTTGTTTGATGGGACAAATTATTTATTTTGGAGTATAAGGATGAGGATACTTGATATCCCTTGGATTCAAAATTTGGCAAGAAGTGGTGGAAGAATACGAAGAGCCACAGACACTTGTAACTAGTTTGATAGAAAAGAAGGAAAGTGAAAATAATGCTAAAGATTTAAATGCTATTTTATGTGGTTTACATGAATCAAAATTTGTTAAATTTATGTAATGCAAATCCACTCATGAGATTTGAGAAAATCTTGAGAATATTTAAAAAGGTGATGGAAAGGTTTAACAAGCTAAGCTCCAGACTTTTAGAAGATAGTTTGAAAGTTTGAAGATGGAAGAGGAAGAAAATATAGCAAGTTTTCTTTTTCAGGTTGATCAAATAGTTAATCAAATTCAAGGCATTTGAGAAAAATTAGAAGAGTCAATAGTGATACAATGGGTTTTGATATCTCTACCAATGAGATATGATGCAAAAGTTTTAGCAATCAAAGATATGAAGTATCTATCCAAGCTAAAGATAGATGAACTACATGGTATTCTTATGGCATATGAGATGCAAACCAAACAAGGAGAACCCTCAAAGAGGGAAGCTGCTTTCAAGACATCAAATAAAGATAAGTCTAAGATTTAAGATTCAAGTGATAGATCTAGTGATGAGGAAGATGAAACTGGAGCTCTATTCATCTACAAGCCTAAAAGAGGCACAGGTAAATATCAAGGAAAGTTTCCATTTAAATGTGGTAAGATTGGAAATTTTGCATCTAAGTGCCCAAACAAGAACAATGGTGACAATGAAGAAGAAAAGTCTACATGCAAGAAATTCAAAGTCAAATACAAGAAGGCATTCAATAAGAAGAGTTTATATTCTAAATATCCTAGCTCAGTCAAAGATAGTGGAGTGAGTGACTCAAATGAAGAAGAAGTTCTATTCATGGCCATATATGAAGATGCCTCTACAAGCAAAAGTATAGATGATCAAGAAGAAGAACATGATGATGCTGAGGTGAATCTAAAAGGAGAACTCATTTGTGACTTAGAATAATTGTAATCTCTTGAGAAGAAGAATCAAATATTAAAGTGTAAAAATTGAGAAAAATAAAATGGAGTCAAAAGAAATTATTGAAGATATACAAGCACATATTGAAGAAGCCAAAAACACTGAAGAAGATATAACAACTTAGTTATAAAAATTAAGTGAATAATGTGAAAGGTATATTGTTGAAATTACCTCTTTAAAAGTAGATCTTGAGAAAAGAATTAATGTAGTCAATGATAAAGAATCTAATGATACAAAATTTGAGAATAACAATAATATGTTGAATAAGATATTAGAAAGTCAAAAATCAATATCAGATAAGACATGCATCAAATTTGAAAAGAAAAGGAGCTATGATGAAGCTCCTACCAAATAAGAAACAAACAGGGAAGAATTTAAGAATGCAGAGGACAAATCAAACAAAAAAGGCTAGAAGAAACAGAGCTACAAAAGATAATCAATGTCAAGAAGAAGCCACAACTCTTTTGAACCTCTGTTAGGATTTGATGAAGAGGCCATAATATGTTACAAGTGAAATAATTTTTTTCACATAGCCTGATATTGTAGAAACATATTCGAGTCAATCAAGAAGGACCAATGTTTTAAGGATCCATTAATCAAGAATAAAGCTCAGATAGGTTCATGGTAGAAGAAACAACCTAAAAGGTCTATGTTAGTCTAGATAACTTTGCATGTAAGAAATGAAGAAAAAGCATTATTCATTAATAGTGGATGTTTGAGTCACATGATAGGAGACAAGAGAAAATTCATAACTCTAAAGAAGATCAATGGTGGCACAGTGAAATTCAACTATAATACCACTACCAGAATAGCCAAAAATAAGTACATTAAGTTTGGATAATTGTAGAACTAAGATTGAAAATGTTCTATATGTAGAAGGTCTTAAGCATAATCTATTGAGTGTATTTCAAATGTGTTATTAGGTATACAAACTAAATTTTTATGCAAAAGGTTATGAAATTAGGAGAAAAGATTCAGATCTGTTGATTGTAGATGCTTAAAGAATAGGCAATAATTTATATATGTTATCAGATATCAAAGGTCAAAATTTTTTTATGAGTCAGGTTGAGGAATGTTGGATGTGGTACATGAGAAAGGGAAAAAAAAAATTTACAATCTTGTCAACATCAATAAGAATCAAGAAGTTAGAGATCTTCCAAATATTACAAAGCCCTTAAACATGCTTTGTAAACCATGTCAACATGTCAACATGGGAAGCAGGTTAGAAGATGGTTCAAAATAAAAGAATACTCAACCACTTAGATGTTAGAGCTTGTTTACACTAATTTTTATAGAACTATGATAACTCAAAGTACTCAGGGTGAGAAATATTTCATGTTGATTATTAATGATTTTACATGTATGACTTGGGTGATGTTTTTGAAGAAAAAATTAGAAGCTTTCAACCACTTCAAAGCATTCAAGGCTTTTGTTGAGAATAAAATTGATTTAAAGATTAAGTGCCTAAGATTAGATTGAGGAGGATAATTCATGTCAAATGAGTTTATTGAGTATTGTGAAAACCATGAGATAAAGAGAAATTATTTAACAGCCAAAATTATACAACAAAATAGATTAGTTGAGCTAAAAAATAGAATATCTGAGGAGATGGAAAGGACAATGCTAAATGAACCCAAGACACCAGATAAATATTGGAGAGAGGTATCAGATAAAATAATTCATATTCAAAATAGAGAATTGTTGAGAGTCAATAATGACAAGACTCCCGATTAGATATGGAAAGACAAACTAGCTACAGTTGATTACTTCTAAGTTTTTGGTAGTAGATGCTTCATAAAGAGAACCAATGAAAAATTGGATATGTTTGAATCTAAAATAGATTAAGATATATTTCTTGGATATTCTAGAAAAAATGAAGCTTACAAATTTTATAACAAAATAACCAAGAATATTTTGGAAAGTGGAAGTGTTAGGATAAATGAAGATGTAGCATAAAGAGCCAATGATCTAGTAGACACTTATAAAATCATTAAAGAATAATATTTTAAAGAATTATATGAGGATGAAAAGGATAAAAAGGACATAAAGACCCCATCCAAATATGTCCATAGAAATCATAATAAGAGTGGCATCATTAGGAACATAAATGAAGGAGTTCTCACCAGAAGTATGATGGTAAGTAAATTTAAGCAAGTTAATTTTTCTTTATTATCTAAAATTTATCCTAAAACTTTTTAGGAAGATAGACATGGTGAGAATTGGGTTAAGGTAATGGATGAAGAATTAAATCATATAGAAAGGAATGATACTTGTGAATTAGTACCTAAACCAAAAGATAAAAATGTGATAGGAACAAAATGGATATATAGAAATAAGTTGAATGAAGATGGTGAAGTTACTAGGAATAAAACAAGGTTAGTTTGTAAAGGATATGCTCAGATTGAGGGTATAGATTTTAAATAAAATTTTTCACCAGTGGTAAGGCTAGAGGCTACTATAATATTTCTTGCATATGCAGTGTTTAAAATTTTTAAAGTGTTTTAGATGGATGTCAAGTCTGCCTTTTTGAATGGGAATCTAGAAGAAGAGGTATACATTGAGCATCCTGAGGGAATTATTCTCTCAAATTATAGTCTCCATGTATGTAAATTGAAAAAAACACTATATATATTGAAATAAGCTCCTAGAGCTTGGTATGCAAGACTTGAAAAGGACCTACAAAATCGAGGTTTCAAGAGAGGTTTTGATGACAGTAATCTCTACATCATATAAAAGGTGAGCATCAATTGATTTTTGTGATATATGTTGATAACATAATATTTGTAGGAAACATTGAAAAGATGAAAAATTAATTTTTTGATAATATGCAAAAATAAATTGTGATGTCTATGCTAAGAGAATTGTCAATATTCTTAGGGTTGTAAATATTTCAGTCAGATAAAGGAATTTTCATATATAAAAGTAAATATACCAAATAAATATTAAAAAGAATTATTTTTGAGGATTGTGTACTATTTGGCACACCAATGCGTATAGGGAACAATGTGAGTAAGGATGAAGACTCACTTATTACATATCAATCTTTGTATAGATTTATGATTGGTAGTATTTTATATTTGATAGCATTAAGACCAAACATCATGCATGTAGTAGGCATGGTTGTGAGATATCAGGCAGCCCAAGGGAGAGTCATGTTTAATTGGTTAAGAGAATATTTAGATATGACAAGGGGACATTGGATTATGCATTATGGTATCCCATAGGCATATTTTTTACTTTGGTTGCTTATATATATTCAGATTGGGTGGGTTGTTTGGATGATAGAAAGAGTACAAGTGGAGGATATTTCTTCCTTTGTGATAGCTTAGTATCATGGATAAGTAAAAATCAAAAATTAGTATCACTTTCTATAGCTGAAGCAAAATATATTTCAGTGGTGTACTTAAGTGGTTTGGATGAAGAAAACATTAGAATACATCAAGGTAAAATATGATGAACCTATTTATATTTTTTGAGACAACATAAGTGATATTAATATTTCTAAAAATCTAGTGATACATTCAAGAATAAAACATATTCCTATCAGATATCACTTTTTGAGAGATCAGGTGGTAGATCAAAAGGTTAAAATGGAATATATCATATTGCATATATTTTCACAAAGGTAATACCAAAAGACAAATTTGAGTATTTGTGGGATAATTTATGATTAATTTCTTTTGCTTCTTGACATTGAGGATCAGCATCAGTTGAGGGGTGGCTAATGGTTAGCTCTAGGATAGACCCTTTTCCATTGATGTCAAAGGGAGAGAAGAGCAAAAATATGTATAGGAATAGGTACATGTCTAGGTATATTTATAACATACTACATTAAGTGGGAGTTACTGTATTACTTTTTAGATGGTAGTATGTGTAGGTTGGAATGTGTAGTATAGGTTTTAGGATGTGGTAGTTTTAGTTTGAAATTGCCGTAATGATAAAGGGGGAGATTGTTGGAAATATTGTCATTGATGTCAAAGGTCTAACATTGTTGGTGATAAAGGCCCCATAGCATTTAATGGTGTTTTTAATGTTCATATCTTAGCTAATGTATGTTAATATTTATTTAATATTAATTAATATATTTTTGGTTACATAAAGTCAAAAGAGTGCCCATGAAGAGGTAAAAGAGTTATGATATAAAGACAAAAGAAGGAAATGATGCATTTTCCCATATGGGTCACCTTGAGGAATTCAAATAGTCACCAAGTGAAGACAAAAGAGGATATGGTGCATTTTTCCATGAAGAGTCACCTTAAGGATTTTTAAAGGTCACTAAGATAAAGATAAAAGGGAAAAGGACACATTTTCTCATGAAGGGTCAGCATGTGACATTTCAAATATAAATATTTGAAGGGTCATGTAATTTGGGTGCCATTTTTCATGATTGAAGGGTCATAAAGGGTGAATGCCAAAGTATTAGGAAGCCATTTTTAATATGCAAGATAGTGAGTAAGTGCACGGTTTTATCTAGCTAAGAAGAGCAAGAGGAGAGAGGAGAAAAGAGAAGAGATAAGAAAGAGATGTAATAGTATTTTATGATTTGTTTGATTCTCCTATGGGTTGGTATTCACAAATCATTGTTATGTTAGTGCTTAGCAAAGGAGTTGGTGCTCTTGTGGGTCAGTGCTCATGAATCATTATTGTGTTTGTTCTTAGAAAAGGGGTTGGTGCTCATACAAGTTGGCGATTGTGAAGTTTGTAATTTGAGTTGGTGCTCATTCATATACTTGATATTGTTCTCCATGGTTTTTCCTACATTGGGTTTTCACATAAAAATTTGCTCTCTCTCTCTCTCTCTCTCTCTCTCTCTCTCTCTCTCTCTCTCTCTCTCTCTCTCTCGTGTGGTGCATGTTATTATATCTATTTTATTGCATATCTTGAATGTATGACTAAGTGGTTAAAGAAAAACAATTTAATTAAGTAAAAGATTTAAAAGATATATGATATACTGATTTACCCCCCTCTCAATATATTACAAATAAAAAATGACTCTTCACATTTTGTAGACTCTTGATATGATTTACAGTGTCAAACACATACAAAAGCATATTAAAAATACAAAAATGGTATGAGTCACACATGTTCCTACCAATTAAATTGTATGATTTTGTATCCCTATTTTAATACCAAAAGAGATATTGAATGATTTAGAAAAAATCATTAAAAACACTATAATTCCCTATAAAAAGAAAAAGAAAAATTTATTTCCAAATTCACCAATATTTATCTATTTAAAAATCCTAACACTAATTTCAATAAACTTCCAGGCTAAGAATATTAGATTTATGAAAAAATAGAAAAAAACTTTTATAACCAAATTAAAATGGCATACACAAGAATACCACTCATCCAAAATATTTTCTAGATAAAATTCCATGTAGATGTTTTTTGTATCGATTATTTATAGGTATACACAAATAACTTAGTTCTATTGAACTTTTTAAAAAAATGAATTTTAGTTTCAATATTTTATATTTATGATGATTTAAGATCATATTTATAGTTTATGAAGGCATAACTACCTTGTAACCACTTTATAAATACCTTCAAGTGAGAACTTTCATGTTTTACATTTACTTTTTCATTATGATTTTAAAATGTAAAAACATAACCTTTAAGTCATTTTCAAAAAGTACAACATAGAAATATGAAATTTAGATTCATAAAGTGTGAATGTATGAAATATTATTATTATTTATTTGTATAAATATCATCTACAAATACATCTTGATTTTATTCTTCTATCTACATATATTTAATTATTTGTATCCTAAATTTTTGATCAAATTTTACAATTATTTCATGTATGGGGACAACAATATGTGGTGGATGAGCAAGCCAAGCATATGATGCATTAGTTACTTAATCAATCATGTTTAAAATAATTAGAATACTCTTATTTATATATTCAATACAAAAATGTATATCATTTACCTCATTCATGGATTCCATACTAAATGTGTCTATCTTGATAATTATTATTTCATCATTTTATGTAATTGTTCTTTCAATTTTTTAGTTTCATATGCCTTTGATTTATCTTCTCTCAACTAGTCATAATAAGTAGCCCAAATATTCTTACTGTTACATCCTATTTTTACTCTAGACTTATTATTATTGATTACATGCTTAGTGATTGTTTTACTTATTATGTTAATTAATTGTAATTAGATATATGTTAATTATGAATAATGTTTTTTGCTTATGTTCATGATAGTTAATTGTTAGTAAGATGGTTGTATTCTATTATGGTACATTTTAATCATGATTATGCAGTATATTTTATTGCAATAGTTTATTATGGTTTTTACATGATATGGTCCAACTACTATTCATTTGTACTAAGGTGGATGCAGAATGGATTCCACCCTCCTAACTATGACTGAGGGAGGGTATCATTATGGAGGATGTTGCAGATGGAAACATGTGAGAAAAGAGAGAAAGAAATGAGAAACCCAATACACACCACATAGAGAAGAATGTGTTTGTTAATTTCTAGTTGGCTAATACTTCTTGAAACATGCTCTTGGTTACTAATGTGTTTTTTTAATTTTATATGTTATTGATTATCATGTTATATATTGATTTAACATGGTAATGTCTTTTCATTTATGAGATTTAGATTCTTATATAACTATTTTACTTTATTTTCTATAATTATGTACCATGTGGCTTGGATAAGTTAGCTAAGTGATGTTAGCTACATGAGAAAATCCTTAAACACACCTTTTGGTTCTATTTTTTTATCACCTTTGGTATTAACTTACAAATGTTATGCTTTGTCCTTAAGATTCAATCTTCACTTTGTAATCTTATGTCATCCCTCACTAGGCTTATTAACATTTTATATCTTACCCCTATATAATAAATTTTTTGGATCCACTTATCCCTATCATTATACCATAAATTAATATCTCACTAATTTACTCATCTAGTTCCATTACTTTACCCAACTCCTTGCACTTTCCTCTCTCACTATTTTCCACTAGTTAATCTCCTCAAGGTTTAAAACACTAAATCATGTGATTGATATTATGAACACAACTTGATATTATGGATGATCCATACTGATAATATTATACTTACCTTCACTCTTTTTAATCCCTCACTCACACTTCAACTCTCACTTTCACACCTCAAGCTCATAGTGACATAACTCCCTTATAGCCATTTTTTTAAAAATATTCATTTTTTAAAAAAAATTATAAGTCTTATTAAACATATAAGACCATATTTTGGCACCCTCTATCTCTTTATAGTCCATAATTAATTTTCAATGTCTAACACTTTGTCAAAATACCACTTCTTTTTTATGGTCCTTGTCAATTAGTCCTTTTAGCCGTCCATACACTTGCCCAATCACCAAATCCATACTAGACCATATGCTACTAGACTAAAAAATATTGGTTAATTTTACTAATGTAAAAATACATAGAATTATAAAGTATTGTCAAATTCCCATGGTTTAAACTCAGCTCATTGGGGGTTTTGTTCCAAACACTAGTTAGTCAAATGTGTAGGCATGTGCAAGGTCGAGAGGGGTTAAAATGGGATGCATAGAGTTATAACCCACTTAAAGACATAAAATAAAATTTAAAAATTATGTTTTATTCCCATTAACATTATAAAATCCCTATTATTTTATGTTCCTTCCTCAGTTAACAAACATAAACAAAAACATGAAACTTTGAGCTTGCATACTAGTTTGTGTAGGGCTGAGAGAAGTCAAATTATAATATATTTGTTTTGATATCACTTAAAAATATCCTAGGACTATAACAAGGTATTTTATGTCAATATACACATTATTATATAGATAAACATCTTTTATCAAACCTTATAATCTCTTAACCATGCAAAATACAAAATTATTTGCCTTCTTAAAAGACTACATAAGGGTTTGTGGTCTGTTTACACTTTTGAAAGGTTAAAAGACATTAAAATGGTTATCATAAATATCTTAGTCTCCTTTTCACTCATAATTATACCTAATTAAATTAATAGTTGTTCAACTTCTCAAACTCAAATACTCTTTCTTATCATTAACTATGCAAATACGGTTTCAACTATATAAATAGAGTTCCTTCATTCATATAGATTACACATTTTACATTTTCCATTAGGATATAATTCAAAATGTACATATTACTATACCACCAAGGGTAATTTTAACTATAGACTCATATAAAAAAAACATACTCTATACTTTAAGAAACATCATCAACTCACCTTCATTCCTTGGCCGTCATAGGTGTCTACAAGATTTAGAGGTAGATAGAAATATTTCATAAGTATATTAACTTAAAAAGACTATATTAAATTAAAAAATGGTCTATAATATCTCAAATATCACTTGTATTAATGTACCATAGAAGTTCCTTCAAAATCTTCACCAACTCCATTACATTATTTTCTTTAATGACTATAACCTACAGTTCATTACACCAACCTACTACCACACGTACGAACGACATTTCCATAGCCTTCAGGGATTTCAATAAACAAAATATATTCAATAAAAATCCATATAATTTCAAAGGGAGAATAAATAAAAATAATAATTGATAGGTATTGGAAAAGCAAATACATAGATTTAAGTCATGCACTGATCAATGGAGTTGAACTCACAGAGACAAATTTTCAACACAAACAATATTTTGCTCTCTATTATCTAAATAATTAAATAATATATGAGGCTACATATATATATATATATATATATATATATATATATATATATATATATATATATAAGAAACTTATTCCTATATTTTCTCTATTAATTTATCTCACCCCCTATAAATGTGCAAGCCTATTTATGATGTATTGTTATAACCTATTAACAATATATCTTAACAATAAAATATTATATTATCATAATATTATTTACATAACAATATTTTGATATACAAACTAACTAACTAATTATATTTACCTCTTAATAAATATCAACCTATTACTATTTACCTCTCAATAAACACCCAAATTTACATAATTTGAAAACTAATCCCAATGTCCCCCCCCCCCCCCCCAATTGTTTTTACATGGTATAATATATCTCATTTTTTTATTATATCATGCCACCTTCATGTGATCATGAGCTTCTTTGCATACATGTGACATCGCACATCTCTTCCTTCACAATCATCTTCAATTGGTTTTCATAGGATCACCAATAACCTTACAAAATGGTTTTCATAGGTTCACCACTAACCTTACAAAATGGTTTTCATAGGTTCACCACTAACCTTAAAAAATAGTTTTCTCATGTTAACCACTAACCTTACAACATGGTTTTCACAGGTTTACCACTAACTTATCATCATGATTGATATAATGTTTTTTATATCAATATTTTCCAATTTAAATAAAAAAAGGTTACATGGGAATATTATTCACAAGTGAATAGGTACAACTATTCTTATTTTTCACACATTCTAAAAAACAAATGTAACTACCAAACCACATTGAAAAAGATGAAATCCACACAACTAAAAATAACACACCACACAAAATGTCACCAAAGTATTAATGTGGTCCCATCACTGGTAACTGATGAGAGGATGTTGAAAGACATCCATCCTCCATGTATCTTCTATCCTCAAGTTGGTGAAGCTTACTCAAGATTTGGTGAATTCGGTGACAACTTTGGTTCCTTCAAAAACTACATGTTTAACAAGCTCTCTTGGTAAGACATGTCTTATAGCTATCTAAATTTCCCTAGATGTAAGAACTAACTTTTTATTTTGAATAAAAATCTTAAATGCCTCTTGAACCAATTTATTAAATATATCATTAATAAAATATTTTATGATATGCATACCTTTACTATAAATATCAAGATCTGGGTGCCCCTACTTCAACACCTTAAATATATAGATCTTATAAGTTTATTCATTAATTCTACCTTTTTATTCTTTATGTCTTTTATTTTACTCAAATTTTCCATTATAACATAGGACATCAGTTTAAAATGATAATGCATCCTTTACAAAGAAATAATTTGATCTTGACTACTGACACTAATTAAAAAACATACAGACTCTTATTTTTGACAATGGATAAACAATTAAATAATATAAAAACTAGATTATGTTTTTGACACTTTGAAAATAAAATCAAATTGTTTTGACAACTTTTTGATTTTGATAGAGACTCAAATAACATAAAAAAACTAACTTCACAAATGATTACTATAAGTCACAATTTCTCTTATACTAATGATCATTGATATTTAACTTAAACCAACTAAAATACTACTTTTTAGATATATTGCCACTATAAAAAAAAGTAAACAAAGTGAATATTAAAGACACTTTAGATATCATGGCATAAATATTATTTCAAATTAAATGAGAAATTTATAAACTATATATCATAATACCACACATAAAGGAATATAATAAAACTATTACCTTGATGTAATGACAAACCATGAAGACTGACATACCCATAATGAATACTGCATGATGTAGATACACATATCTCTCTATGGACCATCATGGCTAATAGAAGACATTATCTATGTATAAAAGGATTAGCTTAGTATTTTTTTGACCCTAGATGTAGATTAGTATAAAATATTCTCCATACATGTAGGGATCATCATATGACTTGGCAAAGTATATGCGGTTGTCATGACATAATGGAATTTAGAAGCTTGATCCACATGAGATGGAGAAAATAACATGGGCAAAAAATGCAAGTAAAATGTCTTTGAAGGATGTAGATCTAGCTGATATGGTCATGCGAACTCAAATCCATAATGTAATGCAAGCTGAGTTCAAAAACTAAAATTATGTTCAAAGGAATGTGATATAGATTTGGTCGATGATCTCCCTTTTTAATATGACATTAAATCAGGTCGAAGACTGACATAAATGATACATATTTATGGTAAAATTATTTCATCCATAGGTTCAAGAATCTCACTATCACCCACTCTAAAACCACTAATAGGTATTGGAAAAGAAACTACACATTTTTAAATCATGCACTAATCAATGAAACTGAACTCACAAAGACAAATTTTCAACATGAATAATATTTTACTCTCTATTCTATGAATAATTAATCAATACATGAGGTTACATATATATAGGAACCTTATTAATATACTCTCTCAATTAATTTTTCTCACCCCTATTAATATGAAAACCTATTTACAATATATTTTTTATTAACAATATATCTTAACAATAATATATTATATTATCATAATATTGTTTATATAACAATATTCTAATATATAAACTTACTAACTAATTATATTTACCTTTTGATAAATATAAACCTATTACTATTTACCTCTTGATAAATACCCAAATTTACACAATGTGAAAACTAATCCCAACAATAATTTCTTCTTTATGCATTTGAATCATCAAACATTACACATGCAATCCATGAATAGACTCTATCACCTTCTTAAGGAGTTTACATTATGCTTATCTTTGTTTCCTCTCCTCTCATCTTCTCAGATATCTCTCCTTTTTCTCCTACTCTAATCACCTACCTTAAAACTACCATTCTCATTCCATATCTATGTTAGTTTGGGTAGTTACAATCAAGAATTATTACATGACCACTCAATGTAAGAAGGGTAGTTACTCCTTGTAACATGATTATTGATTTTCAAGACCTTGAAACATTTAGACATAATATGTCTTCCAATACTCTTTACATGACTCTTTTAACCCTTGAACCAAAATTCTCTCACCTATTCACTTCTTATCATGCTTATGGTCCTTCTAGGTTTAGCTTCAATATTTGAATTTTTGAATTATCACTTTTGGAGGGAAAACTCCTGTACACTCAAAGCACACCCTTGATGACTCATTATGACTCTAGGGTAACAAATATATCCTAAATCATCCCTAACACACTCTTAGATCAAAAAATAGATCACCTAAGACCCTTGACTAACATATGACTTTTCAACAACATAGAAATGGATGTTTGTTTCATATATGCTCCTATATCAACAAGTGATGGCAGAGGTATCTTAGAATTATTTAAATAATTTACTTCATATATATTATAGTTGTCATAAATTTTTTTTGAAAGTACTTGATTGGTCTTTCTGTGACGTGAAATCTAATTATATTGTCTTGACATAGATTCACTTTTATTTGTTAATAATTGATTTAGACTATGTAATAGAATTATACTAAGTTGACAAACATGTTAATCATAAAACATATTTATTATTATAGGATTTTAAAATAAATCCTAGGATATATTTTTATTTGGTGAAATAATTGTTATAATAGAAATGAACTTGTTTGTGTGTTGATAAGGTTCTTAACCTTAGGCATATTAAATCTTTTAAAGGTATTGAGTACTAATCATGGTATAGTGTTGTGGTAAGTTGAAGGTTATGGTTTCAAAATTTAAATAAGGTGTATTTTTTGGTTGTGGCATAAATTTTATTACATGTTTAGGGATCAAAGGATTTAGTCAAGGCATAATGATTATTTCATGGATGAAGCTAGAGTTGAACCTTTTTAATTGAGTCATGATTATTATATAAAGTCAATAGAGTTTTGAATCATTTCATTTTACATGGTATTTTGTTAGTGTTTGATTTATTTAATGATATCATTCAATATATAATGTTTAAAATAATTATAAATTTTAGAATATTTAAGGAATTAGGGTTATTTTTTGAAGATTATTTGAGACTCTTTGAGTCATTATGGAGAAACATAGACTATTTATTTTTCATGTAATCGTAATGATGGAATTTTTAGACTTGTTAACTAACTATGAAGAATTTTGAGGAAATAGTCATGTCATAAATTTTGATAGACTAGTTGGAAATAAAGGAAGATAAATGGGAGTTATGAATCATGGATGAGGTATAGTGGAATTATAGGGAATAAGAATAAGAGAGTAGAGAAGGAAAACATGTAGTCAAGGAGATTTGGACTTGTTCTATCGAGATTTAAATTTTTGAGGTAGGTTTTGTTGTATAATTTATCTAGTTTTTCTTCCTTAAACCACTTTGAAAATGCATATTGAGGCCATTGGTGGATTATGGTGGGTTATGGATGATATTTTTTATTTATAAAAAAATTAGATGAGTAATATGTTATATGTGCTTAACCTTATGGATGGGTATGACCCATATATAGGTCCAAGCACATATTAAACCATTACCATCCATTAATAATGGTTGTGTCCATTCTTGGTTTTGGTTAATAAGTTTTAATCAAACCTAGATAACATACTTTGATTTATAGGAAAATTAAAAGTTTGAGAATGATAGTTATTTGTATAAATTTTGATAAAATTAAGAGTAACATGAGATATTTTAAAATATATCATTATTTTTCTTGTTGTATGAGTGAAGGTGCATACATTTTGTTAGGGTAAACCTCATTAGTAGCTTAGTTAATAGGATTGATATTTGTAATTTTATTTCGGCCTAATGGGTGTCTATACATAATAATGAATTATGGTGCTAAGTTTTGTAACTGTATGTTCATTTTATAGAACTGGGGTTTGACATTTATAAAATAAAATATATACAAAGTGAGTTCATATGTATATGACCTTGGGGATGGGTTAAACCAGTCTATAGAGTAAAATATGTTGAGACTTAGTTTCAAAACATATTTTTTATAATTATTATATGTAAAAATATTATAAAGTTGTGTGTGTATACATTTTATTATTGATAAAGATCTTGTTTTAGTTAAATCATAGATACATGGAAATATTTGAGTAATATAGTTCAGTATACAAACTATCATTATATAAATGTATCCTGGTTGGTTTAAATTTGTATAAGGATTTTTTTTAGATTGATATTGATAGAAGTTAAACTATATATTCACTATTATAGTTCGAATATGAAAAAAAGACTAAGGAAGGGGTGAACTATATTTTGATTAGTATATTATATATGTGTAACAAGAAGTTAATCTAAACATTATTGTTTGGTTAGTTTTATTTAAAATGGATTAATTGATTTCATTTGGTGGAATTTAAGTCACTCTGAATTATTTAGTGTATAATAGTTAGAGGGCCAATATAATTAGTTGGGCATGTAGCTATCAATTTGATCTAGATTATATGGAAAATTGCTATTATTTGATTAAAAAAATATTGAACCAACTTATGTTTTAAATATATAGAAAAATAAAAATTAAGATAATATTACATGTGTACTTAATATATATATTAATTACACATGTAATATTATCTTATTTTTGCTTTTGCTATAGATTTAAAACATAAGCTGGTTCAATATTTTCTTAAACAAAAAATAGTAATTTTCCATATAATCTAGATCAAATTGATAGCTACATGCCCAGATAATTATATTGGTCATATAACTATCATACACTAAAGTAGTCAAAGTTACATAAATTCCATACATGAAACTATGCAGTAAATTTTGTTATATTGGTAAAGTGGCTTTGCAGGATCAAATTCTTTACTAGGCATGTTATAGTAAATTGGATGGAAGCATGAATGTATTTTATTACATGATTTTAAAATGATATAAGAATTTAAAGGGTAATAAAATGTGTTTAAATAAACTTTTAGATAAACATTATTTGGTGATTTGATTTATGCCATGTGAAATATTGTTTTGTTAAGTAGAAGACTAATTTTCAAATATATGGTAGATTGAAATCAAATAATTATAGAACATTTTTTTTAAAGATGAAAATAGATTGATAGAAGAAATTTTAGTAATAAGTATGCCTATAATAGACTTATGTAATAATATATATTTTTATATTTTATACCTATTGTGGTATTTTTATATTACAATCTATTTCTATGAAGTTGATTATTTCTAGCATAATTATAAATATGCATACGATGGATTTTAATTATAGGTTTCCCTTGTATTTATACATTATATGGTATTTTGTATGGGAATATATATATATATATATATTGATTCTATTGATTTAATATTAAATATGTTTGTATACTAATATAATATTAATAACACTAAATAATTAGATGAGATAGACTTCACTGATTTACTTAGTGTAACTAATAGGCCATATTGATGTAATCTAATTAAGTAGTGTGTGAAATTGATTGATCCTAGAGATATGAAAACTTTGGCCAATGTAATATTTATGGTTTGAACATTGTCATTCACCTATTTGATTTAGTTTGCACATATTTCATAATATCATGTTAAAATGTATTTATTTATGATATGTTACATGTGATAGTTATCTTATAGCACACAAGATTTTAGTTGATTTTCTCAATTTTTACACTTTCAACATCTACCCATCCATGACGGGAGGGACTTTCCCTTGTTGGGAGATGGTGTGAAGGATCAATGGTCTATGGTTGGCATGGAAAAATATTCAGATGATACTGTCCACCTCTTTTAATAGTCAACTAATAGAGGCTTTACATAGGATTATTTTTAAATATTAACAAGTTTAGTGAGACTCGTATTTTTTATAAAATAATATTTTATTTCAATCTGACTATTCAAATATGTATTATTGTATAGTTTTACTCATACATTTTAAATTATAACATAATAACAATTGGCTATAATTTATTTTTATTTATTGAATTACTTCTTTAGTAGTAACTACATTATTTGGATAATTATTGTACTTTAAATGTTGTAATTATTAAATCAAATCAACATGTATAATATTAATCACTAGATAAATTAATCAGACCTAAACATTATGGTTGATTTTTTATTTATCTTAAATGATGCATTAATTTAGGGATAATTGATGTTCTATTGATTTTGATGTTGATACAAAAATATAACCTAACTTTAGTTAACCCTGAGGGGTTGTTACATTATTGAGTTGAGGCTCAAATCTTGGAATTAATGAGTCTAATAACATATTATTATTATTATTTATTCAGAATGAATAATTTCACATCTAAGTCTAGATGGTGAGGGTTTATCAAATCCTAATAATGTTAACCCTCTAATTGACATAAATTAGTTTACCTTTAAATAACTTACCATGCTTGATTAGATTCTCATAGCCATGAATGAGATGAGGGACCGTATTTATACCCTTGAACATTAAGTTCATGGACATGTTCAGGGGAACATTAAAAATGAACCTAAACAACATCTTTCTAATATATAAGTTTCTCGTAATCCTAGGTAAGATATATTATGGATCAATTATTCAAAAGGCCATTAAGCAGGATCAAAAGCTAAAGTCATTTACTTAGGTCAAGAAGAAATTCAATAAAAATTTTGGAGGTCCTAAAATGAATTTCAAAAATAAGAATTGGAATCTCTAAAAACCAATTCAAGAATCATAATGCCAATTTTAGTAGTGATTCAGGAAATAGGAAACTAGGTAATGGTTATAAAGGAGGTTCCAGAGGAAATCAAGAATATAAAATTAAAGAACATCCTAGTGGATTATTCATATGTGGATGTGATAATTACATTAGTAAATTCACTTATGGTAAATTATATGGTAATAATAAGGGTTCCACTCCATATTAGGCATCTTTTGAGTATAGGATTCATGCAACTATTGATAATTGCCAAGCTGATTTTAAAGATTCTCCTATTCAGATATCAGGTACTTTTTTTAGTTAACTAATTGTAATTTTGATTAACACTAGAGATACTAAATTTTTTATTTCTCTTATTATTCTTAACAAGTTATCTAGAAAAGATGGTGTTATATAAAATGCATAGTTAGTTCAATATAGGAATAAATCTAGGGTTAAGGTCGACAAATGTTTGGTTGAACATAAGATCAAACTACCATATTTAACTATGGAAGTGGATATGTTTACATCTCCTTTGGGGTCATATGATATGATCCTAGGTGTAAATTGGTTATCTCAACATAAATCTAAGGTATATTGTCTACTTAAAATAATTGAATATCTAGATGATTTGGGTAATCAAACCCAAATTTAGGGAGCAAGGAGGGAACTTATGATTATCTAAATTTATGGAATTTAGTTTAAAAAATATTAGAGGAAAGGGTTTCAAAAATTTACTATAAAAATAAATGAAATGGAGGAATCAAAATAACCTTTTATTGAAGAATATCATTTTCTCTAGGATTTTCAATATGTCTTTCTTAAATAATTATCGGGTTTACCTCCTAAGAGAGAATTAATTTCCCAGTTGACATCATTAAAGGGTTTAAAGCATAGTCTAAATCCCCCTACATAATGATGAAAATTGAGATAGTGGAATTGAGGGTTCAACTTCAAGAGTTGTTGACTAAAGGGTTGATTCGATAATTTGTGTCATCATAGGGTAAACTAATTATGTTTGTTAATAATAAGGATGGAACCTTTTGCTTGTGTATTGATTACAATATCTTAAATAAGTGAATAATAAAAAATAGTTATCCTTTACCTTGCATTGTTTTTTTTTGATCAAATACATGGAGCATTAGTTTTTTTAAAGATTGATCTATAAGAAAAATATCATCAGTTAATGATTTATGAGGAAGGCATTATAAAAAAATCTTTAGAACTTGATATGGGCATTGTGAGTTCACATTTCCTCCTTTTTAGCTAACAAATATGACTGAAGAATATATGAATCTCATGAATGGTGTGTTTAAATATTATCTAGATCATTTTGTGTTAGTATTTTTAGATGATATCCTCATATATTCTCAATATGAAGAAGAACACATAGAGCATTTAAAGTTGGTTTGTCAATGGTTATGAAAACACAAGATTTTTGGGAACCTTTCAATATGTGCATTATTTCAAAAAAGGTACAATACCTTGGGAAAATTATATCTATAGAAGGAATATCTTTGGATCCTTTAAATATTATAGCCATTATGGAATGACTATCGCCTAAAAACTTCCATGAAGTTATGATTTTTATAGGTTTGGGAAGATATTACAATTAGTGTTCCAAATGTTTCTAAGTTAACAAATCTGATTACCTCTCTTCAGTGTGGTTAGTGAAGTACAAGGAAGCTTTTCAAGAACTAAAAAGAAGACTCACCTCAGCACCAGTGTTGATATTTCATGATCCAAATAGTCAATTATTGATAATAATCAATGCTTTGAGATGTGGCCTTAGATGAGTTATCATGAAAGAAGGATTTGTTATAGTTTATGAGTCCATGAGGTAAATTATACCCTAAATGATCTAGAATTGGCTACAATTATTGATGTCTTATAGGTTTGAAGGTATTATCTATTAAGAAAATTATTTGAGCTCAAGACTAATAATATGGGACTAAAGAATATCTTCACCAAACCAAACTTCAATGTACACTAGATAATATGGTTAGATTTATTTTTAGATTAATATTTTGACATCAGCTACATAAAAGGCAAGTAAAAGAGGGTTGTGAATGACCCTACTCATTAAAGTTATATACCATCTTTGGCTACTATTAGGAGTACTTTTCCTAAACAAGTGGTGAATTTCTCTCTAGGAAATGAATTTTATGAATAAGTAAAGATAGCATTGGCTCAAAATGGTTAGTAACCTAAGTATAAGGGATTGAAATATGAGTATTATGGTTTATTAAGGTACAAATGATAGATTTATGTAACAAATAAGGAGAATTTGAGGAGTACAGTACTCAAAGAACTACATAATGCTCCTTATTCAGGCTATCCAGGTGTGACTAAGCTCTTAGCAAAGTTGATGCCATTATAATTTTGTAAAAAAATTAATAAATATGTAATTGACCTTATATATATATTATTATAATTTTAGTAAGTTAAGGCTAAGCATACATATCTTTCTAGGTTCTATACCGACATATCATACCAAAATAGAAGTGGCAAGTCATTAGTATGGAATTTTTCCAAGGGTTGTTAATGTCTTAGACTAACACAACATGATTTTGGTGTTTGTTGATAAACTCCCCAAGGTATCTCATGTTATTCCTGGTAACATTTTAGATAATGCAGCCATGATTTCAAAGAGGTTCATGAAATAAGTATATAAGTTGCATGGGTTTTTAAAAAAGATGATTATTAGATAGGGACCCTAAAATGACATTTATATTTTGGTTGACTCTCAATTCAAGTTTGGGTACTTAGTTGAACTTTAATACAACATACCATCAAAAAATGGATGGATAAATAAAAAGGGTGAATCGAGTGTTAGAAGATATTTTATGGATGTACTACATGGATCAGTAGCATAGGTAGGAAGAATACCTTCCATTAGTGGATTTTACCTACCATAACTCATACCAATCAACACTAAAAATGGAGCTATTTGAGGAATTGCATGGAAGAAGGTGTAGAACACCAATCAACTCGAATAGGTTGGAAGATAGAATAGTCTTTATTCTAGATATTATTCTTGAAATAGAAGAACAAGTTAAGTTAATAAGGCAAAATTTGGTTAAATTCAATGATAAAAAAGATACATTTATATAAAAAGAATATGAAGACAAGTTTTATTAGGAGATAAAGAATTTATATGGTTAGACCTGAGAAAATCTTGATTAAATTTGGAAAATCGGCCAAATTTTCTCCTAAATAAGGGGGACCTTTCAAGGTCTTAGAAGTTGTCAATCATGTGGCATACATGCTTACTTTTCTACTAGATTTAATCATTATACATAATGTTTTCCATGTATCCTATCTTAAAAAATTCATTATTGATCCTTCTCATGTGTTGGATTGGAATGAGTTACAAGTTCTGGATCTTAGGGTAGTCCTAATAGAATCAATCATAATAATTGACACTAGCAAAATTAGTTTGCATAATAAAGAAGTTTCACAATACAAGGTCTAGTGAGACCAATATTCTAAATATAGTGCTAGCTAGGAAGATTATGAAGAGTATCATAATCTATTTACTTATTTGTTTACTTAGTAATTTGCTAATATTATGTTTATTGTCTACTAAATAATGTTTTATTTCAAAACTTTCATTGAAATAAGTGTCATCAAGATGATGACTAGCTTTAGGGGGAATGATGTTACATCATAATTTTCCTCTAGACTTATTATTACTAATTATATGGTTAGTGATTGGTTTACATAATGTGTTAAGTAAGTGGAATTCAATATATATTGATTATGGGTAGTGTTTATTGATTATGATCATGATAGTTAGTTGGTTGTTATTTTTTATGGTACATTTTAATCATGATTATGTAGTATATTATGTTATAGTAGTTTATTATGGTTTTTACATGATATGGTCTAACCACTATTTATTTTTACTAAGGTGGAAGGAAGATGGATTCCACCCTCCTAACTATGATCAAGGGAGTGTACTATTAGAGAGGATTGTATAGATGGAGACATGTGGGGAAGGAGAGAAAGAAATGGGAAACCCAACAAACACCACATAGAGTAGAATCTATTTGTTTATTGATAGTTGGATAATACTTATTGCATCATGCTCTTGGTTACTAATGTGTTTTATACATATTAGAATTGATTGATTGTCATGTTGCATATTTATTTAACTTGGTAATGTGTTTGCATTTATGAGATTCATATTCTCATAATACTATTTTATTCCATTTTTTGTAATTGTGTACCATGTGGGTTAGATGGGTTAGACAAGTGATGTAAGAGGTAAATTAAAATACTATAACTAGTTTACTTCATATATATTTATAGTTGTCATAACCTATGTTTCAAAAGTCTTTGATTGGTATTGTTATGATGTGAAGTCTAATTCTATTGCCTTGACATGGATTTCAATTTTATCTAATAATAATCAATTTGGACTATGCAATAGCATTATACCAGGTTGATAAACATGTTGATTATAAAACATATTTATTATTATAGGCCTTTTGAATAAATCTAAGGACACATTTTCATTTGGTGAAATCCATTATTATAATAAAAATAGACTTGTATGTGTATTGAGAAGGTTCTTAACCTTAGGGATATTAAATATTTTAAAGGTATTGAATACTAATCAGGTATAGTGTTGTGATACATTTAAAGGCATGATTTTGAAATTTAAATAAGGTGGATTGTTTGGTTGTGGCATAAAATTTATTGGATGTTTAGGGATAAAATGATTTAGTCAAGGCATAATGATTATTTAATGGAGGAAGGTAGAGTTGTACCTTTTTCTGAGGCATGAGTATTATATAAAGTCAATAGACTTTTGATTCATTTCATTTTATTTGTTATTTTTTTATTGTTTGAATTAGTTAATGATATAATTTGAGTTATAATGTTTAAAATAATTATTAAATTGAGAAGATTTAAGAAATTAGGTTTTTTTAAAGATTGTTTGAGACTCTTTGAGTCATTATAAAAACACCTAAACTACTTTTTGCATGGAATGGTAATGATGGACTTTTTCGACTAGTTAACTAACTATGGAGATTTATGATGAAATAATCATGCCATAAATTTTGGTAGACTAGCTGTAAATAGTGGAAGATAAATTAGATCCATGCATCATGGAGGAAGTATGGTGGTAATTCAAGGAAGAAGAAGAAGAAGAGAACACAAGAAAAGGAAAAATGTAATCAATGAGATTTGGACTTGATCTAGGGATTTGCATTTTTGAGGTCAGTTTTATTGTATAATTTATCTAGTTTTTATTTCTTAAACCATTTTGAGAATGCATATTGAGGTTATTGATAGATTTTGATGGGTTGTGGAGGATCTATTTAGATTTGGACTCGATCTAGGGATTTGCATTTTTGAGGTCAGTTCTATTGTATAATTTATCTAGTTTTTATTTCTTAAACCATTTTGAGAATGCATATTGAGGTTATTGATAGATTTTGATGGGTTGTGGAGGATCTATTTTATTTATAAAAAATTATATGAATAATGGGTTATATGTGTTTAACCCTATGAATGGGTATGACACATCTAGTGGGCCAAACACATATGAAACCCTCCCCTTACATTAGTAATAATTGTGTGTATTTTTAGTTTGATTTAATAAGTTAGAATTAAACCCAAATAATATACTAGGGTTTATAATAAAATTAATTGTTTAATAATGATATTTATTTGTCAAAATTTTTGATAAAATTTAGAGTAACTTGAGATCTTGTAAAATATATAGTTGTTATTCATGCTATATGAGTGAAGGTTGATACGATATGTTAGGGTAAACCTCTGTAAGAGATCAGTTACGATAATTTATATTTGTAAATATATTTGACCCTAATGGGTGTTTTTGTATAAAAATTAAGTGTGGTTCTACATTTGGTAACTGTACATTCATGTTGTAAAACTAGGTTTGACATTTAAAAAATAAAAAATAAACAAAGTGAGGTCATATGTATATAACCCTAGGTAAGGTGTTTGACCCATCTAAAGGGTAAAACACATCGAGACTCAGTATCAAAACTTCATGGTCAGAATTATTCTATGTAAAAATATTATAAGGTTGTGTTTATGTACATTTTATTGTTGATAGAGATCTGAAAGATTTCTGCCCAATAATGCAAGTGATTGAGATAAAATAAAATAAAAATCACATATGAGCCAAATAAATTATATTCAACTCAAGAGAATGAAAATCAATACAATAGAATGGGATGCTCATATGAGAGAAAGAGATGGGTATATATAGGATCCAAGAAACTCAAAACATAACCATTATGGGATAAATTTAAAAATCCCTTAAGTAAACTTAACCTAGTGTGAAAAGAGCTAAAGTGGAGAACAAGCTATGAAATAGATAGATAGCAAAGTAACCCTATTCACACTAACAGCCCCGCCCCGCCCCCCCCCCCCCCAACCTTAAGTGCAACTTAGGGAGAAGCTGACAAATGCAAAGATGCAATCATGGATGGGTTGTAGCTTCTAGGCCATGTTAGGTACTCATGTACAAACAAGTCTCAACTAGAGTAAAGGAGAAAACCACATTGGAAAAAACTCCTCCCCAAAAGTCAGAATGCAATAAGTGTAGAAAGGTGGAGTCAATATGAATCATATGATACCAATTCCAACACATATATAGAATGAATAATCCCCACAAGAAGAGATGAAAATAAGAGAGACAAAGTAGCCCCTCCTCATTATAGAGTCACCTACAATAATGGTATATGTTTGACAATGAATGTTGAAGATGATCCATGATCTCTAAACAACATTCCTCCCCCTAGGAAGAAACAAGACCAAGAATGTGTGCAAAAACTCTTCCCATTCCCAAAAGGAATAAGAAGGATGAAAACTCAAAATTTGTGAAGTCTTTGAATTTTGTTTAGGTGTCACCATGTGGATGCCAAAAGAAGCCAAAAACTAATTAAGAGTCACATACCAAACTGAAGAATATGACAATCTAAGATCTAGTGGAAATTGATGTAGAACATGATCCAAAGAAAAAGTTGTCTTCTCTAAAGACAAAGGTGCCTCATCCAAATGTTGCTCAATAGTACCCACAGTCATGTCAAACTATGAGGAATGATCATGTGGGTAAATAATAAGAGGGTAAAAATGTTCTCTCACAATTAAAGAAGATGAAGAAAATTCATCAAAGAGAATATTAATATCATCAATAGTGTCCTCCAAGTCTACAAGATATCACTCACAAAATAAGCCTGCAATACTTGTCAAGTACTCATCCCAAATGGCTACATCTAGAAGACTATGAATGTCCTCCTATAGTTAATAACTAGGAACCATGGATGTAGCAGCACTAGATTCTATAAATGTAATAAGGAATGAAGGAGGAGATGGAATGTCAACATGTCTCTAGAACCTCAGTTGATAAAAAAATACCAAGATGCAAATGACCATGTTGACTCTCCTCAAAAGTGTCCACATGAGTGTGAACCTCAGCAAAAGGAATAATAGGATAAAAATGTGATAAGGTGCACACTCAAGATTGATGATCTACCTCCCAAAATGCAACTATATCTCTTCTATGCAAATCATAAATAATCACAAAATTAGGTGTGAACTAAACACTCTTTTCTACTTTAGCATTTCTAATCTAATAGATAAAAAGGATATTGGAAGACAAATATGGTACACAAAGGAAATCATTGAATGATCCTTCATTAATGTCAATTGATCCTTTCCCATAAACACTCATAGATGTGTTATTGTCCATCAGAATGGGTGGTAATGAATAAGTCTCATATGAAGAGAACATACACTATGATGAAGCCATATGATGTGAAGCTCCAAAATTAAGGATCTAATTCCCTGGCTTAAAATCTATAACTATAAAAAGTTATTTCCCCTTTTATATTTCAAAATTTTATGAAGAATAAGAAGAAGAAGAAGATGAAACCACTTTGGATGAATTTATTTGAACCTTATTTAGTTGATGTTGCAATTCATCAATTTTATTTATGTAACATTTATGTTCATCATGCCCCAATTTATTGTAATATGCACATGAGGCTTCTCATTCTTAGATGATTCCCTTTTGGAGGGGAAGGACTCAGATTCTTTGTGGCTTATTTTCTTTCTTCTTTTATTTCCTTTTAGGATTCCCTGATTCTTTTTATACCTTAGGTTCACTAGCCAAAAATTCTTGTGGCTTTGAAGACATGATGATAACCATTTGAATTATCTTTTCTTTTGCTTGGATTATAAGATTTAAAAAATCATCAAAAGTATGCTCAACATATGCATATCCCATGGAAACCCAATGAGCTTGAAATCTGAAAACAAATACTAAATACTCAGGACCAAGCTTGGATAACACATTTAGAATCAATTGTAATTCCTCGTTTCTAATCTTGCAATCCTTTAGTTGTGTTCTCAATTCATTAATCTTAGAGATATAATATTAGATTTTGTCAAACTCTTTAGGATTAAGATTCATCAAATCATTGTCAATTTGATAACCCCTAATATTATCAATTTTACCATATAATTTTTCAATAGTCTCCCAAGCTTCCTTAGGTGTTGTACATTTTTGAACATGAAATTGTAAGTCAAAAGAGACAAATGAACAAATGTACCTAAGATTTTTCTCATGATTTATCTCCCATACTACCTTTACACTCACATCAGTAGGTTCATGAATAGATTTGTTTACATATCCTATGTAACCTTTTCCCATTAGATAATTCCATACTATTTTTTTCCATGATGCATAATTATATGGACTTAGGAGTTCAATTTGATATTTCCCCATTGCAAAAACACACAACCAAGAGATGAAAGCAATTAACCACTACAATATCACCCCCCTCAAATTCACTCAATAAATGATCCCCCCTAGAAAAATATGATCTTGGAAATTTATACTTAGTGCATTATACTTTCCATAAGACAAAATAGCTAAGTGGTCTTTTGATTTGGTACATGCAAATGGGAAAATTAGGCCTTATATTGAAAGCACATTTTATGAGAAAAACTAGACCACATTGATTATAGATCTAAGAATTACTTGGAAAATCATGCACTTTCAAAAAAAATGACTATAAATGTTTCTGTACGACCACAAACAGAGTCTCAGAATGTCTAAAAATGAGGACTTCTCACTAACAACAACAAAATATGCACATTCTAGAAAATCCAGACACTAAAATCAAAAACCATTTTCACCACTATAAATCCTATGAAATTTTACCCCAAATCAAAAAACATTTCACCAAAATTAGAACTTGAATGACTAAAATAGAGTCCTACAAATTTGAACTATCAAAACAAACCTGCCAATAGAAAGGGGACCTATATAAAATTTATGATTACATTTTCGAATGATATATTTTATACACATAAAAACTAATAGATACCTAGATGTTTTTTTGATGTTGAAAATAAAGGATAGAAAGCGTTTATCTTTTTGATGTACATAAAATGTAGGTCTAGTAAAAAAAGATGCTTTTAGTAGCAAAAAATGACTACAGTAATGAAAAAACTAAAATTAAAGGTTGAATGAGATACTTAAGATAAGAAAAGGCATGTTACATCTTGTAATATTGATTAAAACAACAAATATGCAAGTTGAATGTCAAATATGAGCTTCAAAACCCCATAGATCTGGGTTTTGATGTCCAAATTAGATGAACAAAAAACATGACTATCTTGGTTTCTCTAGACTCAACCACTAGGTGAAAAACTCTCTAGGAAGCTTCCAAAAAATGTAATTGGAAAGTCAAAATAAGAACTCCCACAAAAAATAAAGTTTTATCCACTCTTTTTTGATTCTCTAGATCATCCAAGGATGCAAGAGAAGAGCATAATCATGTGCTTTAAAAAATAGCCCTACACTCTCATATTTATAAAAAAATGCCAACCCACATCTCATAACTTCTCTAATACCATGAAATATTTCTACCCAAGAATGCAAGTGATTGAGAGAAAGAAAAATAGAAATCACATATAGGCCAAATAAATTCTATTCAACTCAAGAGAATGCAAAGCAATATAATAGAATGGGATGCTCATATGAGAGTAAGAGGTGGGCATATATATGATATTCCACCCAAGAGACTCAAAACACAACCAATGTGGGATTAATGTAAAATTCCCCTAAGTAAACTTAACCTAGTATAAAGAGAGCTAAAGAATAGAATAAGTTAAGAAATAACTAGATAACAAAGTAACCCTATTCACACTAACAATATCTTGATTTAGTTGGATCATAGATACTTATATATATTTGAGTGAGATAGTTCATTATATAGATGGTCAATATATAAATGTATATGGGTTGGTCTAAATTTGTATAATGATTTTTGTTTTTTATTGATACTAATAGAATTTAAACTATATATTCACTATTATAGTTTGAATATGGAAAAATGACTAAGCAAGGCGTGCATTATATTTTGAATGGTATGTTAGATATGTATAACAAGAAATTAATTTGAACATTTTTTGTTGGTTGATTACATTTAAAATGGGCTCATTTATTTGAGTTGGTGGAATTTAAGTAATAATGAATACTATAGTGTTTACTAGTTAGAGGACCAACTATAATTAGTTGATCCTATATCTATTAGTTAGAAATGGATTATATAGAAAATTACTATTTTGTGTTTAGAAAAACATTGACCCAACTAATGTTTTACAACTATACCAAGAGTAAAAATAAGATAATATTTCCTACATACTTCATATATATAAATATACATGGAAGCATGAATGTATTTAATTACATGATTTAAAAATGAGATAAGAATTGAAAGGCTAATTAAATGAGTTTAAATAAACTTTCAGATAAACATTACTTGGTGATTTGGTTTTTGCCATGTGAAACATTGTTTTGCTAAGTAGAAGACTTTTTTAAGGATATATGTTAGATTCAAATCAAATAATTATAATACATTACTATAAAAAGGAAAATAGGTTGATAGCCAACATTTTAGCAATAAGTATGCCTATAATGGACTTATGTAACAAGATACATGTTGCTTATTGATACATAGTGTGGTATTTTTGTCTTACAATCTATTTTTATGAAGTTTATGTTTTTTAACATAATTATAAAGATGCATATGATGGATTTTAAGTTTAGCATTCCCTTGTATTTATACATATTGTGATATTTTGTATGGGAAACTATATATTGAATCTATCGATTTAGTGTTAAATATGCTTATAAAGAGTATTTCAAATAATTTAGACTTATACCTACTAAAGTGGAGTGGAAAAAATTTTCTCCAAAAATAATTTTCTTAATTTCAAATAAATTGGACTATTTCAAATAAATTTGGGCATAAATCATTTCAAATGAATTGGGTTATTTTGAACAATTTGGACTTATTAAACCCACTAAAGTGGAGTGGATAAAATTCTCTCCACAAATAAATTTTCTATATTCTAAATAATTTGGAGTGTTTCAAACCTATTGGGGATAGATCATTTTGAATAAATTGGGCTAACTAGAATAATATGGACTTATACCCACTAAAGTGGTATGAAGAGAATTCTATCCAAAAATAATTTTTTTATATTGAAATAAATTGGACTATTTCAAAGCATTTGGGCATAGATCAGTTTGAATAAATTGGGTTATTTTGAATAATTTAGGCTTATACCTATAAAGTGGAGTGATTTAAGAAGATTTTCTTGAAAAATCAATTTTGTATATTATGTATAAATTGGATTGTTCCAAACCATTTGAGCATAGATCATTTTGATTACATTGAGACATTTTAAATAATTTGAACTCATAATTACTAAAGTCAAGTGGAGAATATTTTATCCATAAATATGTTTTCTATATTCCATAATAAATTGAATTATTTCCAACCATTTGGGAGTAGATCATTTTGTATAGATTGGATTGTTTCAAATTAAGGCACCCTTATGGGCCTTTAGACTGATCATTTATCCTTTAAAGTAGATTCCATTGTTTGGACACATGGCACCATTTGACTATCCAAATTATGGATCAAAACATAATAAGCAATTAGTTAATCTACGTAATAAAATATCTAATGAGATTTGTTTGTTGTTCATTGGGAAGATCTTCATGAGCATGTGTCAATATAAGAATGGATGAAATTTTGAAATTTAAAGATAAACCGATCGAGTATCCACTTGCAAGGGGATTAGCTTTAGAACTAGGACCTGATTAAATACACTCAAAGAATCTCCAACTATAAATCAGATTGAACTTAACTAGATCAAAGTAATTGTAAATTAGAATCGATTAATTTGAAATTAATTGAAATATATTAGAAATAATTTAGAATTGATTTGTATGCAATTTATGATAATTTTTATTACTAGAGTTATAGTTTATAATCAATAAATAGACTTCAAAGAATCATAATATGGTGAAGTTATATCTTTATAAACACTAGTTCATAGCTGCTGGCATGGATTTTTTCTTTCTCCTAAGAATGTGATGATAGACGTCATTTTGATTCTTCAACCCATTTCATCTTTCTAACTTCCATTTCTAGTATATATACTTGATGTAACATAACTCATTTATAATTTATGATTTGTAACACAATTTTGAGAATTACAATCAATAAAAAACATGTTGGTAGTTGAAAAATTGTCTCCAAAGGTCCCTTTAGAAATAAATTCATCCAATTTCTTTATGTTTATATTGAACAAAATAGATATATTTTCCCCCAAACAAACATGAAATTTGAACTTGTGTAACCCATGATGTGAATGAGTCTCCTTAAATGATTGTCCTCTATCGTTGACAAAATACCACAATGAGAAAAAGATTGTAGTACCACCTTCAAAATTTCTTTGGAATGATCTCAAATGTAGTATGACATATTTTCTATTTTATAATATTAATTTTTTCATGTATCATTCATTTTCATATCTTTTATTTTGTGCACAATAAATGATAAGTCTTCCAACCCCAAAATCAATAGTTTTTTAGAAGTCAGTTTTAACTCCTCATTTGAAATGTCTGCAATTTGTTAAAAAAGAAATGAATCAATTATTAAAAATATTATATTATAAGAAATGTAACATGGAAATTTTATAATAAAAATTTTTACATGTTACTATATTTATCGTTGATGTTCTTTCGATTTGCCTTTCTTATTGTAACATAAAAACATAATGCATTTCATTTGATTTTTTTTGTATTTACGTAAATCTTATAAATATTCATATAAACACATATAAAAAGAAATACATGATAAGTCACATTGTAACTATACTCATTATACATGGATGTATGATTTATATTACCATTTTTGTAACATACATATGCATATAAATGTTTATATTGAATCCTTATAACTTGACCATAGCTTTTTCATATACTGAAACAATCCCATTTTTCCATAACTCATTTCTCATAGACATTGATATGAATTTAACATTAATCAACCAACATATATATTATTACAATAATGAAAGTGTCAGTTATTCTTATGCATACAAATACATATTTATATGTTTATTTATCCCATCACAACAAACAGAATAGGATTTACTCTTCGAAGCCAAAGTTCACTATCACTATATTCAAATAAATATACACCTTAATAGTTGGACCCCCTTCATATACTTCCAATAAGACACATCAAATTAAAATCTATTTAAATCAATAGTAATATAATTGTTTCTAACACAATATACTTGATTATTTATTATTGATAAAGAATGCATGGATACTTTACATCAAAATTTATTGTATTGAAGACATAGTATAACACATTATATTATTTTAAACTCAGTAAATTAAACATGTAAACAACACTATAATGGGTAAATTAAACGTGTAAACAATATTTTAATAGGTAAATACAAGCACATTCAAGTCTACACAATAATAAAATAAATGCATAGCTCCAAATCTCAAGCTGATGCAAGTCTATATTTTATTGTCTTCTACAATCCCATGTCCATGAAGAAAAATTCAATTGTAATGTGTTTAAATAAATAAAGATAATTAGTATATTATAGACTTGTATGAAATTGTATAATTATGCATTTATTGGAAGGGGTTTTCACCTTTTTGCCTTTTTTTAGTTGGTATGGGTGCACTCTTTAGTTGAAACTTTGGTCCTTTATTGCCTGCAAGGTATTATATAATGTAGTAACTAAATAATATCATCATCAATTGATTTGATATTTGTATTCTAAAAATGTGTCTTGTTGTAGAGTTTTACCTTATGTTGTTTTCATGGAGGCACCAACCTACAAAGTTGTATAATGGGTTGTGTTGGAGACACAAAGTACTAGAGATGCATTGCAAACTATTTTAAATGAGACATAAACAGATGAAGAAATATTATATCAGTATTATGAATCATTGATAAATAAAAATGTATATAATTGAAAAATAATGTGTGATCTTATCTTACCTTCTTCAACTTTTAATGTGTCATGTTCATTGATATGATTTTCATTATTATTGTTTCTTCAATTAAATGCAATAAAATTAGTGATACATACTAAAATATTGCTAAGATGTTATGTTTAAAAAATAAATCATACACTAAAAAATATTGTTAATATGTTATATTTATAAATTCAAGCATGATTATATAGTAAATTTAAAATGTTATGCACCTGGTACTAATCAAAGTGGTTTTTACTGTATTGTTTTCTCTAAATTTGTCAAATAATTTTGAAATTGAACATTAAAAATTGTTTGTTCTTTAGCTTTTATTATGCAAGATAAATTTCTTTGTAATTTTGTAGAAGCACACACCAATCTAGCTCTTGTATATACCCTAGCACATCACATGTATCTAAATTTTTGAAATTGGATATAAGTATCTCCAAAAATATGTTATCTAGTTCATTTTTTATTGGCCTTCATATTTTGTGTGAAAAAATCATTTAAAATGTTGGTACATATTTGTAGATGTCAAAACCTTCCTCTAATCTATTGTGTTGTGAATGGAGGCTAAAATCTTGCAGTTAAAAATGAGTAGGATCCTAACAAAAATTGATACCTATAATATGTGTCCAATTTAATCCATTACTATCTGGACCCCATATTAATACATTCATTTTTTACATGAAATAGAAATCATAAATACGTAGATTCTTGAGAGAGGTCTAAATGTGAGAAAAATGTTCTAAATTGTGAATGATGAATACATTGAAGGCCCCAATAATAAATTATAAATCAATACCTAAAGAAATAGGTGAAGATTTTATTCCTTATAAACTTAAATGAGATATAAAATATCAATAATTATCAAATCGATGTTCAGGCCAAGAATGAATATTTCACTATTTTTTTTAAAAATGGATGGCCAAAGACACAAGGCCCTATAATTACAGCTGAATCTTTTTGTATTTATCCTAGGAATATGGCCTCCATAATTATGTAGATAATATTTCAATATGACTAATGAATCTTGAGATAATTCTTTCTAGCCTTTTTATTTTTTGAAATACCTTCATTCAGGACACAAATCATTAGACCTTTTCGTGGAAATTATATAATGGTCCATTACCTCTTCAAGTGTATTGGTTTTATTTGGTAGTATTGTTAAATCATGGTTGCTAAAATAATCTAAATTTTTTCATAATATGTTACTTTCTATCTTCAACTTTTTTCACTAAGTATCCATGTTGTTATACCCAGGTGTTTTCAAGAAGGAAATAGACCTTTTTTCTAGTAAATCTACTAGTTTGATTTTTTTTTGTTTAAAAGCCCTTGAATATTTCTAAGTAATATTGTACCAATTAGATTTAAATGTTTTTCTTCTAAACCAGGTAGGGTATCACTTTAAATAAAACAAAATTTCTTATCAAAATAATCCCAAATAGGATGTTCCATGAAAAGAAGGCATTTTCTCTCATATAGTTATTGTTTTGAACAGTTCATTTATTTGAACAAGTGTCTATCTTGTTCATGTATTTATTCCATTTTTTTTCCATATTTCAATATATTTTAAACTTCTCAGTTGGATAAGGTCATGTGTATATCAAACACTTTTTACAAATGAAGTCTTATAAGTTTTTTTATTGGCTTCATTATATTGATTACATATTTTGTGCACAATATCTAAAAAAGTACAAGTTTTCATAAATCTTGCTCTTCTAATAGAACATTTATTTCTCAATTATAGTGAATTGTATTCCTCCACCAAAATAATTATCTGATGTGTTGTAATTATGTGTTATCCATCTAAAATTTTGAACCTTATGAATATTTTCTCAATCATACCTTCTAAGACTTCATTTCATTCAATAATACACTGAGGGTGGCTTGGATCAAAAGGAATTAATAAAGCATCCTTGATTAGAACTTAATTATGTTTTAAAAATGAATGAATTATATAATTCACCTCTCTTTCATTTAGATTTATTATTTTGATATTAGCATCCCCCAATTCATAGAGATCTATAAGAATGTTCAAGGCTTGATTGCTAGAGGAAATATACCATGTAGAGAATTCACTGGGTCTAATCATAAGTTTGTGTCAACAAAAGTGTTTCAACATTTTGTTTAATCCTAATTTTCTCAAATATTTTGAGTATTTATATGGCCTCTTTCAAATCTACATACAAATATGTTACCCTTACTTGTCTTGTTTTCTTCAATGTTTTTTCTATCATGACTGTAGGGTATCTTAAATGCATGTTTACATGGTGGCAAGTGGAACAAGTTATTTACCCTTGTTCATATTTTTTTTCAACATATTTTGTATTATAATGACTAGATTATCTCTGTCTATCAACCCTAACATTTTAAGGTTATCATAGCTATCTAAATAAAAGCCAAATGTTTTGCAAGGAGAAAAAATATTTTTTGTCGATTCCATTTTACTGGTGTAAATTTATTGAAATTAATTGTAGCTCGATAAAAAATTCCCTATTATATGTTCTATACTTCTAGTTGGAATTGAAGGGCATATTCAATTTCATCCTTATTATAGGCAAGTATTAGTCCAATCATAAAATATTTTTTTCGTGATGTAGTGCTAAAAAAGTATATATTTGCATGCATGTTTGGAAAAATCAACAATTCAAAATACCAATCAACAAGAGGAATTTTGTTTCCACCATAAAATGGAATATGTTAATGTGGATATAATTTTGGTTTTGGTATTTTAAATGGTAATATATCCAAATTCTCTTAGAGTGAAGCTTTCTTCTACCTTTTAAGTGTGGGAATTCCTTTTTCACCAAAAGAAATTCTACAAAGCAATTGAAATGATTTAAATATTGATCTTTTTGTAAACTATAAGTTGCATATTGAATTAGTTCATGAATTTTTTTTGTAGTTAATTAGTGATTAATTGTATATCCACAAATGTTAATTCCAAACTATAATAGAAAATAAATATTAAATATTCATAATATATACATTAACTCACACTTAAACTAATAAGGTATGACCAAATTGAAAATAAATTATATGTGCACTAGCCAATATAATCTGATGGTGAAATGAATTCACAAACATTTTTCTAAAGGAGAAATATGAGTAGGAAGTATGTTTCTAATATGTTTCAAAACTTCCATCAATAGGTACCTTTAAGGTGTCTCTTAGGAGATACCTTTCAATCATGCAAAAGAGTGAATGTTTCTTACAAGACATTCCATAGGAGATACCTTGAAGTTAACCATGATGGTATTACAAGTGTATTTTATGGAACTTTAAGGAATCTCCTAGTAGACACCTCGAAGGGTGGTGTCATATATTTAAAGGGACATTGAATGTATCTCCTAGTAGAACATTCCTTCACCTTAAAAACACTATTGATTGATATCTTGATAACTTGAAGGGCCTTATAATACTTGGGAGAGCATGCATTTTAGGTCCTCCTACACATATATTCTTTCTACCTAAATTCACTTTAACAATTTTCCTTGTTATGTTAATAGTTTGAGATCTGAATAATTACCTTGTTATAGCTCTTAAATTTCACTTTATTTCACTAATTTTTTTCTATTTTAGGTCTAAAGGAAAATAGAAATAATGATAGGGATAAGTGATTAGAATGAACATGGCTTTGGTTTACACACCATTTCCAGACATTGTGATCACTCCTCTTTGGCTGGGGAGGACTAGTTGCAAATAAGAAATCACTACCACAAGATGTTTGTTAGTAGATAAATGTGTGGGTTGCTAAGCTACACGCTTATTCTAAGAAGTGTGAAACTTCCCAAAAGATGATAGTCCACTTTTGAGAGGTGAAAGAATAATAAATAATTGAAAAGAGGTAAAGAGAGAGTAAAAGGGATATAAAATTGCAGTTATTAATAATTTTTATGTAGTAGAGAGTGATAGCATGTATGTGAGGTGCTTTGTCTATGTTTTAGAAGTTATCTTGATAGGTTTTGAAGAAGCTAGAGAATCCTTAGTCACTGAGATCAGTAGGGGAGTGACTGATATCAGTTATACTATCAAGGTCAATAGTGAGGTGATTGATGTCAATTAGGCTATTGAGGTCAGTAGGGGTGATATTTGCCTAGGAGCTTGCAAAAAGATTTTATAGATCTGGGAAATGGTTTGGATCAGGTCAGGGATGTTTGATAGAGTTAGGAGAGGGAGATTATGGCTTGTTTAAGTCATGTAAGAGGTTTGGTATGTCAGTTAAAGGGGAAAAAATCAAAGAATCTTTATAACTCCCTCATAGGGGTACAATCAGAAGTGTATAAAGTAGTGCAGGGTCGACATAAAGAAATAGAAGAATAAATATTTAAATGACTTATAGTATTAGTGATATACATAGCTATGGTGGTCAGTAAATGATAAGTGCTATGTTGATGGTCCCTTTGAGGGAGTCCAAACCTAAGTGCCTAAGTAGAGAGAACAAATGGATGTTATTGGTCCTCAAGAGCTCAGTTATTGATTATGATTGACTTATGTAGGGTGATTGTAAGCATAGATGTCAAAAAATAGAATGTCAAGAGCCTGAGTGAGAGTAAGAATTGATTTTATTAATTTCTATTGATCTAAAGTAGAGGCTGGAATCTGGCTTATATTGTTGACATTGGTGATCCCACTAACATTGACCATGATCCTACCGATGTTGGTCATGGGTTGACTGATGTCAATGGCTTGAGAATAGGTAAACCTTTGTATTTTTGGCCTATTTTCTATTATTGTACATGTCAAGTGTGACATCTAATATAAAATAGTAAAAATAAGAGGTTAAGAAGGAAGTAGTTGTCTAAGAATTTAGTTTGGAAGTAGGAATAAGTCTTGGGTATTTAGGATGAGGGGACTAGGTCTTGAGGTGACTCATCAAGGGAGAATTAGTCATAGGGTGAGGTTGCTAGGTAAGGTGGAAATAAGGGGTTTTAGTTAACTTAATTAATATTTTAAATTAATCAAATGTGTGATGGGTAAAATTATGGATTAGGGAGATTAATTGTTACTATTAAAATGGGTTTGGGGGGGTTTGACATAGGGAGTTATGCACGTGTGTGACATAATTTTGGTGTCTACATTTTCCCCTTTCTATCTTGTAATTTGTATTGATATGTTGTAAGACAAAAAATTAGAGTTAGATGCTTCAATTATTGGATGAGGTATCCTCCCTCGAAATAGGAATCAATGAAGGAGAAACCAAAATCAGGTACTAGTTTGATAAAAAGTTAATTGGGTGTTTGATGGAGAATTGAGCATCACTCCGTATGTGTAGGCCACAATTAGTTATAGTCAACAAAGTCAAGAATAGGTAAATTTAAGGAGAACTCAGATAAAAGTAACCAAAGCACAGTTTGTAAGTGATAGCTAAGAGGTTAAATCAATAAAATTTATAGCTTTAATGGTTAGTGTGTCCCAGGTATCTGAGGTAGGAAGTGCCCCTAAGAAATAAAAAAGGGTTGAAGGTGATATGATGGGATTGGTTGTCCTCCATAACACCTAAAATATATGTGTGTGCATAATATCCAACTATAGCATAATAGCCTAAGCAGTCAGGACAAGTAATGCAAGGGTGGTATAAAAGGGTCAATGAGTAAGGAAATATTTATGATCTATAAGCAAAGTCATTGAGGGTGAATATTTAAGTGATCTTCAATGTCATTTGGTCATGGTTGGGGAGATATATATGATCTCTAATTTCTCAAGTGTATGGGTAAGGTTTGAAAAGTTGGGAGTGGTTGGTTGGTAAAAATAGTACTAGAATGGTGCTGACATCAGTATAACTAGGGTAACATTACTAATGTCTATAGGCATAAGTGATGACATCATTAGGTTAGGCCAAAAATGCCAATGTTGATAGTTGACTAAACCTAATAAAAGGGGTTTTAACAACTGACCAAACTCATTTTCAACTTTGTGATTTGAGAGAATAAATAGAGCTTTGAGAGCAATTTGAGATGACAGTACAAGGAGGGGACCCAATAGGAGGCACAAGAGCTAGTGGTGCCAACCAGGAGTATATGGAGAGATGAGGAAAGAGCCTACACTAGTTTGATTTGGTTTTTTCAAAATTTAGGGTAAAAAAGAGGTGGGGTTGTATAAAATAGGAGTGGGGGGTTTAAAAACAAGTTAGGGTAGGTGTAAGATAAGTTAGGGTGATTTTTGGGTAGGTTTATAGGGGAAATGGTTATGTTGGATTTTGGGTTATTTGATCTTGAGGCTGAACTAGTTATAGACATTGGTAAAGTCAATCGACATCAACCAACATAACATTGAGGTTGACTGAGGTTGGCCAAATTACCACTGAGATTGGTAGTTTTCTATCGATGTCATCCTTGTCATAGACTGATCTAACACTAACATCAATATTAATTTTGACATCAATGAATATATAAAAGTCACACAATAGGAAAAAGGGTGAGTTTTAAATCTCTAGTGGAGGTAGTCAACTAGCCTAATGGTTGAGCTAGCCTCAAAAGACCCCAGATCATCTGAGTGTTGCCTACATAGCTTGGTTGAGGGCCTCAAGCCAATGTAGTTCTCATAGAACCTGGGAAAAAGATCTAAAAAGGTGTGTTTTTAGGGACAAAAGTAAGTTGAGATAGTTGAGAGGTCTAGGTCTTAAAAGGTAGGTCATAGTGTTAAGAGTCAAGAATATAGGTAGTCAAGCCTAGATTTGGAATAGGTGGGTAGGCCTATGGTAGAGAGAGGTAGTAAAGCCTAGGGTAGTTAGTAAGGTGGGTATATGGTCAAGCTAACCTTAAAAGACCCCATGTCATTTGAGTGTTGCCTGCATAACCTAGTTTAGGGCCTCAGACCAATGTATTTCTCTTAGTGAGAAGGGAAAAAGGTAGTGATAGAGTAGATTAAAAGGGATGTGACTTGAGTTGTGTGTGTATGGATGTAGGTGAGGATGGAGCTTACACTATGAAATAATCTATCAAGGTTATTGACACACATGAGGAGAGATATTACTCTAGATGAGTGGGATCATATGGCATCCATGGTTTTAGGATGAGTGTGATGGTACTATCATGTCACATGAGATGTGTCACTAATGATAGCTTTGATTGAGAGGTGGGATCATACCACCAACACCTTCCACCTATTGACTAGAGATAGTGACACAGGAAGATGTATATAATTTTTTGAGGCTACCACTCTAGGGTGAAGATATTTTTACATGTTTGAGAGAGGAAAATGATATAAACATGGTACTCTAAATGGGGAGCATGTTATTGAGGTGACCTACCACTAAGTGAGTTTTTCATACAAGCCACTCTTTATGGTTAATGAGGAGAAACATCATCTGAGCATCTTGATGATGATTAGGATCATGTTGTATGCATTACCTAAAGAAAATGGAGGGATATTTTTAATTACTTTGATAGATGTGCTTATGTAGATGATTGAGCAACAAACCATTTTTTCCTAGGGTTTAGTATTTTTGGCATAATTATATAGAGAAATGTGCGGTTTGAGGTTGTAATGGTGATATAGTTTATGTGTCAACCATCCTATATATTATTGGACATCTGAGCACATCATGGTGACATGACCATTGGGGATACCTACTACTATCTTGGTTAGCTTCAAGGTTATTTAGATGGTAGAGAGATGGGATGGCATAGACCCAAATAGATGGTGTTGTGTGAGACATTGCCTACTATAGGTACATGATAAATGGCTTGATCCCTATAGATATCATGTAGATACCATATTTGACATACCTAATTTTTAGAGGGAAGATAAAATAGCTTGTGGGGTTGTAGAGCTCACTATGGGTTAGGGGGAGATGGGCTAGTGAGTTAAAGATGGTTCTCATGGTATGGGTTAGGAGGTAGTTTGGTTTACTACAAGATATTCCACCTCCATTCCCTTGATAAAGAAGGGATGACATAGAGGTAACCTTACCATTACCCTATAATACTAATGGGATAGATTTTGAAGAGCTATCATTAGGGCTAGGTGTTGGGGATCTAAGGTGTATAATGGCCTATATAGCTTGGTAGGTAGGGTTACATCTAGTGGTGGAGGTCAGGAGGCCACCAAAAGACTTATAGGGGTTAGTCAGGGAGAGAGATGTAGTAGTGTAGGCTCAAGAGATATCCTAGGGATAAATTTTAGCCTTACGCGGGTAGGTGGTGATGTTGCAAGGTTAGACTGGGGCTCTATAGGGTCAGGTTGTATCAATACAAGGCTAGGTGGTAATTTTATAGGGTTAGGTGACTACACTAATAGTAGAGAGAGACAGTCTAAGAGTAATAAGCTAGGCCAGTCCTCCACCACCACCATAGGGATTAGTATAGGCTATGGCATCATTAGGTGCTATGTGTCCTCCACAGACTATATCTATGGTGATGTCTTTGACTACCCTAGATGATATTACTTACTATGAGAGGGCGATTAGAGAGTTTCCATAGATACTAAGATATTCAGAGTTTAAAGAGTAGGAGAGGTCAATGTCACGTGTTACAGCTTTGAGATCACATTGATGTAAATAGATAGAGAGTGTTGATGACATTACCTACTCATGACCATACAGAGAGCTGTGAGGACCTTGAGTATCAGCATTTATCATTTTTTGTTTATATATGTTACATGTATATCGGCCTATAAGCTGAAGATGTGAGATGTACATTTTGAGATAGATTTATGATGTTTTGATGATGTAGACAGTGAACATGTATTTGATCACATATGATATATATGAGATGTTCATTTAGTGCCATGTGTTTATTTGAGATGTGTTGCTTATGATTATGATATTGATATGAATGGTGTTTATTTTATGCTATGTTAATTTGGATGTTAACATTGAACATGTTATTTGAGTTAGACTATCCTTTCCCATTTATGTGATGGTATATGCATAGTTGATTGGTTAATTTCATCTTAGCATTTTTCCATATTTTTGATGGTGTATGCTTAAAATGAATAGATTGATAAGGTTAATTTATTTTAGCATTTTTTCATATTTTTGATGGTCTATGTGTAAAATAAATAGGTTGGTTATGTTAGTGTTGGTATGATATTGTTTCTTCATCTCAAATAGAGATATCAACATGTGATGTGGATGGGAAAACAAAATGGCAAAATTCTCATTAATTGGTAAAAACCATAATTTAGAACACAAATAGGGTTAGGAAAATGAGCCTCTTTTGTGCCTTATATCTTTGAACCATTGTGCTTGTTATAGAAGCATCATGTTTACCTCATATTAAGTGAGCTTCATAGTCCCTTGAAAGAGTATGAGGGGAAAAAGGGTATAATGAGGTAAAACGGTTAGATATAGAAACCTACCAAGTAGAAATGATATGTCCCTCTTGTGGGTGACTTGAGAGATAATATAGGCAAGTCCATGACTTAAAGTTCTTTTTTTTGTGTGTGTGAAAGCTAATCAATGTAGGAATCTTATAATGGGATTTTGTATAGCTTAAGGTTATGTAAAGAGGTGAGGATCCCTTTGCATTTATTTTTCCCTTTGAGAACAAATCTTGGCTTATCCATCCTTTAAGGGAGTGGTCTAAACATTTGTTTTTAATTTTAAATAGTTGTCCTTTAAGGGAGGAGTATATTCAGAGTAGTATAAGGAAGTTACACAACTATCCTTCAAGGGAGTAGTCTACATTGAAAAACATGACCTCAGATTTTATAACTTTTTCAAATATCCCATTTTTTTTGCTTTTAGTCATGGACAAGACTATAGAGGCTTAGGAGTTTTCCACTATGAGGATAAAACCATACCACTGTGTAAGTTATCTAAGTGATAGGACCGAAACTCCCCAAAGCTCTGACACAACTTGTTAGATTTAAGAGCACACATGATTACCAATGTATAAGCAACTAAACATGCGGAATCCAGAAGAACAAATAACTATCAATGAGAAGACACATAGAATATGAGAGGCAATATACAATTATATTCAACTCATTACAAAGGAATTTACAACAAAGAGGTGGCACTCTTTCTTCCACTTTGTGGGCTTACAGTAAACTTCCCTCCAGAGTAATCTTCTCTCATAGGTCACAACACACAACTAACACAAGCTGTTGTTCACCTCATTGCACATCTGTACAATCGAGTACACAACCGTACTCCAAGTAGATCTCTCCATGATCCTGCTGATGTATTATTGTCTACCCCGCTGATCTCCTTTCTGACCCTCGCATCCATACACCCTTGCATATCAAACCTGATCTTACTTATCCATACATGGGGAATCCTACTTGATTCCACCATGGGAAGAACTCTCCAAGCTTCACATAGCTCTTCTCCAAATTCTCCACTTAACAATATAGCCCATGAGTCTATTATATAGATCTCATGCATACACTAACTAGACTTGCAGCTCAAGGCTTTGAACAAGAATTTAACATGCAAACTCCACGTTCACTTAACTAACTATCCATCAATAGTAGTTTAGACCGCTACAGGTGATTGACGTCGGTCCCTACCCTCCTAGAGGTGACCAACGCCAGCCGACTCCCTGCCGTCGCCGGTTTCCCTTCTGCGTCTCCTAACCGATGTCAGTGTGGCCTGCTGACGCCGGTGACTGCTTGCACTGGAAACCCTCCTGTCTGTTTGCCTTAAGGTGTAGCTTTTAGCTCCATACCCTAACAATCTCCCACTTAGAGATAAAGAGTTGCACCTGTACCCAAAACCAGTACTCTGTCCAATCTGTATCCTAGCTTGTATTCCTCTTCAAGCTCCCACTTGAAGACAACCCACCACACTCCATGTGGTGTTAATCATGTGCCTGATTTCCTTCATTCTCATTGTACCATCTTCTGCCTTGCTATACTCCCACTCAAACAGCAACCCCTATGAGTAACCTATAATCAACAAACACTTAATAGATCTGAGACATCTGTTAGTCAAGCTCGCTCTGATACCAATTGATAGGACCAAAACTCCCCAAAGCTCTGACACAACTTGTCAGATTTAAGAGCACACATGATTACCAATGTATAAACAACTAAACATGTGAAATCCAGAAGAACAAATAACTATCAATGAGAAGACACACAGAATATGAGAGGCAATATACAATTATATTCAACTCATTACAAAGGAATTTACAACAAAGAGGTGGCACTCTTTCTTCCACTTCGTGGGCTTACAGTAAACTTCCCTCCAGAGTAATCTTCTCTCATAGGTCACAACACACAGCTAACATAAGCTGTTGTTCACCTCATTGCACATCTGTATAATTGAGTACACAACCGTACTCCAAGTAGATCTCTCCATGATCTTGCTGATGTATTGTTGTCACCTTGGATCTAGCTACCCCGCTGATCTCCTTTCTGACCCTCGCATCCATACACCCCTGCATATCAAACCTGATCTTACTTATCCATACATGGGGAATCCTACTTGATTCCACCATGGGAAGAACTCTCCAAGCTTCACATAGCTCTTATCCAAATTCTCCACTTAACAATACAGCCCATGAGTCTATTATATAGATCTCATGCATACACTGACTAGACTTGCGGCTCAAGGCTTCGAACAAGCCTTTAACATGCAAACTCTGTGTTCACTTAACTGACTGTTCGTCAACAACAGTTTAGACTGCTACAGGTGACCGACGTCGGTCCCTGCCCTCCTGGAGGTGACCGACGCCGGCCGACTCCCTGTCGTCACCAGTTTCCCTTCTGCATCTCCTGACCGATGTCGGTGTGGCCTGCCGATGTCGGTGACTACTTGCACTAGAAACCCTCCTGTCTATTTACCTTAAGGTGTAGCTTTTAGCTCCACACCCTAACACTAAGTGTATAGGAGTAAGGATAAAGAGGAAGTGAAATTAATGTAATAGGGATGTTAAAGGGACAAGGTCAAGTCAAACACAAAATAAAGTGCTGCTAGTTTAATAAAAGAATGGTTATAGGTGTAAGACATTTAAAGGATCAAGTTTTGGCCTTCCTTCAAGACAAGATAAGTGATAAGTTATTAAACCATACTTGTGAGATATGATATAAGTTCTAAGCCAAATAGGATCAAACTTACCCCATTTTCTTTTTTCCATGTTCGTCACATGTTGATTTTCTTTTAAGATGAGACCTATATTGAAATCTCACTCTTTGAGGTTTTTGTTATAAGTTTGTTTGATATGATCTTGATAGATTTAGAGGTGGTTGAGGGCTATGAGATGGTGTTCATCAAGCAATTCAAGTTAGGCCAAACATTCTTGGTGAAAGTCATCATTAGTATGTCATGCAGAGAATGCAAAGAGAATGAATCTGGACCTCAAGAGGCAAAAAAACCTCCATCTCATATACCAATGAAAAAGGTGTAGCACTCATAGGAGTTTGAATGCTAGTGTGGTAAGCCCATAAAGCAAATGGAATGTGTCTAGGTGTGAATCCTTACCTATATCATTGACTACCTTCATGAGAATCTCGGTCAAAGTTAGAAGCTTCTATCTATCCATTAGCTTAGGGATATTATGGTGATGAAAAGCTTAAATTGACTCAAAATCCATCATAAAGACCTTGAACAATATTGTTTTAAAAATACTTTCCATTATCGGTTTTAATCTTGTGAGGTACACCAAAATGATAGATGATGTGATGGTTAATGAAGTCAATAATTTTATCAGCTTTAGTGGAGATGAGAAGGATGGCCTCAACCCACTAGGTGAAGTATTCAATGGTAGTAATGATAGAATGATGATAGAGTGATGAATTAAGGTTAATCTCTCTTATTAAATCTAAGCCCCATTGGGAAAAGGGCCAAAAATCTTTTAAAACTTACAATGCATGATTGAGAACATGAATGAGGTTAGCATATTGTTGACACTTAACACAATTCCAAATGTAATCAGCACAATCTTGATGAAGTGTGGGAAAATAATATTCAAGTCGAAGGATATGTTTAGCAACTATGTGACCATAGAAATTCTGACCATGAATCCCATCATGGACTTAATAGGGAAGGGAGTCTCATTACTAGTGAGGCATCTAAGAAGAAGACCATCAAAACCTTGATTGTAGAGAAGTCCCCCTAGTATAGTGTAACCTCACTTGGTGAAGCAGCTCTAACTTTTTCAAAGACCTTAGGGTAAAGGGTAGTAAGGGGATTGGTTGTAAAGGTTGACATTCATTGTGTTGGATACAAAATCTTAATTTGGACCCAAAATGCCACATGGTAAAGCTTCGTGGAGTGAAAAAATTCTAGGATTTTCAACAAACATGAGAAGGGTTTTGATAAAGTTGAGGTAGGAATTATGGTTGTGTCTTTAAAAAGCTATGTTGTTTGGGAAAGAAAGAAATTATTGGTTTTTGTAACTAGTGGCCAAAGATGAGAAAGAACCTCAACAAGGTCTTCTTCGATAGAGATGGGAGAATAGATTTGATCTACCATGGGTGTAGGAGAGGTAGGATAAGTATGTTCCTCAAGAGGATAAAACATAGGTATTATGGCTCCCTCAACATGTGGGTGAGGCATGGGTAAAGTATGTTCCTCTATAGGTAAAATAAGGGGTAAGAGTAATTGGAGTAGGCACAATAGGCCTCTTGTCTATTATGGGAGTAGATGATATGGGCTCTTCTTAGTATAAAGGTGAAGTGGGTGGGGTACCACTCTCTATAGGTAGAGGAGAAGTAGGTGAAGAAGGATCCTTAAGAGGGTATAATGTAGGAATGATATTACATTCAATATGTGGTTGAGGAATAGGTAGGGTGTGGTCTTCAAATGGTAAGAGGATAGATAATATTGGTGCCAATAGAATTGGGATTTTAGGATCCTCAAGTGGCAAAGGAGGATCTTCCTCTCAAAGGAGAGGAACAAGTGAAATAGGATCTTCTACTTGAGGTGGAAGAATGGGAAAAATATATGCCATGGAATGTGTGGTAGGAGTTGATGAAATAGGTGTGTCTTATTGAGGGGCACATTAAATTGAAGATAAAGGAAAGACAATATTAATTGTATAGATATTATGATCACCCAAGTTAGTTATGGACTAGAAAATATTCTGATTTTGTGAATGGTTAGGAAAAGGATGTTTGAACACATCCATACTTTGATTAGGAGGTGAATTAGGATTATCCAAGATGAGTTCACCTCTATCAAGCTTATCTTGAACAATGTTCTTGAGTGTATTGAAATTATTAGAGTTGTGAGCTTTAACTTGATGGTAACTACAAAACTCATCTTCCTTATACCAAGTTGGGATATGATAGGAAGGGTCAAACTATATAGGAGGTTTAATCTAAGGAAGGGTTATGAAACCTTGTTGAAATAATTTCTCGAAGATGGATGTATATGATTCCCCAATGGGAGTGTATTTTCTTTGTTCATATTTTTGTTAGAATTGCTTGGTTAGATTTTGAGAATTTGAAGAATTCTATTAGTTTATGGTTGTGGAAGAGGCTAACTTAATTAACATTGCATTGGTAGATCATTTAGCCTTTTGGTTAGAGGGAGAAGTTTTAGAGGAAGAGTCATTTGACTTGGTATTGGGGTTCTTAATGTGCATCTTGACTTTGGCTTCACCAATAACATGGACCTTAGGTTTCTATGCCATTATAAAAGCTTCATCAAATGTGCAAAAATTTTATAACTAGGGTGTGGATGAGATGTGCTTACCACATGCCCTTAATAAAATCTCAATAAACTCAGGTTGGGGTAAGGAGAAGGAGAGTTGATTAATCAAGCTTTTCCAAAGAGCAATAAAATATGCAATAGACTTGTCATAAAATTATCTAATAGAATATAGGTCTGTTATAGAAACCTTATTAGAAATGTTAATAGAGAAATGGTCTAGGAATATTTGTCCAATTTAGGTAAATGAGAAAAGGGAGTGATGAAGTATAGAGCTATACCAATCCAAGGTAGCACCTGAAAGAGACATAGGGAAAGTGTGAAGTAGTAACGCATCATCATGTCCTATTAAATAACAAGCATGTCTATATTCTCATAAGTGCTATTGTGGGTCTTATTTAATCTAAAAATGAGTAAATTTAGGGAGTTCCCATTGACTTAGATAAGGGTGAATAGGCACAGAAGGATGGATTGTTTCATTGCATATCTGATTATAAGATAATACATTCTTTGAACAAGAAATAGATGTCTTTAGATTAGACATCATGTCCATTAACATCTTAATGAGGTCTGGAGGGGTAATTGTAGACACCAAAATCATGTCTATCCCTTGGTCATCCTCCCCCCTTGGTCCCCTTAGTCCACCTTGTAACACAAGTCCTAACCCACTCAATTATTAAATTAAAATAAAAATCAAATATTTTAATTTAATAGCCCCCTTGCCACTTCACCCATGCCACCTCACTCCACCTCAGATACCTCTCCTTGGATGCCCTCACCCCATGCCAAGCCTTAATTACCTAAACACCATCTTAACCCATCCTCTCACGCTCATTTAATCCCATCTCGACCATTTTCTAATGACAATTAGACCCTGGTAGTTGTAAGAATGGGCAGAAGGCTAAAAATAGCCTCTGTTCCCATTCTTCAGCCACTGACGTCAGTCAGTATGTGGCTGATGTCAATGGCTTTGCCAGCGTTAGTTTCCTTTAAGACTGTGTTTTGACCTCCGCTGCTCCCCCCTGTGAACATGAATTCTCTCGCTCAAGCTTCCCAACATTCTTGCTTCTCAATTTCTTGTAGGTATCAGCATTTTGACAACACTTTCTAGGCTTAGAGGATCAACACCAATCATCTCACACCAGGTTGAAGGTTGCAGGACACTCTTTCCCATCAGCCATAATGAACATAGCTCTTGCACCTCTACCAACTCCATCCATAGCTAAGTATTTGTATTAGTTTCATTTTACTATCTTTTTAAATAATTTAGCAGACAGTCCACTACCATTTCCAAGCATTCTGGACACAACCCAGTCTGTCCTTTCTAGAGAGGCTAAAAGGCCTTCTCTCACCCTTATCACCCCCTTTTGCCCCTAACATTCATTTGATCCCTCATTTGGACCATACTTTCTCCCCTGTAAGCCTAGCACAAGCCATCAAACCCTCACAGACACCTCAAACCATTTTTATTGACCACAGACAGCCTTGAGACTCATCCAAAACCTCATTACCCTGACCGACATCGACCATTGCCCCTACCGATGTCAGCAGACTAACCGACATCGGTGACCTTGACCTACCAACATCAACAGACTAACTGACACTAGCGACTACGGAAAATAGATTTCCCAACTTAGGTACGCATCTATCTCTACTTTCTTTTGTTCAGTCTTTCAATATTTCATTTCTTTTAAGCAGCATTATTCTCTATAACAATCAGTGGACTGTCATCCCTCTAAAGAGTCTTTGCACTTCTATGACTAAGCTTTTGCTTGGTAGTCCACTTTCTAGCTATCTAACAACCTCTGTGTTTGAGTCTCTTTCTTCTATAGGTGTCATCCTCCACAACCAAAGAGTTCCTTCAGTCATTTGAATTTAGTGCGCAAGACTTCATCTGGGTACGTACAAACCCTTAACCATTTTATCTTAGTTTCTCATTTCTTTTTGAATGTGAAAAGTGAAAACTTGTTTGGAAACATTCTGGCACACTCGGTGGGACCCTAGGGTCTTCCTTTGGTTCATTTCTTACTTTTCATATAGGTGCATTAGGTCTCTCCTTGCATCTTTCTCTTCTATCTCTTTCAAAAGACACTATCAGCAAAGTTAAAATGAATCATTCTTTTTCTTTCTTTTCTTGCATCTTAGAGTATCAAATTCATACTCTTCAACCCTTTCTCCATTTGTCTACATCTGAACTCACATTTCTATTTGGGCTTAAAATATATTGCATCTCATTTCTGATTGACTGCATATTTAGTCCACACATCTAGTAATTAAACTGCATCATGAATAAAGCATAGTCCACTTATGTTACACAACCAAATCACTTTCACAAATCACACATCTAAACTTACTTGAGTCAAGACCCGACTAGGATTTCATCACCTAGCAGATACCTTACCCATCCCAGCAATCCCACTTGGACTTCACTACCAAGGGGAAAGCCCACTCTGTTCTCTGGCAGAGGATAAACTCTAGGGGAAGTATATACTGGCTAAGCGACCCAGCTTATCACTAGGATCGTGAAGTGAGGGGAGCTTGCTCCTTAGCACTAGGCCACGTATGGAACCTAACATAGACTCTTGAGCACTGAAACTAACCTAAAACCAACCTTAGATTGCTTCTTCTAGGACCCGTTTTAAAAGCCAACTTCCCAAACACACTCTAAGGCATAAGCCAACACGATCCTAAAAATTTATTCTTAAGAATTTTAACATTTAGGGTTTGCTTGTCTTCATCTTCTTTTCTATTCTTATCTAGTTGTTTGAGCTAGTAAGGACGCATTATCTTGCCTTGAATGGTTCTGACACAGTCAAACCAAGACTCTTGTCGACCACGCGAGGCAACAACCACTTCTGCCTTCACCGTCCATAACCAGTCCTCTAATGGAGTATCATTCAGAGACCGAATGAACTCCTACCCAACCAACCTCGACTCAGCCTCCCATTATCAATGAGGGTTACCAAGACTTCAAAAGATTCTTGGACCTCAATGTCAAAGCCCTTCAACACTATCTTGCATGAAGCCAAATGTGGGACTCCTTAGGCAACCCAATTTATGGGATGCCAAACTCTTTAGTCGAGATAGTAGTCATATCGATAGTGTTCATGGTTTAACCCATAGACACCCAGGCTATCACCTCGACTAATAACCAGCCCATGACTAATCTTCTAAGTGTGGCTTCTCCTTCCATCTCTGGGCCCACTTCCACTGGGGTTTCATCCCCCCATCAATCACAGACTATTCAACCAACCTCTACTCCTTTCCAAAATCTAGTTGTCTCCATCCTACCTACTCTCACCCCCATCAACACCAGGGTGGCTACTCATCCATTGGCTAATGTTACTGCTATCCAACTACCTATGGCAATATCAAGCCTAGTCATGCCTTTTACCTTCATGACACAACCACCCTTGGCCTCCACTTCTATCCCAATGACTAGTTATCAATATGTTGCGCCTATACAAGCACAACCAACTACATCATATGCCCCTTCTAGCACTTTCCAAGCACCTTACAACCTAGGGGCACTCTGCCTGTGAATCCGTCAATAGACTTAATCAAAATGTTGATGGACAAAATGTCTAATCTTGAGACCTCTATTTTGGGTTCACATAATGTCCTATCATACGACCAAATTTGTAACGAACCCATCCATCCCTCTGTCCCAATCAGGCTGTATCCCAGTCAGTGGGAGCTTCCTAAATTTACTCACTTCCAGAGTAAGGAAGACCCACAAGAGCATCTACGAGCATTCAGACATGCTTGTTATTTGATAGCCCATAATGATGCATTACTTCTACGCACATTCCCCATGTCACTTTCTAGTGCTGCTCTCGACTGGTATAGCTCTCTCACCAGTCACTCTCTTTTCACATTCACCCAGCTAGCCCAACTCTTCCTTGACCACTTTTTGATCAATATCACCAAAAAGGTCTCAATCACAGATTTGTATTCTATCTGACAGTTTGATGATGAATCCATAGCCGATTTTGTTGCTCGCTAGAGAGGCCTAATCAACCAGCTCTCCTTTTCTTGGCCCCAACCCAAGCTTACTAAACTCTTATCTCAGGCATGTGCCAAACATATTTCCTCTACCTTGTAGGTCTAGACATTCTGCACCTTTGACAAAGCTTTCACGATGGCCAGAAAGCTTGAACTATGTGTCATCGAGGAAAACAAAGTCAAGTTGTAGAGTAAAAACCCCAACACCAAGTCCAATGACTCTTCCTCTAAACCTTCTTCATCTGATCCCAAATTTAAGGCATCAAAAAATGTTGTAGTCATCAGACCATCATCCTCTTCAACAACTAACCAGCCTGAACCATCCACATCCCAAAGTATAACATGACAATTCCAACAAAGATATGTGTAGCATCAGTACACTCCACTAAGAGAGTCATATGCATCTGTGCTAGACAAACTTATCAAATAGGGAGTTCTCAATCTCCCCCAAATCCAACTGCCTCCTTAGTTTGATCCCTCACGTGCTATCCTTGTGTGATATAGGGAGAATGACTTCTGCAATTATCACCGTGTTAAAGGCCATGACACGGGCAACTGCAAGACTCTCAATAACATCATTCAAGACATGCTAGATAAGGGTGACCTCATCCTGGACAACCCAAACACACCACCCAATCAAAGCATATACATCTTCAAACAACCCTTTCCTAACAATCCACCTAGCCAAAACAATGTGCAGACCATGATTGATGACTCTCAAGAGCATAACATACGCACAGTCAATACGGTCTTTCCTCTCATCCTTGACCAACCTCTCTCACAGTCTCAAGAGGTTAGTCAACCCATTAGTCCATCACACGTGGACAAACCTTCTTCTCTTGTTAGTTCTCCATTGACTTCCCTTATATTGGAGGATGCCTCGACCATATTGGCACCACTAGCCCCACCATCCTCCTTCTTATTACCAATGGAGGACCCTACCCTTCCTACTCCTCACTTACAAGTGGAGGGTGCAATCATCCCTACCTTCTACCCTCTTGAGGAGCCACATTCTCCGATTCCTTCTCCACCTAGAGAAAAACTTGTCTCTCTACCTTCTTTGACCAAAGATGAACCAGTTATGACTCCATCATTCCTTAGGACTGAGATTGCTGCACCTACCTCATTTTTGGCCCCATAACCATCCACATCTTCTGAAGGACCAAAGACTCATCTGACATCTTCCCAACCATTTTCACGATTAGTGGAGAAACTAAGACTTCTCCATTCAAGGAAAGTGGAACATCAGGCATTATGGGAGTGACTCAAAGCTCTTCAGCTTGCCCGTCCCGTCTCATCTCATACCGTCAACCCTCCCGTGACAAAATCTCCAAAAACTTCCAACAAAGACTAGACTTCTACCTCTCAACCTTCAAAATCTCAACCATCCACATCAAAACTAAAACCCTCATCCACCACATCAAAACCAATCAAATCACTCAGTGTTCACCCTGTCCCTAACCTCACTCACCTGCAAGTGAAGGTAGACTTAGACCAAGCCTCACCTAATAGTAGTCCTCAAACCAAACCAAAGAAGACTGCTAAACTATGGCAGTGAACTCCTCCACCATCAACACTACCCTCCATTTTGGGCCCTCATCCTTTGACCATAATAGGAGTGCTTCCTACTCCAACCCCTAACCAAAACAAGTTTCCTCCACTACTTCCTTTACCTACCACAAGCCTACCCTGTTTGAAAAATTTAGCCTCTCATGAAGAAAGTGTCATCTCCGCATATAGCCACACCATCAACTCAAAAGGTGGTATGAAAGCCTCCTTCAACACTACCCAAGCAAAAGTCATCGGCATCTCACGCATCAACAAGCACAAACCCCTTAGTGGGTTCATATGTTTTGATATTGCACTAACTTTTGTAGACCTCTAACATAACCCTTCCGCCTATCAAGCCATTCTAACCCCTTGGGTCAAAGCCTTCCTGGTTTGATGATACTAAGATTTGCCTATATTATCATACGCTAAGACATGATACTGAGAATTGTTGTGCCCATAAAGTCATCATTCACTAATACATGGATTAAGACACTCTTCTTCTTAAGGATACTACCGACAGACCTTTGACACCCTCCCATACCTCTCAGGCCTCTTCAACCTCATCAACATCTCATCAACAGACTATGACCCATTCATCTCTTTCACCCCCTCTCTTCAAAATTAATGCCATCAGTGTAGCCATCAAGTCACAAAAGGATAAGGCAAAAGAAAAAGCTACAATTCCTTGGACCTATCCCTTTGTTAAGCCACCTCAATTGCCAAAACCCAAAATTTCTATCCTAGGTGCATCCCAACCCTCTTCTTCAGGGGCAATCCATGACTCTATGTTAAAATAGCTTCACCAAATGCCTATGAAGATGACCTTGTATGATCTCATCCAAAGCTCACCCCAGCATTGTCAAGCTCTAATCAGAGCCTTAAAGGTAGTGGAGGTCCAACCTGAGGACCCCCAACCACTCGCTGCCCTGGTCCACTCATTACCTCCCATTGCCTCTATCACTTTTAGCGATTCTAAAATTCCCACATCTAACTCAAAAGATCAAGACGATGCTCTCTTCATCACAGCTTATGTTGATCAAACCCACATTAAGTGAGTTATGATTGATGGAAGTGCTAGCATTAACATTATCTTTACTCATGCCTTTGATCAATTAGCCCTTCCCAAGAATTGTGTATCAAAAACTGACACAATCTTGCGATTCTTTAATGACACCACTACCATAACCATTGGCACCATCATCCTTCATATTCGTGTTGGTCCGTGCATAGTCCCAGAGCTCTTCTAAATCATCAAAGGAGAGTTCCAATATAACATGCTATTAAGATGACCCTGGATCCATGCCATAGCTTGTGTCCCCTCTACACTGCACCATTGTGTAAAATTTGAACACGATGGGTAAGTCCACATCATTCCCATTGACCCATCACCTTTCAAAACTTTTAATACGACCTATAGACCAAATGACATTCTCATTCCTCTCAAGACATCAACCCAGATGCTGCCTCTATCCATGAAAGCTTTAACCAGTTTGTAAATGGTGGTCGCCCTCACACCACCTCTTCAAGTGACAACCAAAGACCCCATGGAAGATATCTTCCAATGACTTTCACTTGGGGAATATTGCTTGCTTACCTTAGACATGTTCCAGACTCAACAAGAGTATGGACAGATTCACCATAGTCCAAGCTATGACCATCAAATTGGAATGGTCATTCCTTATAGTCTTCCTAACCTTCGAACTAATCTTATTTACAAGGGGCTAGATCGAGCTCCTACTAATGATAATCCTCTCTCCTCAGCTCAACCATTCACATCCAACTTCTCATTTCTTAGCAACCCCACCTTTGCTCACACCTACCTTTATAGGTGTGCATGGAAGGGTTTTGGCTTTGGGTGCTACGAGCAAGGCTCCCATCAGCCCATTGAACCACTCAATGATGACAATGCCAAGAAATGATATGGTCTAGGCTTCTAAGAACCCACAAAAGCCTCTGCAAACCCTTGCCCCAAACTCACCATCGACCAATCTCTTCCAAGCTCGCCTATTCTTCCCCCTTCACCTACAGAGTCAATGATTTCCATCCCTCATAGTTTTTTTTACATAAACACCATCCGTGTGGAACCCCTGACCTATCAGCTAAATGGGGTGTCTAGGTCTCTCCCTCTCATTTATCCCAACATGATAGATGATGAGTCAGAAACCATCAACACTATCCACTACATAGACGACGATGCCATTCTCTTATACATGGGCACCGATGACTCTTTCATCCAGTTCTCCCTCCCTTCTGAAACCCAGGTTATGTTAAATGAATCAAACATTGACATCAACCTTCCATCTTTTGATGTTCCTCACATCTTAAAGATTGGCCAATCTTTAGACACCCAAGAGTATATCAACTACACCCAGTTCCTCTCAGGCCATAGCAAGGCCTTTGCCTAGACCTACAATGACATGCCTGGCATCGACCCCAACATTGCCATTCATAACATCGTCACCAAACTAAAGGCTAAGCCTGTCAAGCAAAAGCTTTGAAAGATGCATCCTCATGTTGTGCTCTTTGTCAAAGAGGAGATTCGGTGCCTTCTCTCTGTCTCTTTCATCCAACCCATCGATTATCTATAGTGAGTCTCTAACATCATCCCTATGACCAAGGCAACTAGGGGGATCTAGATCTACACAAACTATCATGACCTCAACTTGGCCTATCCTAAAGATGATTTTCTTCTTCCCAATATTGACCAACTTATTGATCTCATGGGCCGTCATGAGATGCTATCACTCATAGACAGGTTTTTAGGATACAATCAAATCTTGATTGCACTAGAAGATCAGCACAAGACTACCTTCATTACCTCATAAGAGACTTTCTACTATCGAGTCATGCCTTTTGGCTTGAAGAATGTAGGTGCCACATATCAGTGTGCCATGACTTACATGTTCCATGATCTCCTCCACAAAATCATGGAGGACTATGTGGATGACCTGCTAGGCAAGTCCAAGCTTCATTGCAACCATTTGACCATCCTCAAGATTATCTTCTCTCACCTTCTTCAATACAATGTCTACCTTAACCCCAAAAAATGCATCTTTGGGGTCCTCTCAGGCAAGCTCCTAGGTTTCATCATTTCTTTTCATGGCATCGAGATAGATCCCACCAAAATCCATGCTATCCTCGAGATGCCACCTCTAACCAATCTCAAGCAGCTTCACAGCTTGCAAGGGAAGCTCCAGTCTATCCGCTGCTTCATCTTGCAACTTTTTGACCGCTGCTAACCCTTTCATCATCTCCTCAAGAAGGATGTCTCCTTTAAATGGGATAAGGACTACCAAGAGGCTTTTGAATCCCTCAAATTCTATTTGGTCTCTCCACTAGTCCTCATTCCACCTAAAGATGACCAACCCTTCTACCTTTACATCTCAGTAACCAACCATTCATTAGGTGCCATGATCACACACCAAGATGAGCAACACTGTGAATAAGCAGTTTACTATATTAGTTGAACATTTATTGACTATGAAACTTGATATACTCATACCGAGAAACTCTATTTGGCATTAGTCTTTGCCACTACTAAGCTCCGTCATTATCTTTTCAATCATAAGACCTTTATTATCACTCACATTGACTCTCTTAAATACATGCATTCTAAGCCATACCAAAATCAATGTATGGCTCGTTGGCTCATTCTTCTTGCTGAGTTCAACTTGGAATTCATCCAGTAGAAATCTATCAAGGGGCAAACCATCACTGACCAACTGGTAGATGCTCCTCTACCTGACAATCAACCTTCTCAGTGTGAGTTTCCTGATGAATCTATCACTATGCTTTCCACCGATGACATAGTCTATCAAATGACCATGTTCTTTGATGGCTCCAAATGTCAACTCAGTGGGGGTGTGGGTGTCATTCTCATCCCACTCGAGGGTGAGCCCATGCCCCTGTCTTTCAATCTTGACTTTGAATGTACCAATAATATGGTTGAATATGAAGCCTTAATTTTGGGACTTCAAATTGCCCTTTCTCTAAGCATCAAGTCCATCAACATCTTTAGCGACTCACAACTTGTCGTCAATCAAATCAATGGTTCATACCTCTATAAAAATGAAATTTTGCAAAGGTATAAAAACCGTGTCAACACTCTCCTAGCCTCTTTCGACTGTTACCTCTTGCAGACTATTCCTCAATCCATGAATAAGTTTGCTAACACCATGGCTTCTCTCACCTCGCATATCCCATCTTCATTGTCTTCATCAAGAATTTTTGTCACGGTGCATTGTGTGCCATTGCCTTCATACATTTCTCCTAACATCAATCATGTCAACACCATAGACTCTAGTCTACGTGATGTTTGGTATAAACAACTTATGGACTACTTATCTCATTCTATCATTCCTCCCAACCTCTCTAGCAATGCATGGTGAGCTTTCATCAAATGCACAACTCACTACACCATGCTAGGGGGTCTTCTCTGTAAGAGAGGCTTCGACAACCTCCTTATTCACTGTCTAACCTCCACTAAAGCCTCTCATGCCATTAAACAAGTCCACAATGGGATTTTTGGTGGACACTTCAGTGGTAACTTGGTTGCTAAGCGCATCCTTCACCTGGGCTATTATTGGCCCACTCTTCATCAAGACTGTAATGACTATGTTTAGCATTATATCAAGTGTTAGCAGCATGCTAACTTGCTTCATCTCCCTAGCCACACCTTATAAGTTGCTCAAGATTTTTGGCCTTTTTCACAGTGAGGCTTAGATCTCATCAGTGAGATTAACCCTCACTCGTCTCTTTACCATCAGTCCATTATCACTGCCACTGAGTGTTTCACTAAATGGGTGGAATATATTCCTCTGATCTCCACAAAAGCCAACAAAATTGTTGACTTCATCAGCACCCACATGATCTATCATTTTAGTGTACCTCACAAAATCATCACCAATAATAGCAAGTCATTCAAAAACAAAACCATCCAAAAACTCTGACTCATTTGGCATCAAGCTTAGCTTCTCTTCACCTTACTACCCACAAGTAAATGGGTAGGCCGAGGCTTCTAACAAAATCTTGACTAAAATTCTCATAAAAGTGGTCAACGACACTGGAAGAGATTAGCACATTCACATTCCCTTCACTTTCTGGGCCTACCACACTAGCATCTGAACCTCTACAAGTGCTACCCCTTTCTCTTTAGTGTATGAAACAGAGGCTATCCTACCTCTCGAAGTATAAATCCTATCTCTGTGCATCTCTCTACATGACATTCTCTCTAACAATGACTTTCATCAAGATTGATTAGCTCAACTTGAGTTACTCGATGAACGTCATCTTACTGCCCTCAACCATCTCCATGTCTATCAAAATTGCATCAAGCGAGCCTATGACAAAAATCTGTGAGAATGAGATTTCAACATCAGAGACCTTGTTCTCAAAGAAAATCAGCATCTGACCAATATGGAGCGAAGTAAATGAGGCAAGTTTTCTCCTAATTGGCTTGGACCTTTCATCATAACACATAAGTATGGGTCAGGGACTTATCATCTGTCCTCTCTCGATGGATGGTTAGAACCTGAGCCTCTTAATGCCTTGCATCATGACCATTCTACTATTAGTCAAATACTCATTCATTTGACATTTAACTTGAGCTCATCCCTTGAGTAATCCCCGTCCTCTTAATCCTCATTCCTTTCAACCCTATTCCCCTAAATAAGTCCTATGTAACCCTTTTATATAGTATGGATGCTTTGTCCTAATAAAAGGGAGCCCTGAAACTTCTATAGTCTTGTCCATGACTCAAAATTTTGTCAAAAATAACTCGAGATGTCAAAATATCCAAGGTCACAAAATCAAAAAGCAGACTGCTCCCTTGAAAGATAGCTACACTATTATTGCTATCGCTAATAGACTTCTCCCTCGAAAGACAGTTGCACTATTATTGTTGTTGCTAATAGACTACTCCCTTGAAGGATAAATATTCAAAGTCCTCATATATCTAAAGCAAAAATATAGACCACTCCCTCGAAGGATGGCTATGACTAAAATCTTGCTATAAACAACACTTTCTTAGAAGCTTCCTGCATCGATTAGCTTCACAAATGACCACAAAGCAAAATGACATCTCTATGTAGAATTCTTGCATTGATTAGTCTACTCAAAAAAAAAAGGGGTCATGGACTTGGCTTGTAGTCGTCTCAAGTTCTCTTATAAAAAGGGGAAAAGTTATCCCTACTAAAAAAGGTTACCCTATCCTCCCATATCACATCACCTACTCAGGGGACTTTGAGCTCATTTTAATGTCAAAGTGATTTGATTACCTCTCTAACACAACCCATGGTCAACGACGTAAGGCATGAATGGGGATCTTGGTTCTAACAACCCCTATCTATGCTATCATTCTGGTCCTTGTCAATGAAAAGGTGAATATGCTTTTCACTTCCTCCATACACTTTGGTCACATTCAACCACATCATTTGTCAAACCAAATCAACCCAACCCTTTTTAGACCACTCACATAGCCTATTCACACTAGTTTCTATGGACACCAATACACATGGAAACTATGGACCACACAATTTATGTCAAGCATAAACCCTTACTTGCTGAAGCATAAATAGAATTATTTCATTTTTAGTGTACGTCCATCACCAATATGGACAATTTCTAGGGATGAAAAACCCCGACCAATGTTACAAAATACACCATTTGGAAAAGGTTGTAACATCTTCTTCTCCTCATCACTTCAAGCATGAACCCTCAGACATATGGGTTGTGCTAAATCATTATCATGACCAAGCCAACTATCGACCACTTTGTATCCTCATTTGAACTACATTGGTTTGAGGCCCTTATAATTGGGGCTATGTAGGCAGCACTCAGATGACACAACGTCTTCTTGGGTTAGCTCGACCACATCCATTTTTTCATCTACCTGATGGACAAACCTTATTTTTGACCATGACTTGACCTCAACCAAAAACAATCAACCACTTCAACTCTTCCTCCCTTTTTGGGAGAACTACATTGGCCTGAGGCCCTTAGGACAAGGGCTATGTAGGCAACACTCAGTTAACATGGGGTCTTCTAGGGTTAGCTCGGCCATTCCTTCCATCACCTTCTTTTGTCACTTGCCAATCACATCACAACTAATCACATATTTCCACAATCATTAGCATAATCATTTACATCATTCACATCATATAATCTAAAAGCCATAACAACATCATCATCATAAAAATTAAGCATCCACATCATCTAATCTAAAAAGTCATAATCATTAAACATCATCATAATCATCATCATTATAATAAGCATACATCATCAAATACATAAAAATGCTGCAAACATTATCATCTAAAACATTTCTCATAACACATCCATGATCAAATATTTCATCATATATGTATATATATATATATATATATATATATATATATATATATATATATATATATATATATAATTTGTACAATAGCACAATCTGTGCATCTCTCTCTCTCAAAAAAATATATACATCTCACATCATTGGCTCACAAGATAGTATATACATAGTATCAAAACTCATGCCTCACAGCTATCACTGTGATGGTGGTGGTGATAGCTAAGAAGAGGCTGTGTCATCTCTGCCCTCTGACCTATATCATCTACAAGCCCCTGAAGCTATTGCTCATGACATAGATCTCTGTCAGCTTAGCTCTGCCCTCATCTCTGAGTATCATTGTATCTGTGGGAACCCTCTGATGGCCCCCTCATAATAAGTGATCTCATCCAGTGTAATGTTGTACTTAGTAATAGGTATAATTTATGGTGGACCTATCAGGCCTATTGCCATGCCCTACACTGAACCCTATGGCTGTGAGAATGCTGGCTGCACTAACATTGACTGTGTGGGTTGCTGAGCTAACTGTTGAGGTGGATGCTACATCAGGCCTTGTCCTCCAAAAACCTAGCTTGCTAATGCCTATGCCTGGGCTATAGCCAACTGTCCTTGTAGCATGGTGACCTATCCTCTCAATGCTGCCACCTCATTTGTCATCCCTGCCATCTGCCCTATCAAAACTGTGACTTACCCCTACAAAATAGTCACCTGTCCCTAGGCTGTATCCCTCTCCTACCTAGCCCTATCTCTCTCTTAGTAGGCTACATCCCACTCTCTAATCATAGCCTATAGATTAGGCTATGGCCCCACCTGCACACCTATATAATGACTTGCCCACCATGCTGAGTAGGCCTCTATACATCCTGGGTCAGCATCCCAGGTTCTGCTGGCAGCTCCTCAAAATTGGGCCCCTATGTCTCCTCTGGCAGTGGGAGTGACACCTCAATGTCATCATATCTATATAGTGGGAAGGCAGGAGGCACATCCTGTAGCAGCCCAAACTGGCACCACACTCTCTCCACTAACACTCTCTCGAGCTCACTGGCTTGTCGACCTCTGACCCACCTAATGCTCTAAGCCTTGACCAACTGCTCTACCTGATCTCTGAAGGTTGGTTACACCAGGTACAGTCTCTAAATGATATCTATTGGGATTAAGGCCTCTAGTACCCTCTATAGTGGTTGATGTCTCTGACCACTCCATCCATCCATCTGTGTTTGCGCCATCATCTCCCACCATCGTCTAAATTTGACCCTAAAGCCATCCTGAATAGCCACTAGGAGGCTGAGAGGATGCATGACCATGATGTGCTCATAAGCCCAATAGTGTAGAAGGTGGCCCATGCATAGACTGTACCACTACCACCAACTGATCCCCCACAACTCTCTATATACCTGGGCCAACAAGATAGGCACCCAGGCAAACACGGTCTACTACTCCACCATCTCCATCAAAACTCTATTCATAGTGACTAGAAATCTACCTCCCTCTGCATCTGGAAATGCATAGATTGCGGTGCCTATCATCATCAAAATCGCCAGCTGATGTGCATCCTCATCCATAGCATAAAGGGGCTCATACACAAAACTCATGAAATAATAGCTTGTCTCAGTGATGTGCTCCCCAAATAGTGTAACCATGTGAATATTGTGTGCTTCTCTCGAGCACATATATAGGTCTACTCCATGCACTGGCAGCGACAAAATCTAGTACACATCTTCGACCATGACCATCATCTCCCCTGTTAGCAAATGGAAGGTGTTGGTGGAATGATCCCACCACTCGATCAATGCCACCATGAGGCTCACATCTCTTGCCACCCAGCAGTATCATCGTAGCCTACCTAATCCCACTATGCTCATCTACACCCACTCCTCCCCGGTGATGTCCCAACACATTTGTGTTAGCAATGTAAGGAGATGATCCCACAGCATCAATGTCTACCTTGCCTACATCCACCCAAAACCAAACTCATGTTAACTAGTGACTACCACTCTCCCTAACTCTTCCTATTTTAACCAATCTACCTAACCATCTATGCCTATCTTGACACCTAGGAAACCCTTGGCATAGCTTCCACCCTTTGACTTGACCAATTTCACAATCTTTCTAGCCAGATAGCCATCGACATCGGTTAGCATGCTGATGATGGCACTTCCCTAACCGACATCGGTCACTTCATGATCAATGTCAGCAGGTAATTTTTTATGTCAGTCATTGTTTGGCTGATGTCAGTCACTAGTCGGCTGACGTCGGTGAACCCACTGACGTCAGTGACTGGTTTAGCCCTAGGGCCAAATGAGGCAAGTCCTAAAATTAGGGCTTCACCATTTCGTACCCCTTTTCCCCCCAAAATCCCTCTAAATGACTCCTAGCCTACCCTAATCCCCCCACCCACCCTCTTAACTACCCTTCCCCCTATATTTCTAACTAAAACCATAAAAATTTCAAAAAATAAAATAAAATTAAAATCAAATAAAAACCACTCAAATACACCTCCTACCTCTTCATGTCACCGCCGCCATGGTGGCACAATGAGTGCCGCTAGTGGTGGACCTCCTGTGGGTCCTCCGCCACCCTCTACCATCTCCTCTACATCACTTTCTCTCAACACTCCTGCTAGCCCACAATAGCTTCTGTAACCTCTAATTTGGCTCCAACTCACTCCCTTTCTCACCCAATCTCACCCTGACACCTCACACTGTTGTACAGGTCAACTTCAAGACTTATTCACCCAATCACTCTAGAGCTCACTTTTCTCTCTTAGTCAAACAATCACAAATGACTTTTGGTGGGCTACCAATCTAGTTTTGTTAGATTTGGTAGGCCACTGATGTTGGTAGAAGCGTGCCCTAGGCTACCAACATCAACTGATTTCTACCGACGTCAGTCCCCTTCAACCACGGACATTGATTTTATAACTGATGTCAGCGGCCTTCAAACCTCAATATTCTTCAACATGACCAAAATCATGCCATAATCAGCGAGTCCTCACATGTAGAAGTCATCTTAACCTCCTAAGGCACACTTGAGATCACTTTTACCTTCACCTGACTCGACCACTAGACCTTGGAGATCACGCCTATCTCCTCTGACTCTGACCACTTTCGAGACACCTCTACCTTGATTGTTTTGATTGCCTTTGTTACCTCACAACTAGTTAGCAAGTTGTCACTGACCCTCACAAGTATTGGATCATGACCAAGTTGCTCCCTACTGCTTGTGACTTTTTTCATGTTTTCTAGGAGCACTTCCTGAGCTCGAGATACCTAGAACACGATGACCCATTGGAGCTACAGCTTAGATCAAATAACCCAAATAGATATGAATAAATGCTGGGGACCGGTTATTTCAATTTTGGCACTTCTCAACCCTTGACCATGACAATTTGACCTACCCATCATGTGGAGTGGTATACGTGTAATCCCACCCTTTGCAGTGTTCACACTCAATATTCACTCTCTCTATCCATATCTCTATCAAATTGACACTTGATCTTAGGTTCCCTTCCCTTGACTCCCACTTTGAGGGGGGAACACCTCATCCCATACCTGGGGCAACCAACTCCTATTTTTGTCTTACAGTTCATCAAGAACAATCAACAAGACAAAAAGGGGCAAATGTAGACACTAAAATCGTGTCTATCCCTTGGTCATCCTCCCCCCTTGGTCCCCTTGGTCCACCTTATAACACAAGCCTAACCCACTCAATTATTAAATTAAAATAAAAATCAAATATTTTAATTTAATAGCCCCCTTGCCACTTCACCCATGCCACCTCACTCCACCTCGAATACCTCTCCCTAGATGCCCTCACCCCATGCCAAGCCTTAATTACCTAAACACCATCTTAACCCTTCCTTTCATGCTCATTTAAGCCCCTCTCGACCATTTTATAATGACAATTAGACTTTGGCAGTTATGAGAATGGGTAGAAGGCTAAAAATAGCCTTTGTTCTCATTCTTTAGCCACCGACGTTAGTCAGTATGTGGCTGATGTTGATGGTTTTACCGGCATCGGTTTCCTTTAAGACTATGTTTTGACCTCCATTGCTCCCCCCCTCGTGAACATGAATTCTCTTGCTCAAGCTTCCCAGCATTCTTGCTTCTTGATTTCTTGTAGGTATCAGTGTTTTGACAACACTTTCTAGGCTTAGAGGATCAGCACTAGTCATCTCACACCAAGTTGAAGGTTGCACGACACTCTTTCCCATCAACCATAATAGACACAGCTCTTACACCTCTGCCAACTCCATCCACAACTAAGTATTTGTATTAGTTTCATTTTACTATCTTTTTAAATACTTTAGCAGATAGTCCACTGCCATTTCCAAGCATTTTGGACACAACCCAGTCTGTCCTTTCCATAGAGGCTGAAAGGCCTTCTCTCACCCTTATCGCCCCCTTTGGCCCCTGACATTCATCTGATCCCTCATTTGGACCATACTTTCTCCCCTGTAAGCCCAGCACAAGCCATCAAACCCTCACAGACACCTCAGACCATTTTTATTGACCATAGACAACCTTGAGACTCGTCTAGAACCTCATTACCCTGACCGACATCAACCATTGCCCCTACTGACATCGACAGACTAACTGACGTCGGTGACCTTGACCTATCGACATCGATAGACTAACTGATGTTGGTGACTGTGGAAAACAAATTGCCCAACTCAAGTACACATCTATCTCTACTTTCTTTTGTTCAGTCTTTTAATATTTCATTTTTCTAAGCAGCATTATTCTCTATAACAATCAGTGGACTGTCATCCCTCCAAGGAGTCTTTGCACTTCTAAGATCAAGCTTTCACTTGGCAGTCCACTTTCTAGCTGTCTAACAACCTCTGTGTTTGAGTCTCTTTCTTCTAAAGGTGTCATCCTCCACAATCAAAGAGGAGTTCCTTCAGTCGTCTGAATTTGGTGCGCAAGACTTCATCTGGGTACGTACAAACCCTTGACAATTTTATCTTAGTTTCTCATTTCCTTTTGAATGTGAAAAGCAAAAACTTGTTAGGAAATAGTAATAGTTTGGGGGATTCATTATAAGTTATATTTATGCTCATACAAAGTAGAAGGATCTTATGACAAAGCTTACTGAGGTTTTGTTGGGGCAACAATGGATAATGAGTCATAGGCTAAGGTGCAAAAAGATAAGGTACTTGTCCCATTACGTTAGAGACTATGCCTTGGTTGGTTGTTATTATTGTAGGTCAAATTATTGGCATGGTTAGAATAGATGAAGGGTGAGTCATAACTCAGGTCATTATAGGCATGAGGGTGGATGGAATAGGTACCACTAAATTTTGGAATGGGGTGTGATTTGGCTAAACTGGTTGTGTTTGTGAAAGTAGGGAAGTTACACCAGTGTTTACATGGGATTGGGTAGTTGGAGATGCCATATTTTGGACATTATTTATAGTTGGGTTACTCATTGAAGTGATGGTTTATGTAACCATGAGGAAAAAAACTAAGGCAACTAAAACTATGGTTGTCTCCATCAAAGAGGTTGGCATACCATAGATTGGATCACTTGAATAATTATCATTTCAGCTCATAGTAAGGTAATACTAAAGGCCTGCCACATTATGATCAAGAAATTTAACTAAATCTTGATCTCCCTCAGGCACAATGGGAATTTGGTTAGGGCTGGGAATATACTCTATATCTAAAGTATGCTCCATGGCATAACTAAAAGTGAGAGGGGAAGGTGGAAGTGGTTGTTAGCTTATATAATTGGCAATAATTTTAGCCTGAGCTCATGTCAATACCATGCAAGAGGTGGTTTAAATAGTCTTACTAACCTATATTTGAAATAAAATAAAGAAAAACCAAGTTTGAGTGTAGGTAAATGGGTTATTTTAGCTTGTTATTTGGAGTAGATGAAAATACACATTCATTGACATCAGTAGGGATGATTGATATCGATAGGAACAGTTCACCAACATCAATGGAATAACTAATGTCAATAGGTAAATTCTATCGATACCGATAGGATTAACCAATGTTAGTCACTATGAAATCTTGGTAAACAAAAAATATGATGTTTAAAGATATCAGAGGCTAAAAATAGATAAAATAGTGGATGTAAAAGGTCTGTGTAAGAAGGAATGACACTTGAAAAACCTAAGATAATAGGTTATATAAACTAAGCTTTAGGAATAGTATTGAGTTTGTTAATTAATAGAAAAATATCTTTACCAATTCAAAAATGCATAAGGCAATTGAAAAGTATAAAAGAACATTTAGCTAGAAACTATTAAGTCCTAGAGATTAATTTTTAGTCTCGTGTTGGTTTATGCCTTAATCAGATAATGAGAGGAGAATTTAGTTATCAAAGGTACTAGAAATCAATCTAAAGATGGTTTCAGATTAGTTTTGGTGTTTAAGAGGAAAAATATGTTAGACCAGGTACATGGCTTATTATAAGAGCTTGCTCTCTACACTTCATGAATCTAGAGCCGAGCCAAGCCACCTAGCCAAAATATACCTTATGTCTAGAGATTATACTCTACTAGAGAATAGAGTGGGTTTTCCCCTTGGTGGTGAAATCCAATTAGGATAGTCAGGTAGGGTAAGGTGATCCACCAGGTGATGAAATCATGATGGGCCTTTTCTGAGAGGATTTTATATGCTTGTTTATGTGAATGTGATTTGGTTATGTAACATAGGTATACTATGATTTATTCAAAATGCTTGTAATTAACTAGGTGAGTTAATATGCAACAAGAAAACTATGAAATGTAGTATGTTTTAAACCCAAATCTGAAATGTTTATATTCAAATGAAAATAGAGAGAAAATAGGAATAGAGCATGAATTTGAATAAGATATTGAATTTATAGGAAAGGGATTTTTTTTTGTAAAAGAAAATGACAAATTGCTTTTAGAGGCAAGAAGAAAAGAAAGAAAATTTTAGTTAAATGCCTTTTAAATAGAAAATAAGATATTGCATTTTTTGTTTTTAAGAGAAAAGAGAAGAAGGATGAAGTGAAAGAAATGAAATTTTCACTATAATTCACCTATATGAATGTTTAAAAACAAGAAATTAACCCAAGGAAAACTCCAGGGTCCCACAAGGTGTGCCAGAAATGTTTCACTAAATTTTGTCTATTTTAGGTATAAAGGAAAATAATAAGAAAGATGGGGATAAGTGATTAGAATGAACCTAGATTTGATTTTTGCATCATATCTAGATATTGTGAGCACTCCTCTTTGGCTGGGGAGGACTACCTACAAATAATAAAGCAAAAACATAAAATGTTTATTAACAGATAAATGAGTGGGATACCAAGCTACGTGCTTGTTCTAAGAAGTGTGAAACTTCTCTAGAGATGACAGTCCACTTTTGAGAGGTAAAATAATAATAAATAACTAATATATAGGTAAAGAGAGAGTGAAAGATAGATAAAATTACCATTATTAACAACCTGTATGAAATAGAGAGTGACAAGGTGTAGGTGAGGTACATATAAATAATAATAAATAACTAAAACATAGGTAAAGAGAGAGTGAAAGATAGATAAAATTATTGTTATTAACAACCTATATGAAATAGAGAGTGACAGGGTGTAGGTGAGGTAATTTTTGTATATTTTAGAAGTTGTCTAGGTAGGTTTTGAAGAGGAAAGAGATTCCAAAATCATCAACATTAATAGGGGAGTGACCAATATTGGTTATATTTCCAAGGTTGGTAGTGAGGTGACTATGTCAATTAGGCTGTCGAGGTCAGTAGGGGAAATATTTGCTTAGGATATTGCAAAAGGCTTTTTAAGATATTAGAAATGGTTTGGATTAGGTCATGAAGGTTTGAGAGATTTAGGAGAGGGAGATTATGGCTTGGATAAGTCTAGTCAGAGGTTTGGTATGTCAGGTAAAGGAGAAACAAGAAAGGAAGCTTTGTAACTCCCTCATGGGGGTACAATCAAAAATGCATAAAGAAGTGCAAGGTAGATATAAATAAATAGAAGAATAAATATTTAAATGACCTATAGTATCAGTGATATACTTAGCTATGGTGGTCACTAAATGATAAGTGTTGAGTTGATGGTCCCTATTAGGGAGTCCAAACTTAAGTGCTTGAATAAAAAGAACAAACATATGTTGTTGGTCCTCTAGAGCTCAGTTGCTGATTGTGATTGACTTACATAGGGTAATTATAAACATGGATGTTGAAAAATAGAATACTGAGAGCTTGAATGAGAGTAAGAATTTATTTTCTTAATTTTTGCTGACCTAAAGTACAAGTTGGAGTTTATCTTATATTTCCAACATTGGTGATCCCATTGACATCACCCATGATCCCACCAACATCAGCCATGGGTTGACTGATGTTAGTAGCCCTATAATATGTAAAACTTTCTATTTTTGGCATGTTTTCTATTGTTGTGCATGCCATGTGTGACATCCATTAGAAAATAGTAAAAATAAGAGGTTAGGAAGGAATGAATTATTTAGACATTTAGTTTGGAAGTGGGAATAAGTCTTGGGTAGTTAGGATGAGAGGACCAGGTCCTAAGTTGACTCATCAGAGGAGAATTAGTCATAGGGTGAGGTGGCTAAGGAAGGTGGCAATAGGGGTTTTTAATTAAGTTAATTAAGTATTTAAATTAATTAAATGTGTGAGGGGTAAAAGTATGGATTAGGGAGATTAATTATTATTATTAAAATGGATTTGGGGGGTTTCAACATAGGGAGTTACACACATGTGTGTGACATAATTTTGGTATCTACACCCTTTACCTTGATTTTCCTTTTAATATCTACAAGGTATCTCTTTGATGATACCTTCAAGTTACCCATGAAGGTATTACAAGGTCCTAAAAAAAATCTCTTATTAGATGCCTCGAGATTGACCTTACCCAAAGTTATTAAGGTTTGTAATATATTTAAGGTATCTCATAGGAGATACCTTCAAGTTACCCATGAAATAATCTCCTATAGGATACTATTGATGCCTATAACTCTCAATATTGATGAATATTTTCCTATGGAAAGCTTTACAAATGTGGGATGAAATTGTGATCTGTCAAGTAACCTTTGGGATTTTAGAAGACAACTTTTTGAATTAATTGGGGGTGAAAAGGTGAAGGAGGAAATACAAATAAAACTAAAACCAAACTAACTAAGGTGATGTACCGATATTCTTTAAGTATCTATTCCTAAAATTTCATAAAATAGATGGAACCCTTAAGGTATTATAGATAATTAAAACAACATATGCATGATTTAAAGCTTAAAATATGAACAAGAGTCAATACTATAGAATCAAAAAATATAAATAATAAAGAATAATGTATCTCACTCAATTTGACATAGAACACCACATCCTCTTCATTGTTGGGTGAAGAACAAAATATAAAAGGCTAAAGGCACATTATATAATATTCAATCCTTCTCATGAGGAGCACCTACTAAGGTCATGAAATTAAAATAAATAACTATTGTTATTTATATTCTAAAACTAACTATTACAATGGCTACTCTCTAATAACATTAAGAATAATTTTTATTATCTAATGTCTCTATCCATTTACAAAAGAAATGAGATTTGAAAGTATAGGGATAACAACCTCACAAGGAAATGACACCTAGAATCTAGCACTCACATTCATGATGAGTTCATTGCAATTGAGTGGGGAGCTTTGGTTCATGAGTGCATTGGGTCTTCAAAATCTTGGATTTGACATAACTTCACCACCTCAAGATTCCCATGATGCATAGAATAAGTGTTGTGGTGACATATTATTCCCTCTGAACTACCTCTAACATTATTATTAAAAATGGGGACCACTTTCCTCAGCCAATGGTGCACCTTTTATTTAAATAAGAAATCCATTATTTCCTAAAGAGTGGTATGATGACACACGTCATTAGTGAAAGGGACCAGTACATAGCTAAAAATAAAGGAGTGGAACCCAATAAAGAGGATACCAATACACCACCCACCAAACTTTGTCTAGCACATCAAAAAAAAGGATAACTACCCCAAAAATTTAAAACATGGATTATGATCCACATATACCTTGAGATTGAACTTGCCCAGTATTATTGAGGTGTATAATCTATTTAATGAGATACCTTTTAAATAGTCACAGGAGAGTATTTCTCCTTCAAGGTATCTTCTAGGAGCAACTTTTGGCTCAGAGCTCGAAGTTTTCTTATATCAAAATTTCTTAGACTACTTAATTGTGTTTATCTCTGTGTGTGCAACATCTACTCACAATAAACATTGGTTTTGAAAAGACTTGTCCATAGGCAATCCATCTTCAAAGTTATATATTTATACCATAGGGACTTTCTTTTTTGCTCTACCCTTCCACCTATTTTGGAAACTTCCTAGAGTGAAACTTTTTGAAGGAGATAATTTTAAGTCACCCATTAAGATAGCTTCATGTTACCTTCAAGGAGATAATTGTTGTCACCCATTAACGTATTACAAGGAACTTGAAGGAGTCTCCTAGTATATACCTTTAGGAAAAACTTTCCCATCTTTATTGTGGTGTAGAAAGGATTCACTGAGTAAATAGGTGTTTTAATTAAAGAAGGTAGGTAACTATACATTTATTATTGTGTATAAGGTATTCTCTATATGTTAATGAGGGTTAAAGGTGTTTAAATTCCAGGATTCAATGTGAAACCCATCAAAATTATAGAACTCATAATATCATCAAGAGAGAGTTGAATAAGGAAAATCCATCATTGCATCATTTTATATTGAACAAGAATTACACTCAAGAGCTTTGCCATACCTTTAAGGAAATACAAGGCCCTTGAAAGGAATCTCCTAGGAGATACTTTGAAGGGTGTTATCATACATTGAATGGAATGTTGAAAGTATCTCCTAAGAGACACCTTCAATATGCACATTAGTGTAAATTTTGTTGACCATGAAGGCACTACTCAATGATAACTTAACGGACCTTTTTGGGACTTAGTTTTATTTAGAGGAATTATATTTAGGATTTAGTTTTTGGACATTTTGATTGGTCATTATTATTATATTTGGGTCTTCGAAGTTTTTGTTCAAAAGTTTTGTCTAATGGATTTTGGTCTTCAAATTTTTATATTGAGGACTTCTGGTCTTCATACTTTTTTGTTTATTTTTTTTCATTAGACATTTTTTGAAAATAAATGTTTTGAATGACTTATCTTTTATCAATGATTTTTATTTTTGGGTTTTTTGTATTGGCCTTTGTTTTTAATTTTTGTTCAGGTATTTTTTAGGCTCGATCACAACACAAAACCTTACTCCTAATTCACAACTACTAAAATACCACTATACTTGGCTAATAAATCAAAATACTTCCCCATACTTATTAAGGATACTTACCAACTAAACTAGCTAGATCTAAACTATATAAAAAGTATGAAACATGTGAATGTTGGGAATTTATAATGCATTAACTAGAATTAAATGCTAAATGCCATATACATGATCTACATACATTGATGTCTTTATTGTTCTTGAATGAATTCAAACTCAACTACTATCCTATGCAAGAATAGCCCTAACTACCTACGAGACTAGTGTAAGTTTATAAATGACTAGAAAAAGGAGAATTTTTCATAGAGAATGTAAATAAAATGCAATCACTACATGTAATTACAATGGCATTTTCATCTAAGTCATTTAGGGGAGAACTTATACCATCACCATTTTCTATTAAAGACTCGACCAAAGTCTAGAACATAGTTTATGATGCCACCATTTTTACTAACAGGTTTGGGAACTACTCTAAGCTATGGGATGCTATCAATTCTATTGACATGTTTTCACTGGATGGAAATCTATCTCCTTTGGAGTGACTATTCATCAGAGACTTGTTAGAACTTAAGAGATAGGGATTACATTTAGTTGTGGCTAAGCCGAAGGTGATTCCATATATCAACCTCCTCTAAGACTTATTATTCTTAGCCAAGGTTATGCATGATGATTATATACACCACATGGGTAACAAAATAATATTGGCATGCATATTCAAAGTATATTTTTAGAGGTATTTATCACTGCTAGCAATAGATGCTTATTTTGATAAACACAAGATACTTTCATGGAATCATGATAATAGTATCGAAAATGTGTTGATTTCATTGCTTCTCCCAAAGGAAACCATGACATACAAAGGAAATAATCTCATTATAATTAGTAAGTTCAGGGTGGGAATGTGGATTGACATGGCATTGCTTAATAAGCTCTATGGAATGCCCAACATCCATTTCCTCAATTTGGACTGGGTACCATTATTGCATATGATGCTTACCAATGATGAAAATTTTTCCCTATGTGAAATTATAATCTACAAGCTGATAGATGATTCATAAGGATAAGAGACCCACTCTGATGTGCCACTTTTATATAATGTCATATATTTTGGATTATGTAATGGTAAAAGTGTATAAATTCCACAACAAACTATGGATCTTGACCATTGAATGTATTAAACATCACATTTATGATCATTTTCAATTTTTGCATATATATGCTTATACTAAGAATATGGTGAGGATTGTTGAGGATGTTTATCCTCAATTCTAAAAAGTAATCCATGGGTCTTCAATTCCTGGAGTTGGATCAAGCATCAAGAAGACACTATATAAAAGAGGTGATTATTTTTTGTATCTTGACTATACTATTATCATGATCATCAGGCACAAGGTTCATCCTTTGAGTGTTCCAAAATATGTACCTAATAAATTAGTTGAGCAACAAATTTATTTCCAACTCTCGTATATCATTGAGGAGGACCTACTCAAAAATAAGAAGAGCATGGTATATGGGAACCATATGGTCATTATAAATATTGTATACACTATTATAAATCACTTTGAAGATGTGGGTGGAAAAATAAAGAGTTATTATTTACCCATTATACCACACAGGGATTTATATCCTCATTGCTACATCCAAAAACACATTAATGGCCTTAGTATCCCCTACTAACATGTCTATTATGATTATGAATTTTTATTCATAAATTCATAGAATGATGATGAGGTCTTGGAAAGGGTAAGGGTTTAAAATTTTAAGGAGGATCACTTGAGGGTGATTCAATAGGAACCTTCAATAACTATGAAGAAATTGCATAATAGAATTCCACTCTTTGTAGGATGGACATCCTTAGACTTTTGGAAAGACCAACCCATAGAGCAATCTAAGGAATGAAGAAATACATCATAGGATGTTCCTTTCCATTTGAAGGTTATCATGAAAGAACTAGGGGTGAGTGAACCTGATCTTAGGGGAGATCTAAGAGACCCTATAAATATAGATTCATCTAATGAGAAAGAGAAAGGACAAGATCCCCTAGATTCTAGTGTAATTTAAATGTATGTGCATACCCCCAAGAACAAGAGTCTATATCTTTAGGAGTAGACAACATATAAATTAGTTACCTTAATTTAGTAAGGCTCCTCCTCACAACCTAATATTACTATCTATTATAAAAGGAAGCCTAGGACTCCCTATATAGGTAGTCCTATAATAGAGAATCTCAAATCTTTCCTATGATTCCCCAATAAGTAGTAGTGAAGGAGGAAGAAGATAATTCTGATGAATAAGAAGGGTTAGAGAAATCACCATCTATGGAAGACATAATAGGTAAAAAGGCTTTGTTTGTAGAGACCACCTCCTTTCTCTCTTCTTCTATTCCTATTTTTTCATATGTGCCAATTTCATCAGTGTATAAAACTCCTAAGGTGGAAGTTGTTACATAGAATCTTGATGATCTATTAACCACCTCCTCTTTTTTTCATTTTTCTCTATTCACCCCAAGAATTGTGAATGATTCTACCACTATTGATATACCTTCCACTACCTTTGATACATATTACACCACCATGACATCCACTTTCATCATGGCCACTTCTAGTATTCCTTATGAAACTAACATAGTCAGATCATTAAAAAGGAAAAGGGTATCTAGGAAGATTGAGATAGCCATGGACACTCACCAGCTCTATGTCTCATCCACCCAAATCACTCTCCCCATACCATCCACCACTCCATCTTAGGAAACCATTATCACTAGATCAGGTAAGGGTAAGAATAAAAAGACATAGGTTATCATAATCCATTCAATCCACCAATATAGAGTTTTGGATTGGTATAAGATAATTTTTCCTTCCTTTCTTGACATGATTGTCAAAGAAATCAAGAAGAATCAACTAGCTGAGGGAGTTAAATAAAACATTATGGTCAAAACCATAAAGGGGATAGACCTTAATCAGTTGATAATTCCATTGTGAGCTAGTGATTTAAGGGCCAATACCTATTAAACGCCTATCTTCAAAATAAGAGAGCTCTCATCTATTACAACTTTGTTTGACAAGCCATCTGGGAGTATTTTGAGGGTAACAAAGAGGAAGCTAGAAGATGATGCTAGTAGGGAATTAATTTTTGAAGAGGTGCAAGAGGCCTTTTATTTGACCAAAAGATAAAATGAAAAATTAGGTAATCCCCCTATAATTAAGACTTCAAATCTCTAGTTGAAGCACATAAGGATGCCATGGTGGCAATTCATGAAGGCACAAAGATAGTTAGACAAAAACTAGAGGCAAAGTTGGAGAAAATAAAATAACAATAGAAAATAGTGCATATCCCATCTGGCATTGAAGCTTAAGTCAAAGAGGTAGCATCGAATTGATACAATTCTTTAGAGGAATTAGATTTTTTTCAAGTTGAAATAGACACCCATGTTTTCAATACTCAAAAACTATTTAATTCTTTGAAATCTAATGAGAATAAATTGAATATGTTAATTATTTACATCAATACTAAGGCTTATAGCCACCTAGATATCACGACACCATTAGAGGCATCCAATGCACTCACTTGGTGGTTATCAAGATAAAAGAGGATAGGAAATGGGTGACATTAATTAGGGATTTGGTCCTCAAATATGAAGATAAAGAGGCCCTCATTATCCAAATTTTGAATGATTTGAAATTATCCAAAGTAAAAGATTCTATATGGAAGTTGATTAATAAGATTAACATTGATCAGCTTATTTAGGAGGCTTTAGATAATTTAGGCAAAGTCTGCAAGGACTACCATTGTAGTACATATAAACTGAGGTGAGCTTTGTTAGGAATAAGGTAACTAAAGTTAAGATCTTTAAGATCAACTTCTAGATGACAAAAGAAGAGCTTACAAAGCTACAAGGATAGATCAGCATGGTGCATATACCCCCGATTTTGAATTTATACTTAATTTAGTAGTAACATGATGTATCACATAAATTCTAGCTCGAGATAGAGGCAAAGAAGAATCAGACTCAACCTTCCACTTCCATTTCTAAGTTAACAACCATAATTACAATGCCAACCATCTAGATGTCAACATAGTGATGAAGGTCCAATTTTTTGCATGTACATTTCTATAGTGGTGTATATTTCTATATTTATATTTTTATTACAGTTAAAACTATATTGTAGAGTTGTCTATTCATTTTTGTAAACATGCACACATTACATGACTTTTGTAAAGGCTAACTTAAGTTATTAACAAATATAAGATAAATCTATATAGTTTTGTCCACAATTATAACTAAAGTTATAATTATGACATGTAATCTATCTTGAATATAATTGTAGGATGAGGTGACCCCTTCCCCAAGTCTATTTAAACACATGTAATCCATAGTTTTGAAGGGTCAGAGAATTTTCAATATACACGAGTAAGAGCAATTTTGGTTGAAAACTCATGTGTTTGTGTATTTTATTTCTAATGTTTGTGTAATTAGGATATTTTTTTTGGTTGTATGATTCAATAACTCTTAGTGTGTAAAATATATGAATTATTTCTTCCTTTTCTTGATTGATATGCTAGTCTTAGATGTACAACACACATTGATATGTATAATAATGACCTTCTGGATATCTACTACAAGAGTACTTGACAGACCTTATAATACCTTCATGGGTGACTTGAAGTAATTGCAAGAACCTTGATAGAATATCTTAAGATATACTTTTAAGGGTGTTATCATACATTGAAGGCAATGTTAAAAGTATATCGTAATAGATACCTTTAACATGAACAAGTGAAATTTTTATTTATGTGGAAGGCACTACTAGGTGATATTTTAAAGTCCCTTGTAATACCTTCAAGGTATATCCTAGGAGATACCTTTAAAACATGCACAAAAGTGGATTTACACATCAAGGTATCTCTTAAGAGATACATTTCAAATAGGCACAAGACTGGATTTCTCCTTCAAGAAACGAGTGTAATTTTATTTTGGAAGGCACTATTGGGTGATATTTTGAAGGCCCTTATAATACCTTCAAGGTATCTCATAAGAGATACATTTCAAACATGCACAAGAGTGGATTTCCCAATCAAGGTATCTCCTAAGAGATACCTTTCAAACATGCATAAGAGTGGATTTCTCCTTTAATTAACAAGTGGAATTTTCCTTTACATAAAAGGCACTACTGGTAGTTATATAAATAAGTGGTAGTTGGATAAAAAATCAAGCCTTGAGTCTTCCAAGACTTAAATTTGAGTTTATTACTTTCCCCCCATTCCATATTGATATAAGGAGCACATAAAGTGCATCAACCAGTGGAATATCCTATTTTGGCACTACTGGGTGATATTTTTAAGGCCCTTGTAATACCTTTGATGTATCTCTTAGGAAATACATCTCAAACATGCAAAAAAGTGGATTTACTAGATCTGAAGATGTTATATTTGTAGAGTTTCTCAACCTCTAAGAATCAAGAGAGAAAGTAAATGATGTGAAGGTCAATCGATAGTAAGAAATCAAGTGATGGTTCGATAAGAGATCATCAGACCCAAGATTTAAGATGGGAGACTTGGTCCTCAAATATGACCAAAGGGCCAAAAAACAAAGCTAACATGCAAAGTTTAGTTCCTTATAAAGTGGGCCATTTTTCATCATTGGAGATAGATACTGTAATAAATTTGAGTTGGAGGATGAATAAGGCAATGCATTAGGGATTTTGGTAACTAGAATTGACTTGAAACACTTTAACTAATTTACTGGCCTTCCCCTTATATATAGTTAGTTAGTTTCCATTATTTATTGTTATTTCCCTTTGTTCATTTATTTTATTTTCTTTGTTGTTGTTTCCTTTTAAATAAGTGTCTTTGGCACAAGCTGTTACCATTCCATTCTAGGTGTCCATACATTGGCCTAATCATCGATAGTTATCTACCCCACTCCTAATACAATTAATTTCCATGCACTCCATATTGTATGATTCCCAATAAGGATCACCACAAATCTCTTATGAGACACTCTTTTAACATGGAACACCTTTCATATTTATGGGCACCTAATTTCAAAAAGGTTATGTGATGATCATGTTAGAAGTACCGGCCTATAGTTACCTCTCTCCTCATGTTGAATAGTTAAATTTCCATAAGAATTTCAAAGATAATTAGGCAATTGTAAAGCATATTGATTAGATAATTTTGAGTGAATAATTTTGAGTGGAGTTGATATCCAGTGCCTTAAGAATAGAGGGAGAATTTTTGAAAAGGGTTATTTAAATTTATGGATTTTTAGAGTATATCAAGGGAACCATTGACAATGTATAGGGATACCTTGATATTTTCCATCTTTTTAAATATATTAAAATCCTTACCCAAAACTATTAAGGCTTTTGATGGACAAAACTTAGATTCACTGTGTTCTTTTGGACAATTGTGTGGGACTATGTAGCCATTTAGTGGTATATAACATTACAAGAAGGTTTTTAAATGTAAAATGGTATATTAAACAAAATATATTATCCTTTACCATTCTCTAAAGACTTTAAAAACTCAAAACCATACACTTTTACAAACACATATACTCTTTCTTTGGCATATTACTGATGACAAAAGGTTTCTAACCGTATGCATAGGTCTATTATATATGTAAAACCAATTAATATATTGGTTTTAAATATATTAATTTGTATCTAGCTTGGTCATAACCCTCCCAATTCTATTCTCTTTCCAAAAACCTTGAATCCACCTTCAACTTCATACCACTATCTAAGACAAAATGATGGATATATGTGCATATTTAAAGATACCTTACATGTTATGAACAAGTAAGACATTATCCATTATTTGTCCTTAACTGGATATGGATATAATATTCTTATACTTAATATCCATTATTAACTCATTTAATTCAAATCCCTTATTAATTACCCTACCCTCAAAAGACCTAAGCGTTCAGGTCTACTCAAACCTTGTTATAGGTAGATATTATGGTATATAGGCCTATTCATTGTAGTGGTTTACTTCTTCAAGTTTTAATTATGAATTAGATGTATTTAATGGTTATTTATTTCCTTAATATGGTAAAATTTAATTAGTGTTTAAATAACTCCATTATTATTCAAAAAACCTTGAATCCACCTTTGACTAAATACCAACACCACTGTCTGAGCCCCAAAATGATGGATGTAGGTGGTAATTTTGTGTTGTTTAGGACTAATACCTTGTAATGAGGTATATTATCAAGAGAGTTTAAAAATTTAAGCCCATAAACACTTTGATTGTATTTAAAAATACTCCAGGACCTTCTTTAATATGGTAGTCTTACTTCATCTTCACTTCGCTATTAAATCCAAACCATGATGGTTGTAGGTAAATATTCAACTTGAATATGAAAATGGTCTATATGAAGGATTGGAGTGAGTTAGTAATGAATAAAATTTGAATATATAACCATTAAAATTTAAACCCTCCCACTATTTTATCTTACTTAAGATCAAGACCTTGATCTTCACGTCAAAACTCAGCCATCAAGAGGCTTGTGAACCCTGTTTTATAGACTGATGGCTCATAAGAGGTTGGTCTAAAGATAGTTTATGGTTTTATGAACTTAATTAGTCCTTCATGTTCAGATTTATCTTGGATAATATTTAAATTTATATTAAGAGGCCTAAATATTAATAAAAACAAGGATGACCCCTTACCTTAAATAACACAAAAATACCTTAACATCTTCGAATAAAGAAAACTATAATGTTGTTTCTCCATCAAAATGAACTCTTCATAGTTGAAAACTACCAGGGTTTTAATGTTATATTGGATTTGTTTATATGACATTAAATAGTTCTATTTTTCTCATGTTGGCTCCTAAAAAAACCCATCAAAACTACCTGTGACACGTATTCCATGTGACTACTATAGGTGGACATTTGACCTTAATACTCACCAAGGTTTTCATGAAGGTGTGCACTTGATCTCTCCATATAGTGCTCACTTGATGTTAGTATGATATAGATAGGTAAATTTAATGTTATAAAGGTTCATACATTCTCATTATGAGTCACATGATCATACCTATAGGTTAGACTTTCTCACCAAGATCTGGAGATGAAGGTACACTACTAGACCCTAAAGTGTTCTTTGGTATCTTGAGGGAGTATGACCTCTTGAACCTCATTTGATCTAAGTTACAAGATTTAAATAGACTTATCTAGGTGATATAATTTCTAATATCATGATGACATTATTTATAAATCATTCAAATACTAGAAACTCATCAACTACAGTTGTACCTTGTTGAAGAGACTCAAACACAAAAATCATCTCAAAGGAGACTATGCTCAATATATAGGAATATGGACATTTTATTGGATGAATAAATAATGAATTGAATTAATTATTGTCTATGAAGAATAATTAACTTTATTTATAACCCAGGCTATACTCTAAAACTAATCAAATGGACTATTCACAAGGACAACATACAAAACATGTTTTATGCCATAATTACCTTCCTAGAAATAGTTACCTAATGAAACTAATTGTAATTGGTCATATTTTACCATACCATAACTCAATTAAATCCATTATTCCTCATGACATCCTAAAATGAATTTAAAAAAAATAAAACCTAGACCTTATTTGGATGAATAGGCCATCTAGACACCACTACACTATTACTGATTGTTAACAAATATGGGGAGATGAATTAGAAAAAAAATACCACAAAGTTTAGGGATAATATGTCCCTATCACTTCCAAAATGTTTTTCCCAACTCTATTTCTCCTAACCATATAGAGTGAAACCCTGAGGCTCTTTTAGAGTTGTCTAAGACTGCTCAAAATAGTTTTTCCTTAGTATGAAGAAATAAAATCTTGTATATGAAATAAAACATTGGGAAAGTGTTTTTATGATTTAGATGACCTTTCATTCCTTTCAAAAACTTTATAAAGTGCTTGGACCTCCATTAATTTCAAAAAACCTATTTCATGTGTAAATTACAACTAAAATATTTTCCTTGCCTCTATTGTTTCCTGTGATTGGATCTGATTTCTAAGTCCTAAGAGAGTAGATTAGGGACACCATGGATGCTTACATATAATATTTGAGCACTTGTATTAAATAAAATATTCAAAAACCTATTTATCCAAAGATTTAGAAGGCTAAAAAATTCATCTTTTTACTCCCAAATTCCTATCCTCCACTCCAAATGACATGAAATGGCCATTAACATGTATGAATAGGGGGAAAAAGACATAAAGAGGTGGACAAAAGTTAAAACAATTTTTATTCTTGAAAAATCACCTTTTTCACTTAAAATTTCTATTTTGAAGTTGATTATGTCATATAATTCACTTTTTAGGGTCTTTTGGGTAAATTGGCTTTGTTAAACATCATTTTTGACCCATTAGAATATATTATAATTTGAATAAACATCCTTCCTTCCCCTCAATGCTCAAACATCCTGGAGACCAACTATATCCTTCACTTCTAGTTCAAGACCCATTTCTAAGCCTTTTCCTTAAAGTCTCCAAATTGACCTTAAAACTTGATAAAGTGTTTCAAAAGAGTGTAGAGAACATGAAGTAGGGTCATAATGTTTGTTTCCTATTTCCACCATTATATCATCCATTACACCAGGACCCTACATAGTTACCCACACCATACCAAGGCCTTCTAGGATACTACATTGCATCATCAAGTTAAGACTAGAAAGAGATTAGTCATGGGGGTAAAAGGTCACTAAATGGTATAAGAGAGTGGCTTGATCGATCTAGCCAAAAGTTTCATATGCAAGCCAATTTTGGATAACATTTATAGTAACCTCCTGGGATTTTATGCCTACCTGTGCAAAAAATTAGTTGCCTTAGTCTATCCACTGGGCTTATAGGGTCACAAAGTCTTTCTCAAATTGGTTTTCCATTGATCACAATGCTGAAAAATATTGATTAGAACTGTCAAAATATAAACTACAAACAATGAAAAAAATGACATGCTTAAATCCCTTAGGAAAAGGAAACACACAAGGAAATGGAAATGTCCACAAGGCACTTAGAGGAAAAAATAAAATCTACTCTAATATATACAAGGCTGCAACTCTCTTTTAGTAATAAGGATTTAGATGAATCTCATTAAATAGGATGGGTAATACCTCTCCATTCATATAGACAATCTCAAAGGAATTATTTTATTTTCATCCATGGATTGAGTAAGGTCCACTCCACAAGCTATCAAACTTAGTATGGTTGCTTAGGTTGGCATTATTTCAATCCCACTTGAGGATTAGATCACCCTTCTTCAAGTATTTTTATATGGATATCTTGTTAATGGCTTTATTGACTTGAGCTTGATGTTATTTTATTGTCTTTAATACAAGATCCCTTGTTTCTTCAAACCCATGAGATCTATCATCCTCACACTCATGTTCACTCTCCATCAACTTAAGCTTATGGGCTAGCTCAAAGTTGGGTAATTCAAGAGAGATGGGAAACTAGGCTTCTCTCCCATACACTAGGACAAATGGTGAGTTTCCAATGTCAACCTTGGGATTCATTCTATCATCCCATAAGGTTTTCCTTAACTTTGATTGATACACTCTCTAGTTTTCCTCCATAGTCCTCTTGATTATTATAAACAAGTTATTATTCAATGATTCTAGAAGTCCATTGCCTTGGGTATAGTAATTAGAGGATGCGATAAAGTTACCATTCACTCATCTTAATGAAAAAAAATTCTAAGGCATTATTTGAATTGATGGTTTCTAGTACACCAAATGTTGTCACTATATTTTCATAGAATTATAATACTACCATTTCATTGGCTTTCTTTAGAGAAACTACCTCTACCCACCTGGTAAATTAATCAATGGTAGTAAATACTCACTTATGTCCTCCACTAGAAGGTGGATTGATCATTTTGATAAAATTTAGACCCCACTATATGAAAGGTTACTCTACCTAAATGGGATTAAAAGGAAGGGCCACCAACCTTTGGTTGCCTACAAAGAGAGCACATTTTTATCACTTCCTTACCCATGAATATGCATCTTTGAAGAGATTAGTCAAATAATAACCATACCTCATTAATTTAAAGATATATTTATTGGGGAAAAAGTACCTCATATTGGTCCATCATGGAATTGCTCTAAGAGTTTAGTCACTTGATCATCATCTATGCATATGAGTAGTATTCCACTGAGGTATTTTATAAAGAGAACCCCATCAATAAAAGCATAAGTTATGGACTAAATTATAATGTATCATCTCTTTTTCCTATCCATACATTAAGGATAGTCACTTGTTAGGAATAATTATACCACGTCCCAGACCCAACTAGTGTGAGGTGGAGGTGCAGCTTTCTGTAAGTTATCTTGTGTCAAACTTCTTTGTCTTCATGAACATTAGTAACCATGTGCTCACATAAGACTTTAATTCTTACTATCTTACTAACTTTGATTTCTATGTAATATTACATTACTATTGTAATCCAACCAACTCTCTTCTCATCCAAGGCTTTGTTGAGAAGGAAGTATTTTACTCTAAGATGAGACACCATAAGGTATATTTTATTGTTGGATAACATAGTCCTAAATTTTTTCATACTTTTCATAGTTACAATAACTTATTTATCTATGAAGGGGTACCTTTCTTCATACCTTTAAGCCCTTGATTGAAAAATTCAATTGGTTGTTTAAGCCCTTCTCCATTCTTTTTCATCAACATAGTTGATATGTTATTAATGTTGGAAAAGGAATACAAGATGAAATATATTGAGAAGTTACAATTCATTAGTGTAGGTGCTTGAGAAATGGACTTTTTGATAGTTTCAAATCCTACTTTTCCTTCTCTTATCCAAGTGAACATCTAATTATTTTTCAACATAGAATGGATAGGTTTAACCAAGCTGGCGAAACTAGGTATTAGCCTTCTTATGAAGTTTATCTTTCCAACGAAACTTTAAATTCTCTTATTATGCTTGGGAAAATACAAGGCCAAGATTAAAATTATTTTGTTAGGATCAATGTATAGTCCCTAATTTTAGATAATATTCCCCAAGAGTTTTCCCTCATGGATTAAATGAGATCCCATACTATCTACACCTTTCAAAGATCAACCTTAAGTGGTCCAAGTGTTCACTAGCCTTCTTGGAGAAAATTGTTATGTCATCTAAATAGACAAACACCATCTAATTAAGAAAACCTTGGAATTCCATGTCTATGGCTCTTTAAAAATTAGCTCTAACATTTGAGACTCTAGAGTCATATTCTTATAAGCACGGGTGCCCCACTTTATGGTGAAGGTAGTCTTGTATTGGTCTTCCTCTCGTACTATCACCTGGTTATAACTTGAGTACCCATCCAATAAAGAAAAATGATCTAAACCATAAACTATTTCAAGGAGTTACTCCATGTATGGAAAATGGTAATTTTCTTTCAAAGAGACCTCATTCAGGTCTTTAAAGTCCACACATAACTGAATCTCACCATTCTTCATTCTCATAGGCACCAAGTTAGATACCCATGAGGAGTGCTTAATAGGAAAAATGGTATTAGACTCGATCAACTTGGTCAATTATTTTCTCATTAGATCTTCAATATTTGGGTTGATTGACCTTTGATTCTACCTAACAGTCTTGGCATTGGTCTGCAACTCTATGGTGTATTGGGCTAGCTTGGTGTCAAAACCTCTTAGATCACTATACTCCCAAGAAAAGACATCTGAATGTTCCCTACAAATCTCAATAAATGAATGCTTTTCTACCTCATTGCTCACCTTTCCAAGATTGAGAAGCTTGTTCTTGAAGATGAAGACTTTCTCATAGTTTTGTTCACTAGTAGACAAAACTACCTCATCTTTCCTCATGTGATCTCCTTCATGAAGAAGACCCTCAAGGGTGACAAGACCTTTAGTAAGTGTTGACCAAATTTGACTTTTACATCAAACTAGGGAACCTACAGATAAAAAAATGACTTTATAGGTCTATAAGGGGTCTAATATTGGTGTCATGTGGTGTATTATAGTTTAATTGATGTCAATTAATGTTATATTAGTTTTTTTCAATTAGTTTTTATGTTTATATATCATTTTGGGTCATTCTAGGGGTGAAAAGGGTGTGTTTAATGATTTATACAAGTTTAATTGGAAATTTGAAGGTGTAAAAATATTATTTCATGCTCCATGTGTCCCTATAAATCTTAATTAACTGACAAAATTGAAAGATGGTAGGTTATACAAAAGAAAAGTTAGTTTTCTAGTGAAAGGAGAAGAAAATGGCACTTGTATAGTCTCCTTGGTAAGTGTGCCACTTAAAAAAAGTTTAAATTTGAATCTTCATCTTCCCCATTCTAAATTTCACTTTTGTGTTGATCTGAAAGTGCAATTTTAAGCCAAAAAATATTCTACTCATTTCTTGGTTTTCTAGACACACTATAGTGACCTTCAGGTTTTTGCTTGGTATAGCTATTTGAAAGAGTTTCATATAAAACACCTTGGGTATTTTTAAGTAAAATAAGATACCTTAATTTTAGTATGATTCTTTTTAATATTTATAAATTATACTTAATGAACCATTGGTAATAATTTGAGTGTGCAAATTTTCCTACTAATCTATTTACACTGTAGGTTTTGCCTTGGTTTGAGAAGTTATGTACAATCTACTTGCTAATTTTCATTATATAGGATTTTCACTTCATTATCTAATGTCAATTTTTTGTTCAAGTTTTGGAGTTTATTTTAAGGTCTAATCACCTCAAGTTTGTAGATTGGTCTCATTCTGTATTATTGGTAGTTTTCCACCATGTTTTGTATATTCATGTTTGTTCATGGAGTTTGGATAGTTCCTTGATCATGTTTTCAATGTGATCTTATTCTAGTCAACCTTAAAAAATTCATTCTTCATGGTAGTTTTTATTAATTTTTAGTCATGAAATATTCATAGTCTAGCAGCCATTGATGATCATGTACCGGTGCTATCATGGAGGAATCCACATTGGAATTGAGGTATTAATGCCTATTTTAGATATTTTTGAGCATGAGGGGTGAGTTTAGAGGTATTTGGATAAGTATATATTTCATGGGATGTCAAAAAAATGATCACTATCCATAATTACACTTTTCTACCTACACAGCAAAACACACACCTTCAAGTGACATCAATAGAGACATGAGAGTCTTTGAACAAAGAGGATTGGAAGGTAATGAAACCTTTTTGAGGTCATCATGAGTAAAAATAATCATGGAATTACTTTTAAAATGGATAGGTTGATAAAATAATAAGTGGTAACCTTCAAAATATGTAGTGACTATGTTTAGGGCTTTTGTCCCAAAAAGAGCAAAACAAAGGCCCAAGGGTGTTTTGAAAATATCAAATAATAAGGTTGTAAAAAACTTATCTGCTTCCTACCATTCTTGGGTTGTAGCCTAAATCTATGACAATGACCTTTCAATGTTTGAAGAGATAATGAGCAAGGTAGGAGGGTAATTTTGAGGCCTAAAATTGCTTATAAAATAATAAGCACAAGCAGTTTGATCTATAGGTCTGAGCCTAAAGGGAAGTTTTCTCACTCAAAGTTGAAAAAGGTCCTATACACCATGTCTAAATGTTACAAATATTTAAGGGTGTGATATCCCCTTCAAATAGGAAATATAGCAACACAAAAAATTTGAACCAAGATATAATCTCTGTTGAATAAATTCAGAATGATAACAATAATATAGTTTTTTTTCAATAGTAAATCACAGATCTTATCACTTGTCCTTCTAAACTATTACAATTGCAGTCCTCTATTATGCATATAAATATGAAATACAGTCTTGAAAACCCTGGCTTTGCAAATCTGGAAGTGCAAATTGAATTCTGGAAAGTCTCGGCCTGCTGTGTCGAACACACAGTCGCCGGCGTCGGTCGATATGCTGCCGATGTCAGTCACTGCAGATCCTTATCTACCGACGTCGGTCTCCAATCAGCCGATGTCGGTATCTGGAAGCTCTCTATCAGCTGATATCGGTGTCGGTATGGATTTGTACGGACCTGTACGGACTTTAAACGGCCGCCAATTAAGCACAACTTCCCTGTTTTCAACCCCTGATCTGAAAATATATGCTTCTAGCACAGAAGATCTCTCTCTATATAATTTATTGAATCAAAACATAAATAAATAAATACCTGGAATATCTATAATAACTTCTATGTGAAGTTATCTCTCAACCCTGTAAATTTTGTGATAACTTCTGGATGAAGCTATCTCTCAATTTGGCAATAGATCAGCTGATATTTCACAGCCTCTTAATTGCACACACTAAAGAGGGAATGTTCTCCAATGCAAATGGAATCCTAGAACCCTTGGCTCAGTCTTCACAGAAGAATTTATTCAAAATCAATAATCAATTCATAATTCCAACTCTCTCCCATGAGAAACTCTTATACCCTTCCAAAGGTGTGCTTGCTAAAATTAGATTTCCTCAAATTAGAACTTGGGGTTCTAAAATTGGAATTTCTCAAATTAGAACTTGGGCTTCTTAAATTAGAATTTGGGTCTTAAAATTAGACCAATTAAATAATAATTAATAATTAATTAATATCTAATTTAAAATTAGACCAAATAATTAATATTTGATTAAATCAATCAAATATTAATATCTCCCTCAATACATGTCGGATCCTTGAACCGTCTGAAGCTAGTGAACCAGGGAGTGATTCTGCACATGACCATATCAAAACAAGGGTGCTCTGCTATATGTCAAATATCCCTAAATAATAAGAGCTCAGGCCCAATGTGTCTAAGATAACCTGAATGAGAGCCAACTATAGGAATTCTGTAAATCAAAGCCAAGCCAATCTCCATCATGACCCTCTATCCATCCAATCAGCCTATGAAGGTCGCATAATAGGCTAATCATCAAGCCTGTCAATGTCCACGAAAAAGGGGACATGACAATCTGCCCCTCCAGAAATTGCTTGTCCCCAAGCAATCTCGAAACAATGAACTACTCGATCCACCTGGATCCCAAATGTAGTTATGCTCTGCACTGCTGTGAATCAATGCAAGTACCTGTAACATTAGCAGAAGTAGAACAAAGAGGAACCCATAATCAAATTGGCAAATGTAACTCAACCAAACTCTAAGAGCACAACTGCCATAGTCAAGAACACATGAGAACCAAACTCTCAAAGCATCATAACCCAAGTAGAATGGACAACTCAAACTGCCAATTCCATCTGCAAGAGATGGTGCCAATCCGTCCCATAATGGATGGTAAGAAACTGGAGCCGATTTACACCTATGTGAAATCAAATCTTCTCTCTCTGGATCAAAAGAAGAATAATGAGCATTCCCCACCTCAAAATCCTTGTGAGGTAGCATAGTAGATAGGATCCCTATAATCTCCCCACCCAATCTGCTAATAACACCAGTACCTTGGATGAGAACACCTTCTGTCACCCTATGCGAATCTAGATGAACACCTACACTATCCAGAAAATACTTCATGAATGACTTCGTGCAGTAAAAATTATATGTGGAAGCATCAACGTACTCCCCCACACACCACAACTGATCTCTCTGTAAAGGTGGCAGAACCAACTGGACCACACTGTCATCTGTGTGAGAAGAATCAATCTGGAGAGGTATCCCAAACTCATCAGAACTAGGTAATCCCAAATTCTAAACCGGTGTGTCAGCCTCAACAACATGTTCCTCAGCTACAACTATAGGAATGTACTCACCAACAACACTCAATGTACTAACCTCTGAGTCTGGGGCTGGTGAAGACCGTAAATGCTCTAACTCCATGGTCATCTTAGCCAAATGAAATTGTGACTCCTCATAAGCTAACTGCGTAGTCTCAAGAATCTCAGAAGTCACCTCTAGCTACTGAGTAAGCTCACTCACCTTATCTTCCTTGACCAATAATGCATCATAGGCTGTGATACCCCACTCCATAAGATAATCTCTGTCGGCTACCAACTACATATATTCCTGTCTCAGAATCTGGATAGCCTCCCATAAAGAGTGGATCTCTGTCAAGGATAAATAACTGCCTCCCTGCTCGATGCTAGTAGGAAAACCCCATCCATAAACTACTAACAACTGACGAGCAGCATCGAAATGCTTGCAAGCGGTTGCAATGTCTCGCTCACTAACTCTCAGCTGACTAGACACATGGTGGTACTGGCTAGATTGTCTCCTACAATCCTCCTCTGATGCATGGTCCAAAAGAGTAGACTCAAAATCACTGATCTCTGGAGTACTACCATCCATACTCTGTGAATCAACTCTAAAGCTCATATCAACATACAGAGTATCAACAACTGTAGCATCACTGTCCAAATCTTCCATACCGAAAGAAACAACCGGTGTAACTAAGTCCTCAAAACTGTCCACTACATTCTCCTGAGTGTCATCTGTAATAATAGGATCCTAGGACTCTTCTACAATCTCTGCCATATCTGAGAGGTCATCAACACTCAGTGTACTAACATCTGGGTACACCTCTACACTCTGAGTGCAAACATCAGACTCATCCTCATCTATCTCTGAAGAGACTGCTGCTGAAACTATCTCATCCTCACAATCTCTCGCTCCCACGTCCTCTGCAACTAACTGAGAGTCTAAATCCCCATGACTAAGCTCATCCACATGTCTAACAACTAGTGTAGTGCTGCCCTCAACCACTGTTGAGACCTCTTTTTTCTCCTTTGCTCTATTTTGTGATGTGGACCTTTTACGAATGGATGCCATATACCGTAATAATTTGTCTTCAAATGTAGGATCTGAAAGAGTTTCATTCATCCTCCTTTGGGTTTCAATCAACTGGTTCAAACTTTGTTTCAGCTTCTTCATATCATTGTCCCACTATTTCTGAGTACTTGAAGTCATCATGGATACTTCACTGATTCAACCTACCCAAACTACCCAACAGGATGGCAAGACATTAGCTCTGATTTGCCCAAACTATCCAACAGGATGGCAGGAATTTGGCTCTGATACCACTGTAATGTCCCTTACTTAGGGGCTCTCTTATCTGCACAAAAGCTCTGATACCACTGTAATGTCCCTTACTTATGGGCTCTCTTATCTGCACAAAAGCTTTGATACAACTATGATATCCCCTTCAAACAGGAAATATAGCAACACAAAAAATCTGAACCAAGATATAATCTCTGTTGAATAAATTCAGAATGATAACAATAATATAGTTTTTTTTCAATAGTAAATCACAGATCTTATCACTTTTCCTTCTAAACTATTACAATTGCAGTCCTCTATTATGCATATAAATATGAAATACAGTCTTGAAAACCCTGGCTTTACAAATCTGGAAGTGCAAATTGAATTCTGGAAAGTCTCGGCCTGTTGTGTCGAACACACAGTCGCCGGCGTCGGTCGATATGCTGCCGACGTCAGTCACTGCAGATCCTTATCTGCCAACATCAGTCTCCAATCGGCCGATGTCGGTATCTGGAAGCTCTCTGTCAGCCGATATCGGTGTCGGTATGGATTTGTACGGACCTGTACGGACTTCGTATGGCCGCCAATTAAGCACAACTTCCCTGTTTTCAACCCCTGATCTGAAAATATATGCTTCTAGCACAGAATATCTCTCTCTGCATAATTTATTGAATCAAAACATAAATAAATAAATACCTGGAATATCTATAATAACTTCTGTGTGAAGTTATCTCTCAACCCTGTAAATTCTGTGATAACTTCTGGATGAAGCTATCTCTCAATTTGGCAATAGATCAGCTGATATTTCACAGCCTCTTAATTGCACACACTGAAGAGGGAACGTTCTCCAATGCAAATGGAATCTTGGAACCCTTGGCTCAGTCTTCATAGAAGAATTTCTTCAAAATCAATAATCAATTCATAATTCCAACTCTCTCCCATGAGAAACTCTTATACCCTTCCAAAGGTGTGCTTTCTAAAATTAGATTTCCTCAAATTAGAACTTGGGGTTCTAAAATTGGAATTTCTCAAATTAGAACTTGGGCTTCTTAAATTAGAATTTGGGTCTTAAAATTAGACCAATTAATTAATAATTAATAATTAATTAATATCTAATTTAAAATTAGACCAAATAATTAATATTTGATTAAATCAATCAAATATTAATATCTCCCTCAATACATGTCAGATCCTTGAACCGTCTGAAGCTGGTGAACCAGGGAGTGATTCTGCACATGACCATATCAAAACAAGGGTGCTCTATTATATGTCAAATATCCCTAAATAATAAGAGCTCAGGCCCAATGTGTCTAAGATAACCTGAATGAGAGCCAACTATAGGAATTCTGTAAATCAAAGCCAAGCCAATCTCCATCATGACCCTCTATCCATCCAATCAGCCTATGAAGGTCGCATAATAGGCTAATCATCAAGCTTGTCAATGTCCACGAAAAAGGGGACATGACAAAGGGACCTTAAGTTACCTAAATAATCATCTAGGGAAGTGATACTCAGTGTTTTTCTCCCAATCTATACCTATAGGTCCCATATTCACCATGAGAAGCATATAGGCTGGTTGTAGGATCATTATGGAAGTATGATAATACATTATTAATGGAAATAATTTCAAGAATGAAAATGAAAATTATAGTGATGGAAGTGGGATTATTTTGTGATATGTTTCAAATAATATTGTATCCATTATCCTCAAGGCCTAAAACAAACATTATAACCTATAAAATTATTTTGACCTATAGTTAGCTCAGTGGACATACAGTGAGCTAGAAGGAGAGATCCCTTGTGATTGGTAATCTCCAAGAATTATTGAAAAATTATATACTTATAACATGATATAATAAAATTTTTAAATGTCTAAGGTACATATCTAAAGCCAAATTTAAGGCAATTTTTTCTATAGATCCCCAAAAACTCCCATATAGTCAACATAGTGGTAGTGAGTACAGAGATAGTGTTTTGAGTATGATAAATGAATATAAGTGAGATAAGTGAGTCCAAAAGGTATAAATAAATATTAATATGTACCAAAGGAGGTTTTGAACACTATGTTTTAGGATTAAACCATGCTTTTACCTACATATAGGAGCCTTTCAAAATAGGAAACATAGTCATGGTGGAATATAGGCTTAAGAAATCAAGTTAGGGGAAGGAGTATGTGAATATGTGGAGTAAATTACAACCCTAAGATACATTAATCATGACATAATGACCTTAAAATTTTACCATATCATGGAAAAAAAGTAAAGGAGGGTTAAAACCAAGTAACATACATTCAAACTGGTAAATGTCTGCTCAATGTCTTCTCTCATAGTCCATTTTGGTTTTCAAATATTTTGGAGGGATTATACATACAATAAAAGGATAAAATGTTTTTTAGGGTATAATTACCACTTGAATAAGTGTCTCCAATATCAAATTCTATTGGACAAACAAGGGAAGTACCCTCTATTTTATCTCAGATAGAGGGTACTTTTCCAATACAAGAACCCTAGAGTCTTGAGGGATGGAGTAGATGGATGGTATTAAGAGATATTTTAGCCTCACAAAGAGTTGTGTTGAGTTAGATAGTACATAGGAAAATTTGAATAACAAAAATGGAGGGTACTTTTCCTATGCAAGAACCCTATAGTCTTGAAGGATGGAGTAGATGGATGGTATTAAGAGCTATTTGAGCCTCTCAAAGAGTTGTGTTGAGTTAGATAGTACCTAGTAAAATGTGAATAACACCTCAAAATATGATGTAACTTGACAATATGGTCAAAAACCTTGGAGGTGAAGTCAAGCCTATTAGGAAAGGGGTCAATCCTAACGCCAAATGAGAGGTCAATTTCAATTTTGGCATGAGAGAGGAATTTAAAATTATTGAATAATGTGTATAGGTTTATTTTAGATGTGTATAAGTATTTTAATGTAGGGAAGTTATCAATAACATCATTTTGGTTTTAGATTATAGGTAGGCCTATTGAGTATACTTAAGCCTAAATCTAGATAGATAACCATTTACACTCTTATTATGAAATATGATTTCCAACCTATTTAGGCATGATTTGGAGGTCATATTATAGGTGTTATAGATTTTTAAATGCATGGAGTCCATAAAAAAGGTCATTTTAGGCTTGAACTTGAAACATGCCTACTAGACAAGGATTAGGCCTATGCCCAAATTGAGGGTCTTTCACACATAGAACATGAGATGAGATTGGTGACATGTTGAGACATATTTTTGGGGATAATAAATTTTTTTAAAAACCATTTAGATTTAGACTAAACCCTGAGAGAGCCAATTTTGGCTTGAGGGCAACTTTAGGCCTACTAGAATGAGTAAAAGCGATCAATAGGATGATTTCAAGAGCTCATATATTTCATGAGGCATTGCATGGATTATAAAGGATATATGAGATGTTATTAATGGTCTTGAAGGAAACATTTGTGAATTTTTTTGCAAATCAAATGTCAAGTTTTTATGAAACAACCTTAAGAAATTAAACTGCTCAAAAACCCTCCAAAACCCTTACAGAGACCAATTTAAGAAAATTTAGTGAGAAATATGATTTAATGGGATTATTGGACAATGAAACATATTATAAAATATAAATTAATCCCTCAAGATGATACACATTCTTTTTAGATGTATGAACCTATACGAACATGGAAGAAACATGTTAATATTGACCTTTTTTGTATTGTACAAGATACAAGAGGAGTTAGGACATGAAATATAGTTTTGGATGAGTATTAAGACCTGAAATTACTCAATATTTAAATTTTTTTTCCAATAAAAACTCCTAAGTGTCTAAATCAAGTGCTTCAACTCAGCGAGTCAAAATTGGCTTAATGGACAAGCTAGTGAGAAGGGTGAAAAACATCACTTAAACTAATTTTAGAGCATGTTTGATGCCTCTAATTAAATCTAGGGTCTTTAAATGTTCCATTCACTTAATCCAATGTATTTTCATAAGTAATTTATGCCAATTTTGAAGCCAAGTGTGTAGGGTGCATGGAAGAAACATTTTCTAGACTACAAATGATGATTTCTCCTTTCTAGGTGATTCCAAATGACTAGGATTGAAAACATGCATGGTTCGGAATGTATGATGTCATTAAAATTAATTAAAAATAATCAAAACTTGTTCCAATTAGTTATAATGTATTCAAATATGGATAATCATGCAAACAATTTTTTGAGCTAGAATGACGAGTTTCTTGCCACTTTTCATGAAGTTTGTGACTTGGATTGATAATTGTAGCTCTGGAGCTTGCATGTTTAATCCCAAATCCTTTTCAAATTCATAGGTATCTCCTTGTATTATATTTACAATTGTCATTATGACCCTTGGAATTCTCTCTTATCTCTCTCTCAAGTTCTATAAGAACTAGCCATTTTGGCCATTGTAGAGCATGCTCCACCTAATTATGATGAAGCCCTGATCAAATGTATACCTTATGATAAATAATATAACTTATTTCAACCTCTTTCATGAATTTTATTAGTGTTTTCATTTGTAATGTTCAATTTTTCATAAGTGAAGACTATGGATTCCTTAACATGTTGTGTCACTCTTTTATCCTATTAATAGTTGGAAAGCTTCTTCTTGTAGGGCATGTGAAGTATTTTAGGATATGTCAATGATTTATTGAGTTATTATTTTAATTTTTTCCCTCATATTCCCCTTGTATATTCATCCTATCTTTTCACATTCATCTATAACATCACAATGTAACATTGATGGGAGAAGATGAAGATTGGAGAAGTGTATGTTCAGTTTGTCCTTTGATTTCAAGTGTAACATGCATATGGTTGGATGTCATCATGTTATTCAGTGTATCACCTCCCATATTTTAGTATAATTTATATTATAATTATCCCTTTTTAACCCCAATTTTAGTTATAATTACAATCCAAAGTGTCACATCAAGGGAGTTATCCCTATCTAGAGATTCACCTCATTCCTTAGGCTACCCACAAGCCTAGAGGTGATTCCATTGTGCCACTTGGATGATGAAAGATTTTACATATCATTAAAGGGTGAAAATACAAGTTATAATAGTAAGTATATTTGACTTTAGTTAAATAATTTGTTCCTCATACTCTTTCTAGAATCTAATTTGGTTTGTTGAGGAAAATTCTACTTCTGAATAAAACAAGCAATCTACTTATCACTATCAAAGACTTTCCAGTGAGATTCATTATTTCCATCTAATAATATCACTATAAATTTACATGTGGATATATTTTATACCTCTTAAAATAATTTAGGATGTAAAAATGATCCCCTATTGCTACCAATATTCTTATTTTGCTCTCTTGACACTGCTTGGATATTAAAGACTTATAAGTCTTCAAGTAGGTCTTACAGTCTATGTTTTTAGGAATTAATTAAGGGGTTATTATCTATATTCTGACTTCTCACCTGATTTATTATAATCTCACTATCCTCATACACCTTTAATTACTTTATTCCCTTCTTATTATCCCATCAAAGACCATGGATGAGGGCCTCATATTCAACTATATTGCAAGATAAACTAAATTAGAATGTGTATGATGAAAAGTATTTGTGATTAGAAGGGGATAATAAAATTACACCTATCCCTACTCTATTCTTCTTGAGAAATCAAAAAAAATCTTCCATAATCCACTAATATCTTGTTATGGCCTAGTGATAACATAAACTCATTATCTTCATACAAGATATAAAATCCCACGTCTATTTGTTCAACATCTCCCAAAATATCAAGTATTTTATTCTCACTCCATAATTCATCCAATAATATATCAGGTATCCCTTCAGAATGAGTGTTTAGTTATTGACAAGCAAAGTGGTCTTCTTCATCTAGAATAGTATGATTGATGTTTGGGATACTTGACCCATAAGTATCAATGTGAAATTGAGAAATAGTTTCATCTTTGATAGACACCTTGGTCCCATATCTTGTCCTAAAATCCATATAAGACCAATCTACTACTAGGTAACCCCTAATTTTGGTTATGAAGTCCTTAAATAAGCATAGAGTAAAGTGGGGAAGCACATCTAGAACCACCACATCTTGAGCCATTAAAACATTAAGAAATGAATCACGAAGTAAGTTTAGACATTTGATAATACCAAATGGTTTGGTTGAAGTTACATCAAGTTGCAACACCCCCTTAGCTTTGGGTTCATACTTCAATCCTAGTTGATCTATTATTGACTTTGGCATTATTGAAGTACTTTTTCCACTATCTACCATGCATTTGTGTACCAAGGATATTCAAATGACTAAATAAAGGTATAAGGGAGGATTTTTAACCACTTTTTTTGAATTCCCTTATTTTCTTTCGTTGTATTAATGAGAACTACACTCTCCTTGCTTGGTGGCTTCTCTAAAACACTGATCTTTGACAAGCCCTCTTGAAGGATATCCACTTAACCAGGTATAGAAATCATTTCCAACATTATAAAACTCACATTAGAATTCTTTATTTTCTTAAAAATATTGATGTAAAAACCACCAAATTTTACTTGTGCTTTGGGAGCCACAACTGTGATTTAAACTTGTTGTATTTAAGGTGCATAGTTGCTTCTTTGGTTCTATTTTTTCTAAGTTATTAGAAATTTTGAGGTAGCAATAGGCTCATTTGGTTTTGATATTAATGGATTAATAGTATGATAATCTTTAAATACTTATTATAATACCTTGATTTTCCTTTTCTTGAACCTTGTTTTGGTTACCACATGAATGTTTGCTTGGCTAGAACTAACTTGTTAATTGAAAACATAGCCTCTTCTTGTTCATAGTTAATAATTATATCACCCAAAAAGTTTGGTACTTCATTATTCCCTTGCAATTTTTGAGGACCTTCTATTTTGGTCATCACAGGCACTTTTATACTCTATGCCATGAAAGCATGGTTGAACCCAAAACTAGCACCCTGCTACCATTGATCATTGAAATTTTGATTGAACTCTATATTTAGAATAATGGATTGATTTAATGACTGATTCCAAGGTATATAACCCTCACCTTATTTTTCAATGTTTTTCTGAATAGGGACCAAGGTATTGAAATCACTTATAGCATTAGGATCGTAATTGTTTTGCCTAACATAGTTGTGTTGTCCTTGTCCTTGGAAATTTGCCTTGAAGGGTGGCCTATTAGCTTGATAATACTATTAAGGTTGATATAAGGGCTGATAAGGTCTATTTTAATGATCCTACTACCTCTATACATTTTATAATTCATTTCCAAAACTTTGAAACATGTTCTTGAGTTATTGATACTCACTAGATTTACTAGTTGAAGATTTTTCTTATTTTGGTGCAAGTATGGCATCAAGTGTTGGAAAAGGAGGAATGTTAGAAAATGGAGGAATGCTGATAGGAGGTGGTTTAATAAATGTAAATAATGTAATATTTATCCTAGGTGTAATATTGATATCCTATATTAAGCTATCCTCTGCTCTGATTGCTACCTCATAATTATCTGGTAATGTGTTTTCTCCATAGATTGTATCATCACTAAAATGTCATTATTGAGATATCTTAGATATTAGATGAAAGCATAGTTAGGGTGGATCTAAAAAGGATTGGAATCCTATCCCATTTATTTTAAAACCTATTATTAAAATCTTGTATAACCTCTTTAGGAGCTCTCTTCATTGTAGTCAATTATTCTACTAGTGGCAAGTGGTCACTCTTGTCTTCAAACCTCTTATGCAAAGCATCCCTAATTTGTCCCATGATTTTATAGAGTTAAGAGTAAGGTTCCTATACCAATCTAGGGCCTTTCCCTTGAAATATGTATCCAAAAACATGATAGGTACATTCTCTTCATTGATGTCATGAATATTAAAAAAATTGGCTATATCTCAGATGTGTTCAAAATGAGTTCTAGAGTTGTCTCATGTGTAATAAGACACAATATTAGGGGAAGCCAATGGGATAGGATCATAAATATTGAGTTTTAATGGAATTTGACCATTAAAATATAGAAAATGGAAATCTCTAGGGAGAACCATGGTAATGAAGGGAACTAACAAGAATCTTGTAGCAGAGGTAGACTTATAAATTGGTTTAGAAGGAAAGTTTCCCAAGTATGGATGAGTGTTAGAAAACCTCAATCATTTTATTGATTTACAAGGTAATTCAAAAAATTCAAAAAGGAATACCTATATAATATAATCTTGTATTCACCTTTGGCATGAGATATGAGAACTATTCTACCACCAAAAAGTTGAGTGTTTATTGGAGTCACTAGATACTGAGAGTATGGATGCAACAAATGTTATAAATGGATCAAGACCATCATCAATATCAATCAGTATTATTTGAATGTAGTCCCACTAGGCATGCCAAAAATTATTTTAGCATAGAATTTCACCCTTATGAGAGGTTTATTCATGCTCTCTCACTCCTATCTATAAAATGGGATAAACCCTAGGCTGTGGGTATCCTATGATGGGGTTGATCCTCCCACCTAAACTATTGATTCTACTTGGAAAAGGGATAGAAGGTTTGAAAAGGATGACTAAAAACATAAATAATGTGATGCACCAAAATGAAATACAATCCAAATTTAATGAAACTAACACTAAGGAATCTCAAAGACAACCCTCACTCACACAATCTCTCAAACTAGTCATTTTGCATCAATATTTATAAAAATAGGCCCACTGGACAAGAGATGAGGTATGGAGGAGTGTCAAACTCACACTAAACATTCATCAATGACCAAAAAAATCATAAATTTAGACTTAAAACAATAGTGGAATACCTATAAAAAGGCAAGAAAGAAGGACAACTACCAAATAAGAACACCTCTCCATGAAGGAATCATACAAAAATTGACTAGATCACTAGATATAAGCAAGATATAGGCAAAATAAGTTTTATTATTACTTCAAAAGCATATTTTTAACAAATTTTGATAGGTTTTTGACTTATCAAATGAAATTATATCTTAAAAATGGGGAAGAAAAGGGATATATAAGATAAAAAGGAAGAGAGAGGAGAAGAAAATTCTCATAATTCAATAAATGTCAGTCAACCACCTTCTATGGATCTCAAAAACATTCAAATTACTTAATAATTAATCATATTTTTATAAAATTAACCTCCAAAGGTCAAAAGGGTCTTCAAGCCCTTTCATTGAGGAAGATGATGTCACACTCCACTAACTTTGACAAAAGTCATCAAAGATCTATAAAACTGATTGAATGATCAAAGTTCCTCCTCAACTACCCAAACTCCTCCACTTTACTTCTACACCCCATTTCACTTGGCTTGTATAAGCCACTTGATAATATGGTTAGTGATTTGACATATGATACTTGAAATTGACCTTGAAGGTTAACTTTAAGTGTTTATTTTTGATGTTTTTTCTTCTCAACTCAAAATTGCTCTTCCAACCTAAAATATATACCATGAAACCTAAAAATATCTTGGACTCCATTGATGTAGGTCTTCAAGATTGATCCACTTTCAACTAGGTGTCATAACACCTACTCCCAAGTCTATTTATCAAAATGAGAAAAAATTCTAGACCTATATAAATATTTTAAACATCCGTATTATTCCTATGAGGAAGAAAATTAAGATTTATGTCACCTTCAATACCTACAACAATTGTGGAAATCTCTATTAAACTTGGAACTATTCAGAAATTGTCAAAAAAACATGGCTTTTTGACCTTTTAATTCAACAAGGCATCCTAAAAACCCTTGAGAAGGGATTTGAGTACCATATAATGGTGATTAATGTACCATTAGGACTATTACATACATTTATATCATTTTTGTCTTTGAAAACCTATAAGATTCGGCATTTTAAGGCCATTTTGGCCCTCTCAAGTACCCACATGTGCCAATTTATTCTGAAAAATAAGTCAAACATGAGATTTAGAGAGTCCATTACATGTTCAAAGTGGTTTATAAGTTATTCTAGGTCATTATATCCTTGGTATGATAATATACAAAGAAATAAATAATAGGAACTACACATTATCATACGTAGAGAACATCAATAATTTATTGGAAAGATTTTGCATTAAGGATGCAAAGTTGGTTGGGACACCTTTGGTAGGCCACCTAAAACTCAAAAAGTAACAATTTTTTAAGACATAATAATAAAATAATCTGATGTCCAAGACACCCTACTCATCATCAGTTGGATGTTTGATGTATGAAATGGTGTGTACAAGGCCAGACATTGCACATGCAATGAGAGTAGTGAGTAGGTTCATGAGTGATCTAGGAAAGGAACACTGAAAGCTATTCAAATGGATATTTCATTACCTAGGAGGTACCATAGATAGTGTTATGTTATGGTGGAAGAGATGTGACATTACTAGGGTAAGTTGATTTCATTCATTATTGATGGTGATGAGGTGGTAATCACTATTCATGGTGATGAGGTGGTAATCACTATTCAATGTGACAAGGTGGTAATTACTAATCACTATGGTGAAGTGGTAATTACTATTAAATATGATGATATGGTAGATATTATTCATGATAGGGTGATGTGTGATGTAGTACTCCACTAACATACATGGGTTTGTATTTAGTGGTTGAGTGGAGGACAAAGTGTTGGAAATATGTTGAATATTTTCATGTAATTTATATATAAAAGTCTTTATGATGTATATGGCCACTTACTATATATTTTAGGTTATGATTTTATCCCATGGTTTTGGTCCATGGTTTTTTTTTATTATGCCTATATATTCTATGCATTATTGTAGTTTGTAAGGAGGTGAAGAGGTGTTTAAGACTTGTGAATTATTTTTTGTAAGATTTGTTGAGAGCTTGATTATAATATTAGTGTTAGTTTACATTGGTGAATTGAAGACAAGAGGCTAATATATTTGAGAGAGGTGTGATAGGGTGTTTTCACTATGTTTCTCATTATTATTGCAAATAAAAGGTTAACAAATTTATCCATGGATTTGGCCCATTAGGTTAACTATGTTATCTTTTGTTTTGCATGGTTTCCTTTAATTTTTGAAATTTGTTTATTTTTGTATTCATAATTTCACTTATTTAAAATTTTAGGATATATTTCTACATTGTAATTATCCTATTAATTTTTAGAATAATAAGTATCACTACAAGATTTTTTCTTATAAATTATAGTTATAGGAATTTTGTAAATTTACTTATTGTAAAAATAGGTTCATAAGCTATGAGTAAAATGATAAATAATAAATATTTAAAGAATGAAAGTTTTGTTTCTAGATTGATATAAAAAATTTCATCGTCATTATAATTAATAATATTGGGTGCGATTCTCACAATAAGCTTAAGGTGGTCACTATAACCTCATAATGAATCAATGGGATAATTAAAGTGTTGATAATCTCTAAATGGGATACTTAGTAACTCTTCTAGGATGGGTATTCTAAGGGTTAGTTTCACCTTGGATATTGTATATATATCCAAAGTATGGTAAATTGACACACTATAAATTAAATTAGACTACATCCCTCACACAATGAGTTAAGGGTGTTCAAATAATAGTTATAAGATAAGGGAAAATTGAAGATCATTACTTTCAATGTAATTATTCTAGGAAGTACTATGTTATGAATATGAATGAACCCTATGGGAGATATGTTTCTTTTTCAATATCTTTGGCATGTTTCAAGAGTGTTACTAAAGTTTCTTGTTAAGTATCCTAGAGATATAATAAATGTTAAAGAGGAAACATAAGTGATATAACCTTTTCCAATGAGGTCTCTCTTGACTTGAACATCACCAATTTAGATGATAATAAAATTAGGAAATCATCCACACAAAATATGATTTCATCCCGAATAATTTGCTATATTAGAAACTTGAGTGATTATGGATGGTTGGTAGTTTGACCAATATTAATACATGACTATTTGGATTGTTTCTTCGTAATCTCATTGGAACCATGTAATAGAGATTCTTTCCCCATAAAATATGGTTGACAAATATTCATTTTGAAGAGAGTTTTCATTAACAAAATTAGTTTTTATGAGAAGTAATGAATGAATAAAGGAAGATAATATTTCTTATAAAAATAGAGAGTACCTTGATGGGATCCCATTCCTCAAAGATAATATTATGTAAAGATGACTAAAAATGAGAGAAAAAACAGGGTAATATTAGATTTGGCCTTGGAAGGGAATGAATCTTAGTTTTTATTTCCTATTATATGTCATCAATTATGACATTAAATTAGGAAGACTCAGACAACATCATTGGTCTAGATAATGTCATTGGATAATACATATATAATATCATGAACCTAAATAATCAAATTCGATTAGACTCATACAACATCATCCAATTAGATGATGTCATAGGAGAGAAACAAAAATTACCATTAGCCTAGATAATTGAATTATAAACTAATAGTCACAATTTTAATCATCATTGGCCTAATAGATGACATCATATTTTTTGAATATATATATATATATATATATATATATATATATATATATATATTCAAAAAATATGATGTCATCTATTAGGCCAATGATGACAAAAATTGTGACATATATATATATATATATATATATATATATATATGTCAAAAATATGATGTCATCTATTAGGCCAATGATGACTAAAATTGTGACATATATATATATATATATATATATATATATATATATATATATATATATATATATATATGTCACAATTTTTGTCATCATTGGCCTAATATATGACATCATATTTTTTGAATATATATATATATATATATATATATTCAAAAAATATGATGTCATCTATTAGGCCAATGATGACTAAAATTGTGACATATATATATATATATATATATATGTCACAATTTTAGTCATCATTGGCCTAATAGATGACATCATATTTTTTGAATATATATATATATATATATATATATTCAAAAAATATGATGTCATCTATTAGGCCAATGATGATTAAAATTGTGACTATTAGTTTATAATTCAATTATCTGGGCTAATGGTAATTTTTGTTTCTCTCCTATGACATCATCTAATTGGATGATGTTGTATGAGTCTAATCTAATTTGATTATTTAGTTTCATGATATTATATGTATTATCCAATGACATTATCTAGACCAATGATGTTTGTGACACACACACACACACACACACACACACACAGATATATATATATATATATATATATATATATATATATATATATATATATATATAAAATTAAGTGGTGAATGGTGTGGTAATGGGGTATCAATATGACAATAAAAATGCTCATACAACTACTCAAAGAATCTAAAAAACATAAAAATTGCATTATACTCATAAATTATTTATTGTATCCCCATCAATATATATATATATATATATATTGATGGGGATACAATAAATAATTTATGAGTATAATGCAATTTTTATGTTTTTTAGATTCTTTGAGTAGTTGTATGAGCATTTTTATTGTCATATTGATACCCCATTACCACACCATTCACCACTTAATTCCTATGTCATTCACAAGATCATTCTCCACATGATTTTCCACACCATTCTCTACCACATTAAAACATTGTTCATCTCCTCATTCCCCCATGGTTTTATACCCATTTCACAATATTATTCATTGGTAAAATATCATTTAATAATATATTCCATTGGAAACCATTCACTAATCATATCAGTTCTAAAATCTCATTTACCACACCATTACCCATAACATTCAACATTTTTTCCCATAGTAATTTCTACCCCTTACCCACACCATTTCCCATCATGTTTTCATACCATTCCTAAAAGTATTTCAATCACCATTTTCCACCTTGTTCCTACATCATTCACCATATTATTCCTAGCACCATTTTCCACCTTATTCCCACATAAATTTTCACATAATAGCCACACAATTTCCACACCATTCCTTGTCTAAACATTGTTTCTAACTCTATCCACATCACCAATCACAATATTATTTCCCTCCCTACTCATTACATAGCATTACCAGCACCATATCTCATTTGTGTCCATTCAAAATTATCCTCACAACACCATTTAATATATCATTCCCCATCATGTTCTGATGTTTCTTTCCATCATTTTTCCTACATAATTCTAAAACACCATTTTGGACACATTCCCCCATCCCCTTTTTTCCATTTTACACACCCCATTATCCACCCTAGTCCCACACAATTATTAACCTTGTATCCACATCATTTTCCAAACTATTCATTGTTGAAACATCATTTTGTACATGATTTTCAAAGAGATTCCACACACACCATTCCAAACATAATCCCACTATTATATCCATTCATAAATTTTTGTCACCACACCATTATTGATAAATCCTATGAATATGAAGAAGGTATAGTTAGGGAACATACTACTGAAGCTTGTTATTGACTTAAATTGACAAAACTTGATGAATAAAAAAACCCACAAAAATGGAAATAACACCATAATTAAGACATTAAAAAATATTGAAGAAGATTAAAATAAACATGTGAAGTTATAAATTGCACTGGAGGAAAAAGAAAATAAATACTCTAAATTAGAGGGTGAGTTAGATAATAATAAATTATTAACAACTAAGTGTAAGATAACGAACTAGGAACTAAATGACTATAAGCTATGTGAAAAGGTGACGAAGTCATAACTTTTATTAATGTATCAGGATGATGTAACCTAGGCCAAACACTTAGATAAATTAGAATTAGTGATTGGAAAACTCTTAAAGAATCAAATATATGTTAAATACATTAAAAAAGTAAGGAATGCTCAGTTTGAGTTTATTGAGAGATTGAAAAATTGATGTCACATTGAAAAATATTTCTAGGGCCATGACTAAATTAGATAATTTATCTTATATATTCTCTTATTAATCATCCATTATAAGCACATAATTACACAAGGGATAATAGGAGAATAGTGTGTTATCTCTCTAGGTGTACAAGTATTAAATAACGAAGAGTGCATACTTTTTCTTTGGAAGTCCAATAAATGGGTTAGGAAATAAGCACCAAGAAGTCAGTAGAGTAGTTTTTATTAGAGATAAAACAAAAAAGATTTGGGATGAAATATCCCTCAGATAAATAGTGAAATAAGCTACCAATAATCTAGGCAAGATAAAGAAACAAGCTGAACCACTCCTAAAAGAACTATCCATTTTAAATGGGTTAGGTGATAAAGCCAAAACATTAAATAATCCATCATAGGAGTGATAAAAATATAAGATAAATTTTAATAAGAATTTAAAAATCATGCCCCATAATTATTTTATTCAATGATGTGAGGTTGAATGCTTTGAATTCCCTCATTCCTTATTTCTTTGATAATTTTAAGATCACAAATTTGGATAAGTTGGCATAAATGTGGGAGATGGTTAGGTTGTTAAGTATAGAAAACCAAGTTATTTTAGGGTGATTTTAACCAAGATACTTTTTCAAATATATCCAAAACAATAAGCATGCACAAAATAGATGATGCCAAAGACTGATGCTAGTAACTAAAGGACATAAATATTAATGCATGAAAACTAAGACACACCATGTGTGCACACACAAATAATGTTTATAAAAAGAGAAGTGAACTATTATAAGTCCAATTCCATGTGTGAAAAAGGATAAAACATTCAAACAAGTGACATAACTGATCATGTGTCACTATAAACCCATCCTAGTTAGCAATTTTTTTGTAATTAAGTGACATAATTTATGAATCTAAGACTTTTTAGCATGTAGTGAGAAGAAACAATAAATTATGGACTATCTGATCTCAAGTATAACATTTCATTAACTACCAAGTGGATGAAAAATATATTAATTTCAAGTTGTGGGATTTTTATT